>JAUTXW010002868.1:0-49612 GCA_030620095.1 Kuschelorhynchus macadamiae
TACAAACCAAAAAAATCGGTAAATTCCTTTACCCGTAACTTCGCTCGTTATAAATTATTAATTTTATTGGGAAGAGTGAAATGTGATCCAAGTTAGTTCAGTACATACTAATAGTATACGGGGTTATTCACGCAACCGTTCATTAAAAGTTTTTGATGATGCCATTTAGATAAAAATTTCAAATTTAGGGATTAAGGTAAGGTCAAGGGGTACTTCTTTTTTGAAATATTTTCAACTTCCTGTCACTTCCGGTTTAACCGGAAGTTGGTATCAACTTGCTTATTTTAAACGGAACACCCTGTATTTTATGATAGTTTTGGATTCTACGGAGAATTTTAATGCTATTTTATGTAGCATGTCCTATACCTAGGTTCAAGCGTTCTTAAGATACTTGACCTTGAACCAAAAATGAGCCTTCGAGGTACCAAATTTTAAAATCTCATATTTTTGTAAGTTTTAAAGATATAATCTTCATATTTTGCAAACGATCGGTAAATAACCTTAGGTTTCTATTTTTTTTAATTGAATTTGAAATTTAATTTTCTATCGAACTGTATTAATATGTTTTTTTATTAAACTATCATATGTATTTGCTAAAGGTTTACACCTTCCCGTAGTAAGCCATGGAAAAAAAATTGTTGTGCTTTTCTATTCAACATGACAGCTGATTTGAAACTTTTAATTAAAATAAAGTAGCACTCAAAAGCTGATGTTCTCAATTTATTTTATATTCGCGGAGAATGTTACAAAATATTGGAGAGAACGTGCCATGTTTTTAATGAAAAACATCCTCATTTATCGCCAATGAACAAGAGAAAATTGAAGACGATTATTGAAACGAAATTTTTTAGTTTCGGAAAAGTTAAAGTTATAAAAAATGTAATAAATTGTTTACATTATTTTTAACCATATCTACTAAGTTCGAGACTGTTCTAAACTTGTTTTGGTGAACTTAAAAATTATAGCAATCTAACAATCAACAATAAATAAATAAAATAATAAAATAGAATTATAACAAATGTTCTATATGCTGTCCGTTCATTTGAAGACACATTTCAATTCTTCTTTGTACAGTTGCTGTGGCCCGTTAAATTTGTCCGTTTTCTAATTCGGCAAAAGCTGTTCGTATCCTGTCCAGTAAATCTTGTTGGTTATTTGCTGGGGAAGCATCTAGTTTTACCTTTGATAAATCCCCATAAATAAAAGTCTAGGGGTGTTAAATCAGGCGATCGAGGGGACCATCTCCAAGGGCCATTGGGACCAATCCAGCGATCTTCAAAAACTCGAGATAATTGGAGATAAACTGCAGCGGAATTATGTGCTGGTGCCCCATCTAATTGATACCAATAATTTTGCAGCTCACCAAACCTCGTAGAATTTCTAAATACTTATCACTGTTTAAATTGTCTTCATAAATACAGTACCGCACCTGATCATTTAATACTATACCGAAAACATTGAAGCTAAACCTCTCTTGAGAATGCGTTTCGCGTAAAGCGTGCGGATTTTCTGCTGCCCAGAAATGTTCGTTTCTTCTATTTGTTATTCCTTCTCTAGCAAAAATTTCGCTTCATCGGTTCAAAATATTTTTGAAAGGAATTGAGGGTCCTCTTGAATTTTCAAAAACATGAATTCGCAAAATTCTACTCGTCGGACGTCATCACCAGGTCTCAAGGCTTGCATGTTTTGGAAGGAATAAGGGTGCATATGATGTTCGCTCAAGATTCTTTGAACAGATGAAGGAGAAATTCCCAAATCGTTTTCTGCAGACGGTATTGAACTTTGCGGGTTTGCGTGGAAATAAGCTAATGTGTTTATTTTTCAGGTTCTCCTGCCAAAAAAAAAAAAAAAAAAAAAAAAAAAAAAAAAAAAAAAAAAAAAAAAAAAAAAAAAACAAAAAAAAAAAAAAAAATAAAAAAAAAAAAAAAAAAAAAAAAAAAAAAAAAAAAAAAAAAAAAAAAGAAAAAAAAAAAAAAAAAAAAAAAGAGAAGTTATCACTGAGAGCTGTCGATAAATAACGCATACTAATCATCTGTCATATTGGATATTCGATCTGCAATTTCCATGGCTCACCATTGGAACATGTAAACATTAACAAAGTGGGTCGTACTTTTTTATAAAACCCAATTATACAAAATGGTTACAAATAGGTATAGGGAACCTTAATACAGTTCGATAGAAAATGAAATTCTACATTTGATAGTGCATAAAGTTATAGGGTGTCCTATTTTAAAAAAACGGACTTTAGCAGCTGAAAATGTGAATATTTTGCTGCTAAATTTAGGACACCCTGTATAAAAATAACAAATTCAATAAAAAAAAAGAAACTTAAGATTATTTTACCCTCCTGCAAAATATGAAGATTATATCTTCAAAACTTACAAAAATCTGAGATTTTAAAAATTTCGTACCCGAAGGCTCATTTTCGGTTCAAGGTCAAGTATCTTAAGAACGCTTGAACCTAGGGTCCTAGGACAAAATATTCAAAAATCTTCTTAGACTTATCTTAATCCCAAAATTTGAAATTTTTATCTAAATGGCATCATCAAAAACTTTTAATGAATGGGTTGCGTCAATAACCCTGTATACGTGTTACAGTATACCTGTTCTCTCACTTTTATTGGGGCACTATTTTGTTCCCATAAGATATAAAAATCCTACCAAATAGGTTTACCATTTTCCTTCTACCTATGCCACACTTTGACTTTGGGACATAATTTAAAATAAAAATACAATAATTATCCCGTATTTCACGTTTAGTTTTTCTGCAAAATTTAAAATTAATTAAACAAGTTTTTTACGTTGATTGTTTTTAAAAAATTTTCTGGCCGTCATTTTGTTTCGCCAACATAAATTGAGAACCATATGATCAGTCTTTACCTTGGCCAACAGATATCCCAGATATTAAGTTTCTCACTGGGTTTCATTAACGATCCTCTTGTTATGTTAGAGTAGTGTATTATTTGGGGTTAGGATCCAGTAAAAAAAACAAATGCCCTTTTTTAAATTGCCGACGTTTCGCCAATTTACTGTTGCATCCTCAGGACACATCATTTTTATATCCTGCAAGAAATCCATATTAGTCTTTACTTATTCCATTGATATTTTCTAATTCCAATAATACACCACTCTAATATAACAAAGCATAGACAAAACCATTTAGAAATTAATATCTAGGAAATATCTGCGAACCAACGAATTAGGTAAAGACTGATAATAGGGGTATCATGCAGTAAATAAAATGTATGTGTCCTGAGGATGCAACAATAAAAATGCGAAACGTCGGCAATAAAAAAAAATTGTATTTTTACCGGATCCTAACCTAAAATAATACACCACTCTAATATAAGACATAAATATTTAGAAACCTAATATCTGCGGACCAAGGTAGTAGGTAAAGACTGATAATATGGGTTTCATGCAGGATATACAATATATACATATATATATATATATATATATATATATATATATATATATATATATATATGTTGATTTTTACTCCTTCACGGATGGAAAATACAATGTGTTTTCATTCCGGGTGTACATCCGTTCACTACTGTCGTTCTGAAAAGAACAATTTTGCTGACGTTTCGCCAAAATCACATTTGGAATTTTCGAAGCTTTCTTTCTCGCGTCCGAATGGAGACTGAAGTGTTGGTGACTGCGACGCTTCCTTTTATACCCCCACTCGGGGCCGAAGGTTATATCTGCGCAGGCGTTGGTCGTTATTTATGTTTTCCGGATGGTGCTGTTGTTGTTGCGCTAACTGCGCTTGAGTTTTTGCGATTTTAGATTTGTCGATTATTGTCTTCCATACTGTTGGTAGTTTTAATGATTCGTCCCTTTTATTCAAATCACCTTGTTTTTCAATTTCTATGGCTTCTCGGATTATTCTGGTCTTATAATGTTCTATATTGGCAATCTCTCTACACCCATCGAAATTTATTTTATGGCCGGTTTCCTGATGATGTAGGAATAAAGCGGAGGTTGTTTGTTTATTTCTGATGCTGAATTTATGCTCTTCCACTCTTGCTGATATTCGCCTGTTAGTTTGCCCTACGTACAACTTCTCACAGTCCTGGCACGGAATGCTGTACACTCCGTGGTTTTCCAGTTTGATTTTATCTTTTGGCTTTCCGAGTAGTTTACCTATAGTTGTTTGTGGCTTGTGTATTGTTTGTATGTTGTGTTTCCTCAGAATTCTTCCGATTCTGTCTGTTGTGCCTTTTACATATGGTAAGACTACTCGTTGCTTTCCCGGCTCATATTTTTTGTTGTTCGTTGTTCGGGAAACCTGTGCATTAATAGCTTTCTCTATGGTGCGATTTGTGTAGCCATTTTTCTTTAAAGCACTAGATACTACCTTAAGTTCGTTTTGTCTCGTCTGTGTTTCAGTTAGTCGCACGGATCTAGATATTAGAGTATTTGCCACAGCTTGAATTTGTGCTGGGTGATGATGTGATTTTGCATTTAAATATCTGTCTGTATGTGTCGGTTTTCTATACACGGTGTATTCGAAATGTCCGTTATGTAGTTTTGTGACCAAAACATCTAAAAATGGTAGTTTGTTGTTTTCCTCTAGCTCTAGAGTAAATTGTATTCTGGGGTGGATTGAATTTACGTGAGTCAGAAATTTTTCGAGCTCTGCATGACCATGTTGCCATATAATAAATATGTCATCCACATAACGAATCCATAATTTGGGTTTTAAACTTGCTTTCTCAAGAGCTTCTTTCTCGAAGTATATCATAAATAAATTCGCGACTACTGGTGATAGCGAGGACCCCATTGGAGCACCATCCATTTGTTTATACATTTGCCCGTTGAAAGAAAAATAAGTATTTTTAGTATTTTTGAGGCAATGCTCCGAGAGTTCTATTATATGTGCCTGGAACCAACACTTCAGTCTCCATTCGGACGCGAGAAAGAAAGCTTCGAAAATGCCAAATGTGATTTTGGCGAAACGTCAGCAAAACTGTTCTTTTCATAACGACAGTAGTGAACGGATGTACACCCGGAATGAAAACACATTATATATATATATATATATATATATATATATATATATATATATATATATATATATATATATATATGTATATATATATATATATATATAACACATATATATATATATATATATATATATATATGTATATATATATATATATATATATATATATATATATATATATATATATATATATATATATATATATATATATATATATATATATATATATATATATATATATATATATATATATATATATATATATATATATATATATATATATATATATATATATATATATATATATATATATATATATATATATATATATATATATATATATATATATAAAATATAAGAACTACCGGTAAGGATTACTCCTTCACCATTTTGTCGAGAATCGACCAAAACATGGGTATTTCGGTTTTAATACCGATACCCCCCAAGGAAACTGCCTGATGAGCCTTGCCGGGGCAGATACCACGGTAGCAGATGGCTCCTTGACCCTGGAAACAAACATAGCGTCAGTTTTTGGTCGATTCTCGACAGAATGGTGAAGGGGTAATCCTTACCGTTAGTTCTTTCGTTGTGTATAACTTTTTACGACCAAGAATCGCACAGAAATGGAAATTTCTGTTTCTCTTCTATTTTTGCACAGATGTGTCGTCTTGTGCTCCAAAGTAGGTCGCATCTAAAGCGATTTAGTGACACCATAGTACCTACAGATGGCGCCACTAGTTGCCCATTTTCCCTCGTCGACTTTGAAAGTCGAATGACATGACACCTTGTTTGTTTCAGGGTTTGGGTATTTCGGTTTTAATAACGATACCCACCAAGGAAACTGCCTGATGAGCCTTGCCGGGCGTCATGTTTTGGTCGATTCTTGACAAAATGGTGAAGGAGTAATCCTTACCGTTAGTTCTTTCGATTTGTATAACTTTTTACGAGCAAGAACCACACAGAAATCGAAATTTTTCTCTCTTATATACATATATGTGTGTGTGTGTGTGTGTTGTGTGTGTGTGTATCCTGCAACAATAGGATAGCGAAACGTCGACAATTTAAAAAGGACATTTGTTAATTTTACTGAATCCTACCCCCAAATAATACACCACTCTAACATAAAAAAAGGATCGTTAACGAAAACCATTTAGAAACCTAATATCTGGGAAATATCTGCGGACAAACGGAATATGTAAAGACTGATAATATGGGTTTCATGCTGGATATAGAATCTACCTGCCTATGTGTCCTGAAGGAAGATACAACAATAAAGTTGCGAAACATCGACTATTTAAAAATAGTCTTGTTTTTTTCTAGTGGATCTTAACCCCAAACAATATGCCACTCTAACATAACAACAAAAGGATTGTTAACGAAAACTATTTAAAAACTTAATATCTGATACTGATAATATAGGTTTCATGCAGGATATAAGACCTATATATGTGTCCTGAGGATGCAACAATTAAGTTGCGAAACGTCTACAATTTTAAAAAATACTTGATTTTTTACTGGCTCTTAATCCCAAATAATAGTACACCACTCTAACAAACATTTTTTAACATGGTTTCGCCATATTGGATTTTTACCAAAATATTATCAGACCATCCCCATATGGCCATTAATTTTTGGTCAAAATTTGAAGTCAAGTTAAGTAGTATTTAAGCTATGTCGGAAACTGACACACAGACCGCCAGACGGACCGACGGACCGACGGAATTGATAAAACATGCTTTTTGGCATCTAGAGACGCTAAAACGTGTTGAATCCTGAAAGGGTGATTTTTGAAATATTTTATTATACGGCCATTTTGTTCCGCCATCTTGAAATCGTACCAACATTTTGTAACAAAATTTTACCAGTTGATTCCAACATAATACTTGATATTTATGCAAAATTTGAAACAAATTGGCAGTTTTTTCATAATAATTATTTTAACATTTCACTACGCCGCCATTTTGGATTTTTACCAAAATATTATCAGGTCATACCCATATGAGCCTTAATTTTTGATAAAAGTTTGAAGTCAATCGGATAAGTAGTCTTTAAGCTATGCCGCGAACTGACAGACAGATAGACATACTGACAGAAGGACCGACGGAATTGATAAAACATATTTTTTTTTGGCATCTAGGGACGCTAAAATGTATATTATGAGTTTTATTGGATGAGTAGTTTTTTGATAATTTTTTTTAAGACTTCACTAGGCCGCCATTTTGTTTCGCCATATTGGATTTGTACCAAAATATTACCAGCTCATCCCTATATGACCATTAATTTTTGACCAAAATTTGAAATAAATCGGGTAGGTAGTCTTTAAGCTATGCCACGAACTGACAGACAGACAGACAGACTGACAGACGGATCGACAGAATTGATAAAACACCATTTGGCCGCTATTTTGTTTGGCCATCTTGAATTAGTACCACTATTTTACTAGTTGATACCTATACCACAATTAGTTATGGCACACAATATGAAATCAAACGATTAAGCTGTTTTCTGAGGCTCAATTTGTAAATATTTTATTATGCCGCCATTTTGTTCTGCCATCTTGGATTCATACCAAAATTATATCACTTGATTTCAACACAATACTTGATGTGGGCACTAGGCACACTAGGCCGCCATATTGAATTTTCACCAAAATGTTACCAGGTCATCCCCATATGATAATTTTTGATCAAAATTTGAAGTCAAAGATAAGTAGTTTTTTTCACGATTACAATACTTTCCTTCCAAGAGGGAAGTACAAATAAAAAATTTTGGAACAGCAAGATGTAGAACATTTTATTTTTAATGCTCCAGACAACGTCTATCTCATGATGAAAATAGCTACAATTTTTGGTATAGCAGACACTTGTCGAGGAGAGAAGTTGATAAAGATGATGACTGAATACATTGCAGATAAAGCAAGATAAAAACCATACCACCTACCAATACCAATAAGCCGAGAACATTTGTAGTTTATGACCCAGATAAGGACAAACCTAGCTACATAAAGCTACGCGACCTGTGAACACCACAAACAAACGCTTTTTTGTATTTTATTGAAACGGAAAACGCACCAATCAAAGCGTCGGTATCAAAACATTTAGTTAAATACCGTCTAAAATTGGACTTGAAAAATTCAAAAATGTACACTTGTACCAATTCTGGAACCAAATCACTAATATTAAAAGGCATGGAGGATAGAAGTCAACCAGTGTAGCCGAATCCTATATTGAAGTTTGCCTAGCGAATAAAAGCAAAATTGCCGAAAATATTTTAAAAACGTCTTCGAGAATACCCATGGATCCACTTTTGACAGAAAGTACAATGGAAAATATAATACTCAGTTGCTCTACTCAAAGCCAACTCCAAATACAACGTTCGGTAGAATGTGTTTCCGAAGGAGATCAGACAGTAGCAAGCACACATCAAATTCAAGTAAAAATCAACGAAGTTCTTCAAGATACGGCATCTGCAATAAATCTACAGTATACTACAAATACCAATTGCACGTTTAACTTTAATATTTATCCTTAATTTGTTTTTTGTTATCCTATAAACCTTTATATAACGAATTTATGAAATGTGCGTTTAACTTTAATAATATCCTTAATTTGTTCTGAATTCTCTATTCTCCTGGTCGAAAATCAAGATATTTTGTAATATTTAATTTTTTACTATTTATAACTCTAACGACGCGAAACCGTGTGGAAAAGTACCACTTTCCACACTTGTAAGAAAAATAACTATTTTTATATTCCGTCGGTCTGTCTGTCTGTCAATTTGCCTCAAATTTGGAATCAAAATCAAACGAACCACGAGAGTGATAAAATTTTAGTATGAATCCAAGGTGGCATAAAATGGCAGTCTAATAAAATGTTTAAAAAATTACTTGAAAATCTAGTAACTGGATTGATTTTAAATTGTACATAAAAACTATTATTCAGTTGACTTAAATTTTGCGCAAAAATTAAGTGTGACTTAGTTGGAAGATGGTAAGATATTGATATGAAGCCAATATGGTGTAACAAAATAGTAGCCCATTAAAATGTTCGAAAAAAAACCATATAAAAAAATATATTTCTTTTACCCAAAACACCTGTTATTAATCCTTTTATACTTCCCTCATAAAAGGGAAGTATTGCAATCGTGAAAAAAAGGGTCGTAGATGACGAAAATCATGTTTTCTCGATTCCGTCGGTCTGTCTGTTCGCGGCATAGCCAAAAATCTGCTTACCGATGGACTTTAAATTTAGGTCAAACATTAAAGATCATAGGGGTTGACCTGGTAATAATTCGCAATAAATTAAAATAATCGAAAGTTAATTACTCATCAGAATTAATATTATAAATAATGATCTTCAAACAGGATAGGAAGCTAGAAGTGTAGTGCGTTTTTGCATAGCTCACCGACAACAACGATAATCAGGCCTGCGAAAATAGATGGAGCTTGAGTTTCTTTTTGAAATGGAAGATGCTAAAGGTGTAGAAGTCGCTCGGAAGGTTGTTGTAAGAAGAACTAAATCTAAAAGTGAACGATCTTCTGAATACCGATGTCGAGTGTTTAGGAATAACCATTAAGTTTCTGTTGCGGGTATTTAAGTTGTTAACATTTCCAAACCGTTTAAGCTTTCTAAAAATAGAAATTGGATGTTCGTCAATAAGAACGCGATGACCTAATGTTTAAAGATGCAATTGTCGAAGTTTGTCTAATTTAAGAGGACCAGAAGCTGTTATTTTATTATGTAACGTTCGTGTTTTCTTATTCCAAAAACAAGTCGGTAACAGAAGTTTTGGATTTTTTGAAGTCGGCTTTTGTCAAAGTTTATTAAGCATGGGCCATAAACAGAGTCATAATAAGAAAGCTTGTAAATTATTAAAGACTCACGAGTTGAAGTTTGATGTTAGGGTTTAAAATTTCGCGATTACTGTAAAGCTGTTTCAGTGTATTATAAGATGATTTACAAAGTTGGCTTACGTGTTTTGAAAATCGTAAGTTACTGTTAAACCAGACACCAAGATTCCTGCACTCAGTTACAAAGCAATTTTATGTTCATTCTATTCATTAAACTCTAAATTCTTCTGTCTACGTGGTAGTTCATCTGGTATCTTTTCTAGATTGCAAAATGAAAGCCAAGAATTTAACACGAAATTTAGTAAACGTCAGAACAATTTAAAATATTTTCAGGTAAAATAATTTCAAGCAAATTTGTTACATCGTTAACAGAACCTAAAAACGCGGAGAAACAAAGTGTGGATGAATCTCGAATACCAAGACTACCACAGACATTTTACTTTATTTAAAAAAATTATTGTCAAAATTGCAATTTGTTATATTTTGAAGAGTATTTAAAACTGAATCATAGTCGGAAAAAGAGGTTGGAGTATTCCAACAAGGCGCATATCTGTGACTATTAAGATATTTTGTATTTTCAGCAAATCGATTTAAAACAACAATTTTTTCTCTCTTCTTTCTTCTCTCATTTTATCATTTGAGAAAGGATATCCTAATAAATTGATCTGATCAAATGGCACAAAAGATCCGGTGCCACTTTTCTGAATTTAGAATATATCATTGAAGCATGGCTTTTATTACAAATAACTGAAATTGCGCAGTTTTTGTAATTTATTTCTAACCCAATATCCGAACTTAAATAGATTATTTTTTTTAAAGTCGTCCTAAACTGTAGAAATATTTAGAGAAATTGTTCCATCATCGAAATACTATAAATTAATTTTAGACTGAATAGCTTTTACTATCGGATGAATTGCTAAACAGAACAAAGGAGGCCCAAGAGGATCCCCTTGTTGCAAACCTCTTTGTAACAAAATACAGTGATCACCAAAAGATAGAAGTGAATGTTCTTTATAGCACTGAGAAATGAAATTTAAAAAACTTGGAAAATATTTTTTAATTCTAGAAAGATATATGTCCCTATTTACCATATTAAACCCTATTTACCTAAAAAAAATGTAAATGCGAGAGAGAACACATTGTTTTCGCAACCAAACGACGAAGACAAAAACCAACAGCGATTTGTCGAATTCCACCATATTTTTTGTTAAAAGCGCATACGTTAGCCCCGTAATAAATGGGACATATTTGTTTTGGAACCAAACCTTTAAATATATAATTAGTAAAAGAAACCAGAGAAGAAAGTAAATTTAAAAAGAAGTTACCAAGGTCCACCATGACTAAATCTTTGAGATGCTGCGGCTTCAGTGAGTCAAGACCACCCGATGAACTACGTTTAAATAAAAGAATAGTTTTCTTAACTTCACAAATAGAAACACCAAAATCAAAATTAGAAACTTGTGATACTTCTGGAAAAGTTCTATTTTCTTCTTGATTGGGGGGTTTTGTCAACAATTTCGTGTAAGTAGAATCATTTTTCTCTGCCAAGGTGTCTTGGCAACATTCTTATTTCAATCTTCTTCTGTACTTTTTTTAGATGTTTGGTTTTATTACCAGGTTTGTTTTCATATAATGACAATAAAGGTCTCAATTGTAATAATTTGTTTTAGTTAATTTTTCTGCTATATAAGGCCTAGCTCCTTTGGGAATTGGAACTGAGGACTTTAAAAGTGAAAAGTACTTTACAAGAAACTTATTATCAAAGACTAATTCCTCTTCGGTATGCTTTGAAGATGTGTGTAGATTAAGAACATTTTTACTTTTAAACTTTTTTATGGCAATTAGAACATTCCAATTCTGAAGGTTTTAAAGACTTTTCGGCATCAAAAAATGTTTCATCCGAGCTTGTAGGATTTAGTAGGTTATATACATTATTTCTAAAGACCTGGCAAATTTTTGTAATATGAATTGTTAAACCATTTGAATTGAAGTCAAAATGTCCATTATTGTCCATTATAGCAGTAAAAAGTAGTTGTATTGAGTTCTTATTAATTTTCATAGGTGGATCAAAAAATATACATTAAAATGTATTTTAAATATGTCTGATAAGGCAAGACATTATACATATATATATATATATATATATATATATATATATATATATATATATATATATATATATATATATATATATATATATATATATATATATACAGGGTTATTCACGCAACCCGTTCATTAAAAGTTTTTGATGATCCCATTTAGATAAAAATTTCAAATTTTGGGATTAACGTAAGGTCAAGGGGTACTTCTTTTTTGAAATATTTTCAACTTCCTGTCACTTCCGGTTTAACCGGAAGTTGGTATCAACTTGCTTATTTTAAATGGAACACCCTATATTTTATGATATTTTTGGATTTTACAGAGAATTTTAATGCTATTTTATGTAGCATGTCTTATACCTAGGTTTAAGCGTTCTTAAGATACTTGACCTTGAACCAAAAATGAGCTTTCGGGGTACCAAATTTTAAAATCTCATATTTTTGTAAGTTTTGAAGATATAATCTTCATATTTTGCAGACGATCGGTAAATAATCTTAGGTTTCTATTTTTTTTTTATTGAATTTGTTTATTTTTATACAGGGTGTCCTAAATTCAGCGGCAAACATTCACATTTTCAAAGCCGCTAAAGTCCGTTTTTTTAAATGAGACACCCTATAACTTTATGCACTATCAAATGTAGAATTTCATTTTCTATCGAACTGTATTAAGGTTCCCTATACCTATTCGTAATCATTTTCGAAATAATTGGGTTTTATAAAAATATCGTATGTATTTGCTTAAATGTTTACATGTTCCAATGGTGAAACATGGAAAAACAATTGAGACTCAATATCCAATATGACAGATGATTAGTATGCGTTATTTATCGAAAGCTGTCAGTGATCTGATCTAAATCTTCTAAATCGAAATGGAAGAATGCTCAAACGCTGATATTCTCAATCTATTTTATATTCATGGAGAATGTTATAAAATTTTGGAGAGAACGTGTCGTGTGTTTAATGAACGCCACCCTGATTTGCCGCCAATGAACAAGTCAAAATTCAAGAGGATTGAAAAAACTTTTTGCGTTTTGGCAAGGTTAAAGTTACAAAAAATGTTCCGAAACCAGTGACAAATGCCGAGGATAACGTAATAAACACATTAGCTTATTTCCACGCAAACCCGCATAAGTTCAATTCTTCATCTGTCCAAAGAATCTTGAGCGAACATCATATGCACCCTTATTCCTTCCAAAACGTGCAAGCCTTGAGACATGGTGATGACGTCCGACGAGTAGAATTTTGCGAATTCATGTTTTTGAAAATTCAAGAGGACCCTCAATTCCTTTCAAAAATATTTTGGATCGATGAAGCGAAATTTTCTAGAGAAGGAATAACAAATAGAAGAAACGAACATTTCTGGGCAGCAGAAAATCCGCACGCTTTATGCGAAACGCGTTCTCAAGAGAGGTTTAGCTTAAATGTTTTCGGTATAGTATTAAATGATCAGGTGCGGTACTGTATTTATGAAGACAATTTAAACGGTGATAAGTATTTGGAAATTCTACGAGGGACGGTTTCTGAATTTATAGAAGAAATTCCTATTGGTGAGCTGCAAAATTATTGGTATCAATTAGATGGGGCACCAGCACATAATTCCGCTGCAGTTTATCTCCAATTATCTCGAATTTTTGAAGATCGCTGGATTGGTCCCAATGGGCCTTGGAGATGGCCCCCGCGATCGCCTGATTTAACACCCCTAGACTTTTATTTATGGGGATTTATCAAAGGTAAAGTCTATGCTTCCCCAGTAAATAACCAACAAGATTTACTGGACAGGATACGAACAGCTTTTGCCGGATTAGAAAACGGACAAATTCAACGGGCCACAGCAACTGTACAAAGAAGAATTGAAATGTGTCTTCAAATGAACGGACAGCATATAGAACATTTGTTATAATTCAATTTTATTATTTTATTTATTTATTGTTGATTGTTAGATTGCTATAATTTTTAAGTTCACTAAAACAAGTTTAGAACAGTCTCGAACTTAGTAGATACGGTTAAAAATAATGTAAACAATTTATTACATTTTTTATAACTTTAACTTTTCGGAAACGAAAAAACTTCGTTTCAATCCTCTTCAATTTTCTCTTGTTCATTGGCGATAAATGAGGATGTTTTTCAATAAAAACATGGCACGTTCTCTCCAATATTTTGTAACATTCTCCGCGAATTAAAATAAATTGAGAATATCAGCTTTTGAGTGTTATTTTATTTTAATTTAAAAGTTTCAAATCAGGTGTCATGTTGAATAGAAAAGCACAACAATTGTTTTTCCATGGCTTACTACGGGAAGGTGTAAGCATTTAGCAAATACATATGATAGTTTAATAAAAACCTGATTATTTCGAAAATGGTTACGAATAGGTATAGG
The DNA here is from genome assembly GCA_030620095.1 of Kuschelorhynchus macadamiae. Classification (NCBI taxonomy): domain Eukaryota; kingdom Metazoa; phylum Arthropoda; class Insecta; order Coleoptera; family Curculionidae; genus Kuschelorhynchus; species Kuschelorhynchus macadamiae. The sequence goes on from JAUTXW010002868.1 coordinate 14,346, forward strand.
GAACCTTAATACAGTTCGATAGAAAATTAAATTCTACATTTGATAGTGCATAAAGTTATAGGGTATCTTATTTAAAAAAACGGACTTTAGCGGCTTTGAAAATGTGAATGTTTGCAGCTGAATTTAGGACACCCTGTATTAAAATAGACAATTTCAATAAAAAAAATAGAAACCTAAGATTATTTACCGATCGTCTGCAAAATATGAAGATTATATCTTTAGAACTTGCAAAAATATGAGATTTTAAAATTTGGTACCCCGAAGGCTCATTTTTGGTTCAAGGTCAAGTATCTTAAGAACGCTTGAACCTAGGTATAGGACATGCTACATAAAATAGCATTAAAATTCTCCGTAGAATCCAAAAATATCATAAAATATAGGGTGTTCCATTTAAAATAAGCAAGTTGATACCAACTTCCGGTTAAACCGGAAGTGACAGGAAGTTGAAAATATTTCAAAAAATAAGTACCTCTTGACCTTACCTTAATCCCAAAATTTGAAATTTTTATCTAAATGGCATCATCAAAAACTTTGTATTATATGAAAAATAACTCACGGATCTAAATCGGCAATTCCCATCTGTCAATATTGTCAGGATGACTATCGAAATGTGTTAAAAACACTTCCATAAAAAACAAATTACTTCCAATATCTTGCAGCTACAGTTTATTCTTCTTTTCTTCACCAAATAAAAGTTTTAAATTTCAATTGAATACACTTTATGTAAATAATTTTTGTCCTACTTTCTTCTATAAATGTGTACATTTTTGACCACGTAAAAAATAGGCGTGTAAGGTAAAATTTGATCTTTATATATATTTTTTGTACACTCTGTATAATAAATAATATAACAGATATAAAAAATAAAATCCAGGTCAAAAATACATTATCTAAATACTAATTTACTCAATCCACCCAAAAAATTCTTTATGTTTCAATAGTAATTGATTTTTGACCGCTCTTAGTCCGAACGGCATCACTGTGCCGCGGCCCAACTGTTCGCATTTTTATGTTGGATATTTTCTTGGAATTGTAAGTTAATTGTAAATTATTAAGTCAAGTATATTAAACGATAGGTCATACAATTTCACTTCCGATAAAAAAAAATCAACGACTCTATAATTTTAGTTAATAAAGAATCGTCAAATGATACTTCCAACGCTCCCAGAGCCGAAGGAAGACCAACCCTATTTAAATATTAAATAATAACATAGGAAATATTATAAATTGCCCGGTACCTGCCAGAGACGTGTGTGTGTGTTTCTCCAGAAAGACAGAAAATTATTTGAAAATTATCGTCCCCAAGACATTCACGTGTGTGTTAATACAAATCAATTACAGAGTAACACTACACGCGAGGTTTTAACTCACTCTTCGAGTGAACCGAGCCTTCCGGAATTTCGCGCTAAACCACCATTAAAGTTATTAGTTAGAGTACTATAAGACGTAGATAGGTCGTACTGTTATACGGTTCTTGTGTAATTACTGCAAACATTTACGGAAGTTATAAAGATTCTCCTGGAAATTTTTCCGTTTAATTTTATGAAATATCTCTCTGCGCTGATAGCACATATGGTTTAGTTTATGAGTACCAGACCGAAGGAAGTTATAATAAGGCTTTTTATACAGGCACAAATTATTACATATTTTATGTAATGTATACAGGGTAGGCAAATAAGCGAGGTAAGTTGCTATATCTCGGAAACCACTCATTGCAGAAACTTGCAGTAAAAAATTATACAGGGTGTCCCAACTAAAAGTATCCACCCCAAATAACAAGTCGCCAAGACAAAAAAAAAATAAAACGCTCGGACCCGTCGATTTTGCTTTTGAGGGGGAAACATTTTGCGCCTATTTTCAATTTCGTAACATCACCCTCTGAGCGGGGGTGATATTCACCCCCAAAATGTTAAATGGAAAGGAGGGTCGAGTGAAACCTTATTTTGAAGGGTTTCCGACCCTGGTTACAACTGCCAAGTTTGAAGCCTCTGCTGTCATTCCCGAAGAAATGGCAGCTTGTCGAAAAAAAAAATATTAATAAATTAACTGCGAGAGTTGGCTGCTTTAAATTTAGGGGATGATGCAAGCTAGTGAAAAGATTTTAATAATAATTACTCCGGACGAGAGGAAAATAAAAATAGTAAATGTAAATTAATGGGGAATTTTTGCGTTTAAGAAATGTTTTCTACAAAGACTAAATTATTTTATGAATTATTCGAAATGTTCGCCATTTACTTCCATGCAATGATACAGACGAGCCTCGAATTCCTCTCGAACATTTTGAAATGTTTCAGGTGTTAACTGACGGCATTCAGCTACTATTCGCTGTTTTAAATCCTCAAGTGATTCTGGCTGCACCTTAAAAATCTTTGTTTTCAAGTGTCCCCAAAGAAAGAAGTCCAACGGCGTCAAATCAGGTGATCGTGCCGGCCATTCGATGGGACCTCTTCTTCCAATCCAGTGATCGGGAAAAGTATTATCGAGAAAATCTCTTACCGGACGAGCGTAGTGAGGAGGTGCTCCATCTTGTTGAAAGAATATCTGATCTTCAGCTAAATCCTGGTCGTTTTCTTGAATCTCAGTAATCTGCGGATCGATGGCATTTTCAAGTAAATTTAAATAACTTTTACCATTTAAATTGCCATCTATGAAAAAAGGTCCAACAACGTGATTGCCTAGAATTCCCGCCCACACGTTTACTTTTAAAGGATGCTGGCTATGGGTTTCCCTGAATAAATGGGGGTGCTGTCGCTCCAATACCTGCAGTTGTGACGGTTTACTTCTCCATTTAAGTAAACTGTGGCTTCGTCAGAAAAACAAATATTGTACAATGAAATGGTATGGTTGTTTAATTTTTCAGAAATATTCTCACAAAAATCTACTCTGCGATCAAAGTCATCTTCGTTCATTTCGTGAAGCAAATGATATTTAAAGGGTCGAAACTTATGGGATTTTAGAATCCGGTGAACACTGCTTCGAGAGACTCCTGATATTGCAGCTGTTTCTCTGATGGAGTTACTTGGGACCATAGCAACATGGCCAAGGACTGCAACCTCAATATTTTCATTTCTTATTGGTCTTACTCTTTCATGCTTTTTATTGACAACTGAGCTGGTTTCGAAAAATTTGTTCCACAGTTGTAATACACTTCTATGAGTCAAAGAATGTTCGGGATGAGATTCATTAAAACTTACAGCTGCAGCTCTCGCACAATTATTGTTTCTAATGTAAAGAACAATAATTTCGATTCTCTCTTGTATCGTAAACGTCATAGGCAATTGTTAGAAACTTTCGTCTTTTAACACTATAATAAGACAAAATAAATTTTAAATAAAATGCTTGATAATGCTTGACACTAAATAAACGATAACAATGTGATTTTATTTTGTTTGTTGCTGATGTTTTATGATAACAGTAAGAATGGAATGCTGATTTTTTTTAAATATTTGTACAGTGACAATTCGACAAGTTAGCTTAAACGTTTTGGCAACGGTCTGTTTCATTGCAAGGGAGTAAATGGCGAATATTTCGAACAATTCATAAAATAATTTAGTCTTTGTAGAAAACATTTCTTAAACGCAAAAATTCCCCATTAATTTACATTTACTATTTTTATTTTCCTCTCGTCCGGAGTAATTATTATTAAAATCTTTTCACTAGCCTGCATCATACCCTAAATTTAAAGCAGCCAACTCTTGCAATTAATTTATTAATATTTTTTTTTCGACAAGCTGCCATTTCTTCGGGAATGAAAGCAGAGGCTTCAAACTTGGCAGTTGTAACCAGGGTCGGAAACCCTTCAAATAAGGTATCACTCGACCCCCCTTTCCATTTAACATTTTGGGGGTGAATCTCACCCCCGCTCAGAGGGTGATGTTGCGAAATTGAAAATAGGCGCAAAATGTTTCCCCCTCAAAAGCAAAATCGAAGGGTCCTAGCGTTTTATTTTTTTTTGTCTTGGCGACTTGTTATTTGGGGTGGATACTTTTAGTTGGGACACCCTGTATAACCAAAGTGGCCACGAGATAATTCTGGAAAGAACTTCTAAATTTCTAAGATAACCGCTAGATGCATTTTAAAACTGAGATAAAACTAAGTCTTTTTGTTATTAACTCTTTCTTCTATCTCTGAAAATAAACTGGTGGGGGAGTTTAAATGTTTTTTCAAATAAATCACTATAAACCGAAAACGGCTCAACTGATTTGAATTGAACTTGGTACCGCTGAAAAAAGAATTCCTTCGTGATTCAACCTTATCTAGCCAATTGTGTTTTTGATTTGGAATCTTTCCACTAGAGGGCATTTTTTTAATAATATAACAGAGTGTACAAATGTTCTAAAAAATAATTAAATGTATCGATATGGCAAAATGAAGCCTAAACTAACCTAAAGTTTCGGTCAAAGAAAATTTAACCAACTTACTTTAAGTAAAAAAAAAACAGATCTTCCTCGGAATTTCAACCTTCTGGGTGTACATCCGTTCTTCTAAGAAAGTCGAGTCAGCCACAAGTATCATCAGTAGACGTCGAGAAATCAGTGTGTAATATATCATCCTCCAGTCTCTCAGAAAGTGAAAAATCCGTACTGAGTAAGGGTTTTAATTTTGCGATGCTAAGGAAATCCCTAAAGAAGAAATAATACCTGGAGTGGAAGCTGTCCTTGACTCCTCTAAAGAAACAAAAGCAGAGGAGATTTGACAAGAGGTGGCAAGAATTTTAAGATCAAGTAAAGGACCAGAACAAAACCTAAATGCCACTGAACAAAGGGCCCTAACAAACCTTCGAAAAAATAAAGTCATCACAATCCTTCCAGCAGATAAAGGAAATGCAACTGTGGTTATGAATACCCAGGATTACATACAAATGCGAATATCCTACAAGACAATTGTTATAGGCCTGTTCCAAGGGACCCGACAACGTACCTAGAAAAAACAACTAAAAATAAAATAAAAAGTTCACCAATAAACATCGAAATTCAACAAAAAATCATACCACGGGAAAAGTGGAGCAGATGTCCTAAACTCTGTGGTTTACCAAAAATACACAAACATACAGGGGAGCCCATCAGATCCATTGTTAGTGCTGTTAATTCGCCGCTACAAAAACTGGAGAAATATCTTTCTGAAATTATGCAACCAGCTGTAGAAAAAGCTGATTCATTTGTAAAAAACTCGGATTCTTAAATTCGACTAGCAGGTAACAATTTAATATTAAATTCAGTATATTTGAATAGCATTTAAAACTCTGTAAAATATTAAACTAGTCCGACGACAATAATTTTTGTCTAAAGTTATTATTTATACTTTTGCAGCTAAACTACTTTTAAACAGCTCGGTAACATGAGCCAGTGTCGATCGGGTTTGAAGCTAGGCCGCTCGCCTTTTATCTGCGATTATCAAAGTGCCGACGGCCCAGTACGGCAACTTATATTTTTATTCAGTAAACTTTGCTTAAGGTCTTCATCAGTACAGTCAACTAGTTGAGAGACGAGTACAACTAGCGCCAAAATGAATACACAAAACAATAATAAACAATAAACAAAAAAATAACTGCAGTAAAAACATTGAAAATTACAGGCAAATTTCGATACTTAGCTCTTTTTCAAAAATTTTCGAAAAAATAATACATTCCAGAATTACTGCCTTTTTATCGAAATACAACATTGTTAGCAGATGTCAGCATGGATTTTTGTCCAGCAAATCAACTGAGTCTGAATATGTTGTAGCTATATTCTTTGATTTGTCCATAGCTTTCGATACAATTAACAAAACTATGCTTATATCAAAACTTTTCAATATAGGGCCATATACAACAGAGTCCCTTACAACATTAATAAATGAGTCCTTTATAAAAGGTGTATTCCCTGATTGCCTTAAAACAGCTATAATTATTCCACTTCATAAAGGCGGCGAAAAAACTAACTCTTGCAATTATCTCCCAATTGCACTACTACCAGTGCTATCAAAAATCATCGAAAGGCTACTTAAGAATCGTCTTATGCCATTTCTCCCGAAACATCAGATAATAACCCCGGAGCAGTTCGGATTTCTACCCAACAAGTGCACCAGCGACGCCATGTTCACGTTGCTTAGAGGCGTCTACTTATCTCTCAATAACAACCACCCAACTGCCTCAGTTTTTTGTGACTATGCGAAAGCCTTTGATTGTGTTAGTCATGAAATTCTGATAAACAAATTAAATTTTTATGGAATCCGTGGTACTTCTTTAAATTGGTTCAAATCTTATCTTGGGAAAAGGCAACAACTTGTAAGGGCTAATGGTTCCGATTCTGATTGTAAGTTGATTACAAGTGGAGTCCCTCAAGGTTCAGTCTTGGGACCTATTCTTTTTTTGTTATACATTAAAAATATCACGAACCTTAAAATTAATGGAAGAATTTCCCTTTTTGCTGACGACACAAGCATAACTTGGAGTGATTTTGATACAACGTCTTTACACTCTAGTATCTCCAAAGACTTGGTTATAATTAAGGCTTGGTCCGATTCCAATATGCTTTGTTTTAATGTCGATAAAACGGTGGCGTTATCTTATAAGGGAACTTTACAACCACTTCAGGTACATAACAGCAATATTGAATACGTAGAGTCGGTTAAATTCCTGGGTTTAAATATAAATAACAACCTAAAATGGTCTAATCATATTGACACCTTAACTAAAAAACTTTCTACCGCCTGCTTCGCCATTCGATCAGTTTCAAAAGAACTAGACGTTTCTTCTGCCAGACTTACTTATTTCTCTTTATTTGAATCCCACCTCTGCTATGGCCTTTCCTTTTGGGGCTGCTGTACCACCGAGCAATTTCGTAGTATTTTTATGCTTCAAAAGAGAGCCATTCGTTATTTGTTTGGTCTAAATAATAGAGCTCACTGCAAATACTATTTCAAAAAACATGAAATATTAACACTTCCTGCATTATTTATTTTGGAAACGGTATGTTTGCTGAGAAAACATATAAACACCCTCCCAGAAAGGCCACAACATGTATACCCTACAAGAAACTCTAGGCATGATATATATCTTCCCATTCCTTCCTCAGAATTAATAAAAAAATCAATTATTTACAACGCCATAAAACTTTACAACAATCTGCCAGTACATTTAAAATCTATCCCTATGCTTGCAAAATTTCGAAAAAACACCAAAGCATACCTCATTGAGAGACCATTTTACAGCTTTAATGATTTTTACAGTGAGTAAGTCTCTTTAAATTGTCACCAAATTCGCTTGTTTACTTAAATCTTTTGTGAGTCATGTCCTAACACGTAACATAGAATTTTGAAAATCATCATATAGAGAAAAGAACTGTCGAACATTCACTTAAAACTTAATTATTTTTGTTAGGTATTGGATTAAAAACAAAATTTAATTCTTTTTGGTATACTACATTCTACACTAGTTCATTATACCTTCTGTTTAACATCACAATTATTTCTATAACTATAATAACATAGAGTTTAAGGTCGCATAAATGCAATTTTGATTTCAATGTCATCGAAATTATTCACCTCGTACATGTGTGTTTGTTTACTTTTATAAGGTTATTAGGATTCATTAACTGTTTTGCGGCAATGTTATGTTATATTCTAACGTGTGTTTTACGATTTGGCAAATTGATAATTTACATTTTTAAAAAGCATTGACCTATCAAAATTCTTTTCGATTAATGTTTTGATATGTCTTATTTTAGGTATATTTTGCTTTGTCCATAAAATTGTAAAATTTTTCTGCGGCAATAAAGCATACTTTTGTTTGTTTGTAGGCATTCGTCGTAATCTGTTGCTATGGATTGGATCGTACCTATCGGATAGGGATATGAAAGTAAAGTGTGGTAATACCCTGTCGATACCTAAAGAAATAAAACTTGTGGTACCACAGGTTTCAGTTTTGGGTCCGTTGCTCTTCCTGTTGTACGTTAATGATCTTCCGGACGCTCTTGGTGCTGATCACGTTACTATGTACGCCGAAGACACGACGGTGGTAGTTTCTTCTTCCGACCCGAATATCCTCGCTCATAAAGTAAGGCGAATATGTGTTAATATGGAGGCTTGGTGTCGGGAGAATCAGTTAATCGTAAACCCAGACTAGACCGTATTTTTTAATATATTTATTCGGAACCCTCTCTCCTTAATATTTCAAAAAGACGCAAAAATAAAATTCGCTGAAGGTACAAAGTTTTTAGGCACATATATTGACTCAACCTTATCTTTTGAAAAACACATTGACCATATCGGCTCCAAATTAAATTCGGCATATTTTGCTATCTTAAATCTTAAAAATTCACTTGACGCAGCGGGCATGTTAACAGCATATTACGCAATGGTTTTCAGCCATATATATAATAATATAGTATGCTGGGGTCACAAGGGTTGTGATCGCATATTCGTGTCTCAAAAGAGGATATTAAGATTAATATTTAATCTTAAACCGCTGGAGAGCTGTAGAACACTGTTCAGAGAAAAGAAAATATTAACTGTCCCGTGTTTATATATACTGAGATGCCTGTTGTGTGTTCAAGATAATGCTTCTGAATATGATAGGCTAGGCGAAGCTAATTTGCATTTTACTAGAAATACTGAGATACTTAAGATGCCTAAACATAAAAAAACTTTTTTCAGAGGATCCCCTTTATACGACTGCGTGTATTTATACAATCAACTGTCACAAAGATTCAAACGGTATCAAGGTAAAATTTTTAAAAATGTAAAAGAATTTCTCCTGGACCAGGCTTTTTATTCTACAGCGGAGTTTATAAATTACAAGGAGTGAAAACGAAGGGGTATTTGGCAAATTTATATTTATTTTATTAAGATTTTTGTTGTCTTTTGGTGATTGTCCCTGATGATTGTCAGGCTTGGTAGAATGTTTATTGTTTTTTGTTTTATTTGTGTCTATTTATTTATTTATTTGTTTATATGCTATTTAAATTCTATTTATTCTGATATTAATTAATTTGGTTATATTATTTTATTGTATTTATTCATTGACTATAATTTATTTTATTGTATGATTTTCTGGTAATATATCCTATTCTATTCTATTCTAATACCAGAGTTGCCAACAGGAGCAAAACCGACATTTGTGATTACCAAGATAACATCCGACATGTCGTTATGACAGTTTGATAAGAGGTTTTTTGTAACTGAATTTTTTAACATTTCACTAGGCTGTTATTTTGTTCCGCCATTATGAATACACAGAAATGGAAGAAGTAAAAATAATAATAAAAAATTAATTTAATTAAATCGTTAACAATCTGAGTTCGGTAAAAAGATTTAATTTTGTTCAAATATGACCGTACCTTGAAGCATTAAGTGATACATATGTCCAAATTAATAAAAAGATCTTAACGAGCATACGACGATCAACAAAAACAAGCCAATTTTCTCGTCACGTAAAGTATGTTCAGCCTGTTGCCGATGACACAAAATTAACTAATTAAGAAGAAAAAGCTAGGACCTAATTCGGGTAATTACAACAACATATTACGAAACGAATGTCGTCGCGAGTACGCTTGTTGAACTTAAAGTGGTTGGAGAGGATAATTACTTATTTTGTTCGTTAATTACATTCGCTAGGAATAGTTTCGACTTCTCATATGAAACACACGTTTCTGTTTTAGTAATTTCCTATTTTCTTACAGGCGCACGGTGGTCAATATGCGAAAATTAGCAGGACAGAAGTAAATATTGCAAAACAAATAAAAAAGCAGTAAATTTTGTATGTTATTTTAATCAAAAATATGTTTTATATAATGTTGAAAGTTGAAATTCATTTTTACCATATCTACAGGGTGTTTAAAAATAGGCACTAGTAAAAAAAAATTAATAAGAGGCTCTACATTTACCTTTAAATAAACTTATAAATAAATTTAAGGTACATTTAACTTAATAAAATTTGACATTACCCTTTTGAAAATTACTATGATTAAAGCCCAAATTATCAATCGTTTGTTAAATTTACCAAGAGGATAATTGTATTGGAAACTATTGTTGAGACAATCGTTTCTATGACAATTATCGTTTTGGTAAAGTTAACAAACGATGGATAATTTGGGCCTAAGTCTACAAATCATGAAAAACAGTTTTAATAGCAAACATCGGAAAGTAGCAAAACAGTAATATCACTTAAATTAATTTAGGTATATAGTGCGTACAAAAAGTCAATGTGTTTTCGCATACTGTACAATTTAGGAAATAAGCATTTTTTCCTGATTTTAAGTATTCTACAGTATAATACTCACTTGATAATTGAATGCACGAAGATTACCGATTGTTTTCTTTTCAATAAGAATAAAGGAATAAACTAAAAACATAAAATATTAATTCAAATATAATGCTTGACTAAAATAGAAAAAACAAAATAAAGAACTTTTGTAATATCATAATTTTTTGCAGGTTTAACGAACTATAAGATTATTTCCAACGCGTACGAAAACCGTTTTGAAACTGCTATAAAATAGTTGACTAGTTCAACATCAATAATATTTGTGTCAGTATTGATATTTGAATTTTCGCTAGTGTTGAAACTAATCTATAATCTATAACTAAACATTAATCTGGACATTTAAGAAAAAGCAATGCTTCAGGAGACAAAACACTATCTTTTTTACTAGGTAATTTTCTGATATTAGATATTACTGGATCTGATGTTATTAGGAACATGTGTAAGAGATCTGTGTTTGTTTCAAGTCTGGACATTTTTCTAGTATTGTGTTCTCTGAAATGTCTGTATTCTTTGTGTCTTGCCTCCTGAACATCTTCCGATAATTGCCCTATTGGTAGATCAAATGAGCTAATAACGTCTGCTCCATGTAACAATATTTTGTGTACGGAAGCAGGCATGTAGTACCAGGGATATAAAAGTACAAATCGCTCGGCAGTTTCATGTAAATATACTCTAAATTCTTCTGTTTTAATAGAAAAGCCACTGGATAAAATTTGTAAAATTACATTAAAGCGGTTAAGAAGGTCTTTATCTATTCCAGTAATTTCGCTTGCCTTCTCCAAATTTTGAAAAAATCTCCGAGCAGTATTGCCATCGTTTGTACTTCCATATCCTTGTTTAACTACATCTACTAAAATCCCTAACTCTAATTTTAATTTATCTATTATCTCTTTTTTTCTTGTCTCAAATGCTACCTTATCGTTTTTTCGAATTTGCCACTTTTGAATTCCTATAGCAAATATGTAACACACATTCAAAGAATCTTATAAGGGCATGTAAAGTAGATAAACCCAATTCACACGCGTTGTCTTTTAACGGCCTATTTTTTATTTGACTTAAATTATTCATTTCTTTTGGCTTTGTACCGCAGATATAGCATGTTTGAGATGAAGAATTTTTGACTACGGCGTTACAAGCTTTTCCATCCAGCATAGTTAGGCATAAAACATGATTTATAATGATTTTGTGGCCTAAAGAAGTTATTACCTTGGTTAGTTGGATTGAGATCTGAGATTTGACATTTTATATTGTTTACTTCTGAAGAAATTACTTCTGCGGTTTCTTTAATAAATTGAATTTTAATAGGCCTACAAAACCTTGTTGAAGATGTTCTAGGATTTTGCCAGATGATAACTTCTTTATTATTTTCGTTTTTGTACACGAGATTCAGAGGCACTAATGTTGTTAAAAGGACGTCACTATCAGATATGCTGCCATATGGCTCTGAAAAGTTTTGTTTATAGTTTGCTTGACCACCACTACCATCCAAACCCCATTTACAATTTAATTGACAAAAAACGGTTTGAGTGCTTTGAAAAGTTTGACAAAATACCTCATCTTGTACTTGGACTAAACGATGACAGGTGTGATCAAGCAAACTCTGCAGTTTTACATCGGCAAAATTTTCCAATATATTTATATTATTAGGATAACATTCATTTTTTGCTTTTAAAACTAAATAGTAAGGTGGGTACAAATTTGCATTTCTTTCAGCAGCCCCTTTTTGCATTGAAATGTACTGATGTTTTGTTAATTTCAGATCAACTATCAGGGCTAAGGCTTCCATTGGCGTATATGGTTTTACAGTAGTTGCACTATCGGGAGAAGTTTTTTTTGTTGAAGAATCGGAATGTGTAATTTCTTCTATTTGTTTGGCGATTTTTCTTTTACCTTGTGCTCTGTAACTTAGTTGGGTAGCCAAAGCAAGTTCTTCAGGGGATTTCGATTTTGCCAAAGACGACACTCTTCTTTTTCTCGTTTTCACACTGCTTTCGGTAAAACATTTTTCAGGCCGACCAAATTTTAAGTTAACTTGTTCATCATTATCGGAATTTATTAAATATTTTTGGAGCCATGTAGAGTATTTTTTTAAAAATCGCTTTTCACACTGATGACATTTTTTCCATCTAGTTACCAAATTGCCACAAAATATCTTAATTTGATCGAAGATTAACTTTTCCGTGTTAGTAGACGAGCTTGCTTCTATAGTTTTAGCATTTACATAATTAAAAACAGCCGTTAAAACGTTGGGACTAGTTGCATTTGATATAAAATTATGCCTTTTCAAAAAATCGTACACGTTCAGCCTTTTAACACGAGTAGCATTAGCTCCTAAAAAAATTCATAACTATAACAGCTGGTACTAGCTGGTTTCAACATATGATAAAATATATTTATAAAGGTTTATTTTAATATATTTTTTGTAAATGTAAGTGAAATCTTATAAAACTTTTATTTGCTGCACCTTGAAATGTTTAATTATTATTTTTTGTTTTATAAAATGTAGAGTTTTTGAAAGACAGGTTTTTTATATGTAACTGAGACAAATAAACAAAATATTCAACAAAAACTTACCATTCAATGCTTCGTTATTCATTTTTCAGATGAGTGACAATAAATATTAATTAGACCTTTAAATAATTTTTCAATTGATTTCCTACACAAAATAAATAAATAATCTGCCTTGATTAAATGAAAATTGTGACAACTTTAACATGTCAAAGCTTACGTTTCAATATATGTCAGGACTTGCCCAGTTGCTATGGTATTATTTAGATTATTTCTAAGCCGCCTACGCAAAAATTGACCCAATAATAAAAAAATAAAAATCAGACTTTTGTCCTGCTAATTATCGCATATTGACCGCCGTGAGGCGTACCAATAATACATACATGAAAATTAAGAAAAATGCTATATTAATTCAGATGTATGTCAACAAGTCTCAAAGTTTTTAATTTGGTACATTTATTAGTTTTTAGCAGGGGCGTGCGGTGAAATTTTATCAAAGGGAGGCAATTTTTAGAAACTTACCTATTTGTAATGTAATTCGATTCTTCGATAATTTTTTGCAAATTCGTCAATGGCGTCATCATAAAAACGTCGATGCTCCGACATATTTTGGAGAAGTTTATTTTTAATAGACAACAGCGATGTATGCGAAAGTCTCTCCTGCCCCGTTGAATTTCTCACGAAATTTTTTATACGTTTAAGTGTTGAAAAATTGCGTTCTACTGATGAACTTGTGGCACGTATTGTCAATATTAATTCACACAATTTCGACACTTCGGTGTAGGCATCTTCCAGCTCCTTGTTTTTAAACATTGCATTAGTTCCTTGGCGTTACTTTTTGCGAAAATATCATCAGTTTCGTAAATCACTTTTAGTTCAGATCGCAGTAACACTCGGTCGAAGGACTGGCCATAATAAAGAAGAAGAGATCTAAACGCATCTTCTGGAAAAGTTTTTCCTTGAAATGCATCAAAATTGCAGAGCTCGAGGAATTTAAAATTATTTAAACCGTTAAACCTATAGTTTATTTGTTGCTGAATTTGATCGATTATTTCATAAGAAAAGCGTCTGTATGATGTTTGAACATCTCCCACCTTGTCTGTTCGAAGACGCTTGGCTTGTGGCTCTACATTTAACTTCATCGTTTTCTCCCAAAATAGGTCAAAGTCATCTCTTTTTTGGCTTAATGTGGACTTAAAATCATCCACATTTTTTAAGCAAAAAGCAATATCATTTGTTTTAGTTTGTAATATATTAAAAACATCGAGAATCGAAATATTTCTGAAAATATGTTCAACAAATAATTAAAATCTTGTTTTAAACAGTCCAAAAACCCCCTCGAACTATTTATTGCTTCTGAGTTCCGTGTTTCATTGTTTTCTATTATATTCTCATATAGTTCAGTCAGCGGTTCACGATTTTCAGATACTGTTGACCCAAGTCTTTTATTATAGTTCCACCTAGTAAGAGCTACTTTGGGCAATCGTTTGTGTACAATGGAGTCCCAAGCTTTATTGACTTGAAAAAAAAAGCAATCATGTCATTTACAGTAACGAAAAATACTTTACACTCTTTAATGTGATTGATGGACCGAGATAAAACAAAATTTAATTTATGAGCAACACAATGGACAAACACAGCACTTGGGAAAGTTTCTCGAACTTTAGCTTGTCCTGCCATCACTGCAGCTCCATCATAGCTTTAAGCAACCAATTTTTTCTCTCCATTAATTTCTTTAGTAACTTTATAAACTACGGTATATAATACATCTGCTGTACGATTTTCGGACACATTCTTAAAACCTAAAAATCGCTCTTGAATACTTCCGTCTGTTTTAACGTAGCGTACTACTACAGATAATTGGCTAAAATTAGTGATATCAGTTGTTTCGTCCGGAACAATAGCAATAAACCGCGCCTCTCCAATCTCCTGCTTAATTCTTTTTAGAATAATGGTTGCAACAGCGGAAATTAAATCATTCTGGATTTGATTCGACGTTCCGCGGAAAACGCTAGACTGCTCTAAATGATTTTTTTAACCAATCATCATATTTAGCCATTAAACTAAGTAAATCTTAAAAATTTCCGCTATTTGAAGAAACCCTTGTTTCGTCCTGACCTCTAAATCCCAATTCGTGCTGTCCGAGAAAACAAACAACATCGATAAGTCTTCTTAATATTTACCTCTTTTTATCGACTATATCATTATGTTGGCGGTGACTAATTTCCAACTGTTTATTAAGGGCGTGTTCAATTCTGGTTTTGCCCAAGACTTTTTCTTTTATGACGGCCTGCAAATGCGCTTTGGACATAATGTGTCTTTTTAAAACTTTATGGAAATTGTTTAAATCGGAAAAACCTGTTTTATTCCAGAGACCTTTTTCATTTTCAAAATGTAAACATGACCAACAAAATAATTTACTTATATTTTCACACCCTGTTAGCCATTTAAATTGTTCGTATTGTTTTTCCGGATAAAAATGTCTAATACAGTTTTTCATTTTTGTGGTTAAATTTTTCATAGGCGGTTTTGCCCTTCCTTTGGAAATTATAAAATCCCTTTATTATTAAGACACACACCACACATTCACACACACTCTTCTTATTACCGACAGCCGAAGTTGACGGTATTTGCATATCCACGTCCGTATTATTGTCTTCCATATCGCACCATGCACGACGCAACGTACGTATCACACAACACATGGATAGCCGTTCAAACAAAGAACCTACTCCAACGATAGCTTCCGCCCCCAAGCACGCGACTGAAATGTAAAAATTGCAAACAGCTGGTGGAAAGTTCAATAACATTTGACTCGATTTACAGGAAATCAAGCATACAGGACTTGGCTGCAGAGAAGCTAGCGGCCCGCATAGGTTCTATTGTGGCTCGATCGGAGTCAAGGCCGCATTTATTATGGGCTTGATAATTAAGATAATATTTTACCACTTTTAATATAAACTAAATTAATAGTTTCCTATTTCAAAAATTACATTTTTAAAGATGTTTTGTAATATTTTTTTTGGGGGAGCACTGCTTCCCTTGTTTCCATGGGCTGCACGCCCCTGATTTTTTGAATCTCTACAATAACCACAAGCCAAATTTGTCGTATGCAGCAAAAAAATCTAGTTGGCTATTCCGTGTGTTACCTTTTTTGACGTTTAGTATAAAATAATTTTGATAGGGAAATTAACAGCATAATAATGTTTTCCGTTTGTTACCTTTTTTAACGTTTAGTTTAAAATAATTGTGATAGTTAAAATTTCTTAAAGTTTTTTGCGCTATTTAGTATTTCTAAAAAAGTTTTTTTGAGTTATTTAATGTCTAAAGATGGTTCAGTTTACAAACCGCGAATATGCGGATATTTATTTCATTTATGGTCTTGCCAATGGTAATTCGTTTCAAGCTAAACGACTCTATTCGCAGCTTTATCCAAATCGACGAACCGAATCACGAACTTTTGCTCAGGTTCACGTTCGGCCAAGCGAAAAGGGAACTTTCCAGAAGTCTTCTGACTTATCAGGAGTATATCGCTCTGTTAGAACTATTGAAGTTGAGGAAGTAGTTCTGAATACTGTGGAAAACGAACCAGGTACAAGTACCAGAAAAATTGCAGCAACATTGCGCTTGTTTATAAAATTTTATTGAATAACTTGACGTATTCTTAACATTACCAAAAGCCATTCTTTGGAAATAAAATTTTTTCTAAAAAATCGGGGAAATATCTAGTTCGAAAGAGATTGTGAAAATACACATTTTTTCTTCATAAATTTTATTTTCACCACTTTTCGTTTATACGCTATGAGTGAAAATAAAAAGTAAATTTTTCAAAAAAATTTCACTTAAAAATTAAAAGTTGTCCAAAAAGGACAGTAAAGTGGAATTACCGGTGACCCAAAAAAAACATTGTGTATACTGCATACGACAAATTTGCTTTTAGTTATTGTAATTGTTAATTGCTAAAAACTAATAAATGTACCAAATTGGAAATAATAAACTCAGAAAACGTGTGAAAAAAACGAAAAAAAAATAAAACTTTGACACCCTGTATCTCAAGAATAAAACACTTCTCAGTACACCTTTATAATATAAAAGTTATTTATTTCAACGATACCTATTACATACTAAGTTTTTGTAATGTTTCCACCAACTTCAACTGGCACTGACGCAGAAATTTGCAAATTTCTCGAAAACGGTTACCTCTAGAATTATCAAGCATGCATTTCCTGCTTAAAAAAAGATGTAAAAATAAAGTTTATTCATAAAAAATCCCAAAAATTAACTGTCAAAAAAGTTATGGCAAATTAAAGTAAATAATAATAGCGTACGTAGCGCCCTCTAGGTGCTACATAAAAACAATTACAAAATTATGATTTCCCACCTTAAAAAACCGCCGCTTTGCCCTATTTTGTTGACAAATTTTATTTCTTCCAAAAGTTATTTAAAAAAGTATGAAGAAAAATTTCAACTTCAACACATAGAATAATCCAAAGAATTATCACCTTCCGTATCTACATGACATTCATTAACATCCTGTATACACATCCTAAAACCTGCATTTTGGTAATCTTAACTATTTAAACCTCTTAACCGATCAAAGAAGACCAGAATGTGTCATAAAGATAAACGTCGCGCTAGTCCAACTATGGCTTACAACTCTTTTAGGACTCGAATTCTTGGTCTGTGCTCTCAACTCCAACGAGAAGAAGTCTAACTAGAACTCTCCAAATACAGGAACCCTAGGATTTTACCTTCAGAGTGGGCATATACAGCGGATCATACTTAAGGCGGCAGCTGCTGAAACGTTCTCTCCGTGATCCATAACATTTATTAAAATTTTTCATACGCAACTAATGAAATTTACGAGAATACTTAAGTAAGTAAGCTTCCTGGTTCGAGCAATTTTAAAAGATTGGGCGACCTCTGGTCTATTATAGGAGAACAAGAACTTCGGTAAATTTTTTAGAAGTTTGTAATTATCCACTTGCTAGACGCCCATGCTTATAATTTTCCACTGACGTTGATGGCCGTTTTTCAAACCTCACCGATGATGATGATACCGCACATCAAGCTTTCCTAAATACCTCCCCGTAAATAGCTTCATATAACTCTGCCGGGAGCGGCGTACCTACGCCTGCCTGTCGGGATCCGCGGACGTCGTGAATATCTCTCCTCGCAGCTTCCTAAATTGCATTAAATCTCGACGCAATAATGGCTCAGGCCTAATAGCCCGGTCGTTTATCCGCCACTGCGAATGCTTATTAGCTCTAATTAACCTATTAAGTCGGTCAAGCGCGGGCATAAACCGACACAAAAAACTGTTTTATGGTTTTCATTCCGGTAATAAAAGTAAAGTAATAATTAGTAGAGATGTGAGATTCTGCGAGATATCTGGCTGGCACTAAATCGTCTTGAAAATAGATGTGCGGTGCACAAGTAGATTGTGTGTCCTAGATTGAATTCAGTTAAAGTTGAATCGTTTTCAAGGATGATGCGAATAAGAAGAATCTCTTTTTAAAGACATTATAACATTTTCAAATTTATGTATAATTATTTTAGTATATAATAACACTAAGGCAATTACAAAATTTGGCTGGTTATATATCCTGTCGAATAACTCTACGAGTTAGATTTTTATAAATTTACGTATCATACACTTCATAAAAGAAAGTTAATAGAATTTATACTAATTGGGTGTTACTATTGAAAGTGACATATTTTGAATATATAATTAGCTTTAGTTACTAAGATGTTGGCCTTCTTTATTAATGAAAATAACAATTTTTTCATTTACAATAAAATATTCTGTTTTTTTGGTTTCCTCTTTCAGTCCATTTCACTCATTTGAGTTATGATAAACATACTTACTCTCTTCTTTTTTGTAACATATCAATTTAACACTTTGAGAACACTTGAACTATTATAAAGTTTCAGTTTATATAACTTTTTGTTTTCATTTATCCAAGCTGCTTTTCTTTATGTTTGCTTTGTATGGAAGGTTTAATGAACATTTCGCTAATGGTTTTTCATTATTTTAAGCCAATTAGTAATCTGAAACAAAATTGAACATTATAATTTGCAGTTAAATATAACCTTTAAAATATCAAGACTTTCATGTAACTTATTTTTTACATACCTCAATATGTTTTATTCATAATTCATTGGATTACATTTTGCAAAGTATTTTCAACTTCTCTAAATTAAAACAAAAAAAAAACTTGTTTTTGTTTTGTTTACAAATATTCGTTTCTTATTTTTTGGCATCCAGCCAGCTTTGACAGTGTCGTGTTTTTTCATTTCAGTCACTAATTTTTGGTTCTGCTCAGGAGCAATTAGCCAGCTCTATTCGGGGACACCGAATGTTATCGCGTTCTTGCTCCCTTCTACTAGTGGCGCCAGCAGTGGACTCCACTCTAATTATTATTTTATTTTATGGCATTAGGTTGGCATAAGTCTGAAGTGAGGAAGACTGATGGAGGGGAATGTCAAATTTCTTCGAATTTTCTGGAGCTGATTTTCTCGCCCCTTTCTATTGGCTCTCCTTAGAGGTGCAACATGTGTCCGGCTTTATAAAAGTGCCTTAATGGACCTTTTTTTTTAAGTACTGAAAGTATGTCATAAGTAATTTTTTTAAAGTGCCGTACCGTTGAAAGCCTAAGGCCTATTTATGGACATCATTTGGCCCTAAATTTTGGTCCCGTTTTGTTTGGTTCCACATTTGATCAACCACGTGAATGGCGTCCTGAATTTTGGCTGTCGGTCCTCGAGAAGCCTTTCTAGATGTTTGGAAATTCCCTTCATTGGTGACCGTTGGCGTCGAAGGAGCTCTCTAGATGACTAGAGGGTTTCAGGTTAAGAATTCAAGATATGGTTTTGGGATATAGTTACAAGTTTATGGTGTAATTTTTGGGGTACATAAACCAAGAGTTCTACAATGGTTTTGGAGTTCCTTTCTGTAAGAGTACGAGGAATTAATTCTTAATTTTTATATTTATAAATTTTATATAAGGTAGCAGAAAGGAAGTAAGTAACCTATTTTTTGTAAAACAGCCTTGGCGAAATACTTCATACTTTTATAAATTTTACTTTGCGGCAGTGTGGTAAAAGAAAATTCATGAATTTTTGATTTTCCTGTGCGCTATTTAATTTAATTTTCATATTTACATATTTGTGTCATGGCATTCGCCAGATGTTCACAGGTTGATGATATAATGGTAATAACGTTCTATCACATTTCACATATTTGATATATATTTTACATTTTCTTGATTTTTTTTTATATCTTAATGTCAATTGAATTTTTGAATGTAAGCTAAATTTCACATGTCAAAAATTATTTTATAAAACAACTCATAAAAAAAACAAAAGATCAAGGTATCATTAAAATTTGACAGTCTGCACTTTATATAGTGTTTTATTGAAAAGCCCTCCAAATCTTTATTTTGTCTGCATTTAAATATCAATATAGATTTCTTCCTAATTGAGTCACAGTCAATTAGGTGGCGCCCATTTTAATTTCGAAAGATGTACCCGAGAACCTGCAACCTACAGCTCTCCGAAAAGATGACTGGCTGCCGTTCGCATGTATTGGTAAGTTCATAAGGACTTTACGCTATTACTTTAAAGCGACTGGATGAAATTATTAATTTTTTACCCTGTTGGGCAAGCAAAAGTAAGTTTTACAGTCAGGGTATTCCATTTTCAGTACTTTTGCTGGGTATCTCCCTCGCTTTTAAAAATAGAAGGTTGCGGGTTTCGCGACAGGCTACTTTTTTGTGAAATTAATGACAGTGACAGCAGATGTTCATAGCCCTTCTGGTCGTTTTTAAAAATGTTGCATTTCAGCCAGCCCTCGTATCCCAGCTATCTTATAACATCAAAAAGGCGAAAAATGTTCCTTATATAACTTTTCCCGTAGAAATCAGTGCTGCTTTCAGAATAAGTATAAGAGGCAATACAATTTATAGCAATACTCAATAGTTACTCACTTGAACTGACTTTAACCGAACCAACGCGCCTAACACTAAACAAAAAAATACAACAGACAACATATTAACAGATATAAACAAGGTGCCTTTTAATATAAATACCTACGATACAGGCCTATCCGACCACCATTCTGTATTTTTTAGGATAACAAATGCATAATAATAATATATAATATTCTCAAAAATCAGTTTAGATAAAAGTACAGAACATATGAATCTAATCACACGAGCCTATCCTATTAATAGTAATGTTCAAACCAAATTTGACTTCTTTTTTGATAGAATGAAACATATTCTCGATATGTGCTTTCCAATCAAGAAAACTAACCGGACTTAAGATATCACGTAAAAACAAAAGTAAATTAAACTAATCCAAATATTGTTCTTAAATCATTTTATGATAAGTATTGTATCATTCTTAAACATTTAATTAATAAACAAAACAAATGGCATTAGATGAAGAGATCCTCACTTCTGTTTCTTATTTTTAATATTAACGTTAAAATTTATTTCTTTTGTTTTTTTTATATATACATTTGTTATATATTATTATGCATATAAAAATAGGTATTTTAATTTTATTAAGTTTGTCAACGTCGCATCTAAATAATTGTTTGTATTTCGTCGTGCCAAGCCGATAATAATATGCTGATTTTAGACTTTACTGTTTAAACGTTTTCATTATGTATGTATGATGTAATTATTAAGTGTTAGTTGAGAAGAAGAATATAGTTAAGATGTTTTTTAAATTAAGCGTCTTTAATTTTGACATCTCCGTTCTCGATACAATTTTATTTTATAATTACCAAAAGTAATTTAACAACTTCTACAAATATGTCTAAAACAATTTGGGAAATAGTAAAACGGGAAACTGGAAAAAATAAACAAACTGTGATTGGCAAATAAAAATTAATGAACATAATGTTACTAATACACAAGAAATAGGTAATCATTTATCAGGATAACCAAATAAAAGCCTACATACGATTAATTAAAACTATATTATTAGGAATAATAATATGCCTTTACAATTGAGCGTTCTTTTTAAAAGACTAACTCTCTTACGAAAACTAATACTGCCTTGACAGATTTTTTATATACGTCCATATCGATATCCGTGTTTACGTTAACACACTTAAGACCTAATTTATGGGTCTGCGTTCCTGAAATATCGGCACCACAGGCTTCACTGATACACGGCTTGTACGCCGTATTTTAGTATTTCTAACATTCGGCCATCCTGCTATTGTTTCGCCCCCGAAACATCCTACGTTGTCAGGACAGTAGACCCCTAAGCAGACCATTAACCTAACATCTGTGAGTTTGGTTACCTGTGAAAAACCACAATAAAATAAAAATTTGGAGTCACTAGACCCCCCCCACCTTTTGGCATTCTTATTTTTAATAAGAATGTACACTTGATAATTTTATTTTAATTTATTAGGCAGTCAGAATTCAATACAACAATAGCACTTTACTTAGTCTCAACTAAGCCATGAACCATGATCAGAATACAGTCATGTTCAAAATTTCACATCTATAGTATCTTGCAACTACAGGATCACTGCCTGCCTTTGACACGAACAGTGTCCTTTACCTTCTTGGCACAAACAGTACTGCTAATTTTCTTGACACGAATCGTGCCCTTAACATTCACATGAGCAGAATACAGCCATGTTTTTAACTGTGACACAAATAGTGTCCCTTTTTGTGCATAAACAAAATACAATCATGTCTACATGGACCTAAACGTCCTACATGGACCTAACCGTCCATCATTTAGATCACCAAAACCGAATAATAAATAAAAAAAAAAAATTTTAACTGTGGCTACCATGTACTATTACAAAAAAAACTTCAAAATTAGACACCTACAATGTCTCAGATATGAACAGAATACAGTAATACTTTTCACATTCATATAGCCATTAGTGCACCTTTGACACCTACAGTGTCCTGCCTGCATGCCAATCAACATGCCATATCTAATGATATCTATATCCATTACCAAATTGTTCCCCTGGGAACCACCATTTTTTACTTGGTACCCAAAGTACCCTAACAATATAAGTAATTCGTATCGAAACTAAAAAGTTTCCTTGTCCTCTCGGTACCTAAAGTACCCCCTAGGACAATTTACTTGTTCGACTGACCTTTCACTTTAAACAAACATAATAAAATCATCTTATACTGTCAGTCCACTCAATACCTAAAATGGTCAAACATTATCTTTAAATTATTTTGCGAGGAAACATACATTTTTACATTTATGTACATCAAATGTATATTATTATCAATAACATCAACACACTTATATTTCATAATAACCACCAAAAAAAACCTGCTTGCTTATTCTCTTTTATATTATTGATATCAATTTCTGTGTACCAATTTTCTTAATGACGTCAACGCATGCATGCAACACAATAACCACTCTATATAGGTTTCAATACAACATTTATTTGATTTTTTTTTCTCTCTGGCCAAGGCCAAAACATACAAAAAGTAAATAAAAATACTGTATATTTCATATAATCATGAAATAACCACCTAATTTTTTTTATCATATAACGTATGCCACTTCTTACTGTTACGTGCTAACAAACATTTTATGTGGGCATATATAAATAATATAAAATTTACTCAGTATCTAAATCAAACGGCAAATCCTCAACTTCATTGAGGATCACCCAAGGCTTTACTTTATCGACAGCTATAATTAAAATTCTCTTATAACTCTTTTCTCTTAAGTCCTCAACTACATATCGGTCGTTCGGCAACACTGCCTTAATTTTAAAAGGCCCTTTAAATTTCGGATTTAATTTGCGACTTGCACCAGTGGCTGGTTCACTAGTTATTTTAACCATCACCAAATCTCCAGCTCTATAAGTCTTGGGAGCAGCCCTCTTAGCGTCAAAACGCTGTTTCTCTTTTCTCTGAGCCTCGCCTATTCTCTCTTCCGCTTTTTTTCGCAATTTTTTCAAATCTGCTCGCTCTAGTCCTTGACTTATTTCGTTGAGAATCTTTGCATCGGACGGCTGTTTTGGCGTAAAACCCATAATCAGCTGATACGGTGTTTCACCGGTGGTTTTATTTATAGATGTATTTAAACCTATTTGTATGGTTTTTACATGTTGGTCCCAAGAGCTCTCATTAGTGTCATTTACACTTAAACACTTTAACGCGTCTAAAATAGTGCTATTAAATCGTTCACACTGCCCATTTGCTCTAGGTGTAGCTACGGCATTCATTACATGTTTAATGCCCATTTCACGACAAAAATTGTGCATTGTTTTTGATGTAAAACAGGCTCCTCTGTCTGAAATGATCCTCCTCGGCGTCCCAAATACATATATAAAATTTTCCACCGCTTTTACCACATATTTTACTTTTGTTGACTTTACAGCCTCCAAAAATACAAACTTGGAGAAGCCATCCACAATGACTAAAAGATACGTGTTCCCTTTTTTAGTTTTAACAAAGGGTCCCAAATGATCGATATGAAGGGTATCAAAGGGAATATTATTTTTTGGTATTGGATGCAGGTAACCAGCTTGTCGACCTTTAGAGCCTTTCATATAAATACAATTTAAACAGCTTTGTATGTATTTTTTAACAAAACGATTCATACAAGCAAACCAGTAATTTCTTTTAATTCGTTCAAGTGTTTTTTCAAAACCCAAATGTCCGCAGTCATCGTGATTTAACCTGCATATTAGCCATCGTGATGCTCTGGGGACTACCCACTTAAGGTCATCATTTATTTTTCTATATAAAACTTCGTTTTTTAAAGCATAATTTTCGAAATAATTTTTGTTTTCCGGGATTTTATTGGAATGCAGAATTTCAATTATTTTATTTATTTCATCATCCTGGCTTTGAACTGCTCTAACCCATTCTGCTTCCGTCAAATTAATGACACAATTTACATTATAATTTTCTTCGCCGATATCCCTGCTTAAACAATCCACATGTTTCATTTTATAACCAGGGCGATAATTCACTTGAAAATTATACTCTTGAAGTTCAAGCCACCATCTGGCGATGCGAGGGACGAGATCTCGTTTCGTTGAACAAGCTCTTATCGCAGAGCAATCCGTAAAAACTTGAAATTCCTTACCCAATAAGTACACCCGAAAATGTCTAAGGGTAAATACAACAGCCATTGTCTCTAATTCATATGAATGGTACTTCGATTGCTCGTAGGTACACTGCTTGCTAAAATAGGCAATTGGGTGCGGGCCGTCTGCATGAATTTGCAATAAAATACCTGCTAGGGCTATATTGCTGGCATCTGTATGAACTTGTATTTCTAATTTCGGGTCATATATTTTTAATACAGGCCTAGTAGATAATATTGTTTTTATCTGGGTTACTGCGTTAGTTTGAGCTACACCCCACGACCACTTTGCATTTTTCCGTAATAATTTCGTTAAGGGACTTGCTAATTTGGCATAGTCCTTAACAAATTTCCGAAAATATCCGGCTAATCCAAGGAATCGTTGTAATTCCTTTCTATTTTGCGGCTGACATAAATTCTTTAGAGCTTCGATTTTAACTGGATCAGGGCGAAATTTCTCTGCCTAAATAATTAATTTTTTCCATAAAGAATTTGCACTTCTTTAACTGTAAGGTTAAATTATATTTTCTAAATATGGACAGAACACTCATGAGTTTTTGCAAGCTATCTTCTAGGGACAAAGCTGGAATTATGACGTCATCTAAATATGCAAATGCTGTATCCTGAGGAAGTTCACTTAAAACTTTATTTATCATTTGCTGGAATACGTACGGCGCATTACACAAACCAAAACTCATTCTTAAAAATTCATACTTCCCATCTGGGGTAATAAAAGCTGTTTTTTCTATTGAATCTTCAGCCATCGGTATTTGATAGTATCCTGAAAATAGGTCCAATGAGGTAAATACCAGGGAACCTTGTAGCTTATCAATTTGGTCATCAATCAACGGTAAAGGCCAGGTAGTTTTTAAACTGAGGCTATTAATTTTGCGGTAGTCTACGCACATGCGCAGTGAGCCATCAGGTTTTGGCACTAACACTACCGGACTTGCATACGGGGAATTCGATTCTCTTATAATATTGTTATCTAACAATTCCGTTAACAAAATTTTTAGCTTTTGCTTTCTATCTTCCGACAATCTGTAAGGATTATATACTACCGGCTCATCGGTCTTTAACTTAATATGCATTTCCGTGCAGTTGGTCTTGCCTATTTCGGAAAGATTTAGGGCTATACAATCCCTAAATTGTTGCAAAAGCATAAGAAGGGGTTCTTTATATCCATTGCAATGCACTATCTCATTTGCGATTTCATTACACTGGCCTACATTATTAATTCGTAATTCGGTGGTTGTTGAATAAAACTTTATGTCACATCCAACTTTAGTAAAACCAACATTTTTTCTGCGTATGAGCGTATTTCCAATTAAAACATCGGCTGGACAATATGTGTCAGGTACTATTAGTAGCTCTTCCTCTTCATCAATTTCGTCAAACAATAATCTACCCTTTACACTTTTATTTATACATATCACCTGCCCAGAAAGAGTTTTTATATGATGCTCTTTACCATCGCGAACCACAAGTCCGTATTTTTTAACTACAGAGTCTTTAATTAAAGAGCATTCACTTCCGGTATCGATCAAACCACATAGTTTATAATTAAAAAGAAACATTTGTTTATAAAATAAATTATTAGAATGTTTTTCAACAAAATTGACATGTTTTTTAGACCAACAGTCTTTTTCGACGTGCCCGCGTTTCTTGCAAAAGTTGCATGTATTACTAGAACTAGCAGAAGCACTATTCTGCTTAAACCTATTTACACTTTTGTTTTTGTTGTGGCTATATTGTTGAAAACGCAATTTAGGACAATTGACTTTTTTATGTCCGGGTTCGTTACAATTATAGCACATAGACTTAAAGTTACTAGATTTTGTAAAGTTTTTAACTGCTATTTGCTCAGTTTTTGAATAATCGCTACTACGCAAAAATGTCAACAAATCATCTAAAGTATGGTAACCATTGCTAAAAGCCATTTGGCGGATACTTGGCTCAACAATACCAGAAATAACGATATTGATTTTGTCACTTTCGGGAATATCCCAGGACAGTTTATGAAGAAGGGTTAATTTTTTATAGTAATAGTTCACAAAAGTTTTTTCTTCCGAACTCGAAAATAATGAAGCACTCTTAAAAAGTGTACCAATAGCTTACGGATCAATGTCATAAATCTCCCGAAACCGTTTTTTGAAATCATTCCATCCAAGTCCCGAGAAACCTGAAGTTAAAAACCACTCGCGTGCCCGTCCCGCCAATTTATCCACCGCATTTCTCATTACAGTCACTTCGTCCCATCGTAAAAATATGCTTTTTGTTCAAATAACTGAATCCACTTATTTGCCGAAATGTTTTTTAACGACGGATCAAAGTCTGGTATTGTCTCCCAAGAATAAGAATTATTTGGCTGGCTTACCTTGAACTGCAAATTTTTTATTTCCTTAATTTCTGATATTAAAAATTTCACCTGCTCCTCTACGCTCACAGCTTTCTCTGAAGCAGTAGAATGCCTCTCGCCCAAAAGTGGTGGGGTATAGCTCCTTTCAGACATGTTGTGCAGCAACAAAAACACAAACCACACAAATTATAATAGGCCACAGCCACACCCAGTAAGCCTGGTACGCACTAAACTAAATATATTAATCCAAATGTCTGTGACACCCTGTAGGTCGCTACGCCCAAAATCACAATTTTTCGTATATGCGCGACGTAATTTAGAAATGTTTTTTTTTTCCTACTTCTGACTTTATCAGGATAACCAAATAAAAGCCTACATACGATTAATTAAAACTATATTATTAGGAATAATAATATGCCTTTACAATTGAGCGTTCTTTTTAAAAGACTAACTCTTTTACGAAAACTAATACTGCCTTGACAGATTTTTTATATACGTCCATATCGATATCCGTGTTTACGTTAACACACTTAAGACCTAATTTATGGGTCTGCGTTCCTGAAATATCGGCACCACAGGCTTCACTGATACACGGCTTGTACGCCGTATTTTAGTATTTCTAACACATTTTGCCATTTTTCTAATATCAGCAACCATGTTCACAGCAATATCGCAGTCTCAGAGACACCAGTTGTTCAAAATAGCTTCTATATAAACCCAGTAACTACTGATGAAGTAAAAAATGTAAATTCAAATCTAAAAAATACAAACTCAACAGGTTTGGATAAGATCCCTCTTTGTTTACTAAAAACTCATATAGACGTTTTTGCTTCTGTAATAAGTAATTTAATTAATTATTCTTTTGATTCAGCCTATTTTCCAGAGCAGTTAAAATTATCAAAAATTATTTCTATTTATAGAAAGAAAGGCTCTCAAGACAGTATCTCGAACTGCCGTCCTATAGAACTTGCTTCTATTATCACCATAGTTATCGAAAAAGCAGTTTACAACAGAGTAGATATTTTTTTCAATAAATATAATAATCTCTTCTTAATATGAATTTAGAAGGGAGCTATCTACTGAAAGTGCTCTCAATGATATTCTGAGTGAAATTTTTAAACAACGCAGTGAAGGAAATAGTTGTGTTGTGATAATATGTGACCTCTCTAAAGCATTTGATATGACTGATTATAAAATACTATTAAATAAACTTTCAAATTACGGCATAAGATGCAACATGTATTCCTGGTTAGAATCCTATTTACAAAACAGAATCCTGCTTGTAAGTGTGAATGACGGTATGAACAGTTCTGAATCTGAAAAAATTAGTATGAATGCCGGAGTACCTCAAGGGTCAGTTCTTAGTCCCATGCTATTTAACTTGTTTGTCAATAACCTCCCAAAGCATATATTAACTAAAGTTGTTATAGGTACTGATGATACGACATGCATGTATCGTTAGTGAAAAAAGTCTTGATATTCTGGAGAGTAAAACAAGTCAAACTATTAATGATTTAATGAAATGGTTCACAGCGAACAAGTTAAAGCTTAACATAGTTACCAATAGAGTGAAAATTTTAGGGTTAACAATTGATACTAATCTCAAATTCTGTACACACATCTTACAATTAAATCAAAAACTTAATTCTGCCTGCTACTCCTTAAGAATTTTGCGTGACGTGGTGTGTCACGTTAAAAAGGATCTGCTTGGGCCTCTATTCCCCAGTTCGTCTAAATTTCTGAATAGTCCTCTATATCAGGGTATATCGAGGTACAATCTACTACCCGCAGATTTTAAGTATAAAAAGTTTCAAAAAAAGGCTGAAGAGGATATTGACCAAGAATATATTTTCCACTGTGCAGGAATTTAAGGACTACATAAAAAGTTAGTAAATAAAGATAACTATTTTTTTTGTTTATTACTTTGTAAACTTTGTTTTCTTTTCCTATATTTTTTAATTTATATACACTTATATGTTGTTTTGATGTATTTTAATATTATTATTAGTATTTTTAGTTATTTACATTATTTTTAAAAGTAGATTATGTCTAAAGCTGTACTATGGCAAAAAATGACATTAAAAAAGTTTGACTTTGACTTTGAAGTCAGGTCAAAAAGTTATCAGACTACTTTATTTTTTAAACGCGACACTCTGTATATTATTCTGTAGGTTTATTAAAAATAATGTGGGCTTTCCAAAAATATATACATGTTTGCAGATATTTTGAAAAACAAGCTCAAAATTCTAGACTGTCTAAAATTTATTTTGTGTCCAGTCAGTAGGTAGTAGGTTATAGCTAATTTGTTTGGAACAAAAAGCAAAATGTCAAAAGCTTTGCGGTTTTGCCAGTTTTTGATTATTAATGAAATATTTTTGTTGTTTTGGTGTTTCTATTTAACAATATGCTATATTTAATTTACTTTTTAAAATTATGAAAATATTTCGAGCGCTATGGTTAGGATAATATCTTAAGAGTCCTTTTTGTTCATATTAGATATCCAGAAAGAAGGCAACCGTTCCAAACCATATTTGCCAGTCTTAAATCAAATTTAATAGAGCATGGATCATTTATCCAGCCCCGTTCTAAACACCAAACAAGTAATATGTTAGGTTGTCCCTATAGACTCTGGGTTCGTGTATTAGTAGTGTGCCTGATCTTAGGTGTTTAGTCCTACACACTTATTTTTGATCCAATTTTACTATTATCATAAGCTTGACGGCTATTTTTGATTAACAAACATCTGCTAGTCCGATACATCCGGGGTTACGGATATATTATATGCTATACATTTATCTGTAAAAATCAAATTTAAAAAAATTTTGCTTTTTAAAAGTTAATAATACTAGACGTTTTTTTTGGACAGCTGCAAAATTATTTCTCTAAACTAAATTACGGCATTAAAAGTTACAAGAAACAGTGAAACCCGTATTTAAAAATTTTAAGCAGTTCAGAAGTCAGGGGAAAATAATTTTTTTGACATGTCAATTTTCTTTAATTACCTCGTACCTACCGTATTTGAAAATAAAATTACGGGAAAATTTTTTTTTGCCAGATGCCAAAAAAAATTTGAAATAAATGGCGCCCCTAAAAGTTACATGGAATTTTGAAAACCGGATAACATTTTTTTAAGTAGTTCAGAAGTTACAGGAAAAAAAAATCTTTTTAGAGCTGCCACAATATTTTCTCAAAATAAATTACTCCCCCAAAAGTTATATCGAATTTTGAGAACTGTATTTAAAAAATTTAAGCAGTTTAAAAGTTAAGAAAAAAAAACAGTTTTTTTTGTGTAAATTTCACCTTGTAATTGCAACCTCTGTATATATTCCAAGACTCGTCCTAAACCGTTCATTTTGTCTATCTTTTTGAGTACGTGCTACTTTTTTTATTTGAAAAAAAAAACAGTTTTTCTCAAAAATGTCTCTTTAACGTGCAAAATGCACAATCATAAATCGAAGCGATCAAAAATATCAAAGTTATATCTGCTTTAAACAAACCAAAACTCAGCCGTGACATCTATTACAACTGACATGTCAAATATCTCTGTAAATTTTATTATCATCCTAGACCAAGGTCACCTATCATTTCGGGTCGTATATGGATCGGTACCTATCTTTAAATAGAATTTTCACCCACTTGCTGAGTAGTTAGAGAAAAATGTTATTAGAGCTTTTTTGTAGCCAAATAGATGCTCCGGATCTGGAAAATAATTTCGATTACTATTCGCAGTATGCGGCAAATGGAATTTAAATTACCAATTTTAAAAAATTGCAGTAATTTAACCGTAAAAGTTATAAACTCGAAATTTGGTCACGGTCTATCTAAAAATATCTTGTTTCGTAAAAAAAACCTATGGGTTTAGATATATTGGTTTCTTTGTAACACAGGATAATGTTAAACATGTACCCATTCTTGGGAATTTTGGTTAGCAAACTTCACCTCATTAGCGCATCCTCTGTATATAATCCGGAACCCTTCCTAAATAGTCTATTTTGTGTAGCCTGTTAAGCACTTTCCGGTGTCCTAATTAGTTTTCTGATCGGATGCCTACTTTTTTTTTTGTAAAAAAGAAAAAGTGACTAAAAAAATTATTTTTTATGACCTTTTTTCGACAGAGATGCATTTAGGTTTTTGTTCTCCTAGATATTTACCATTAAAAATGTGTCTTGGAAAATTTCGATAGAACTCGCCCACTCTGGGATATGAGCGCCTCAAAATACCCTTTTTTTGAACGAAAAAAAATCGTAAAATCGTCAAACGAAATCGAAACCCAACCAAAACAATAGAGTTCTGTGAGACCGGAACAACTATCGTTCCAGAAAGTTTCGTCAGAAAAAAATTAAAATTGCAACCTCAACCGTGTTAAAACGAAGAAGACTTTTTTGGTCAACTTTGCGGTACCATATCTTCAGTATCAAAGGTGGTACAGAAAAATGTTTCAAACAAATCTCAACGTCCAATGGTTTCTGAGATATGCCCGCCGAAAGATCGAAAAACACGGTTTTCTGAAATGACACACCTCACACCAAGTTTTCGTTTCTGAGTGTGAGAACTATAATTTTCACCCACATGAATTCCACATAGGTCAACATTTATACTCATGTTTTGCCACTGGTATTTACATCAAATTCGTACTGATGAATCTTTTGGCAGACTCATTATCTGGTCCTATATATCTTATTTTTCAAGTGCGGGAATTTCCAATCGCCGCAATACAACAAACTGGTCCGCAGAAAATTACCATTTAATTTTCGAGAAGGCACATCAGGGACCCTTTGGGGTTGGGGTCTCATGTTTAATTTTTGAAAGACGCATAGTCTTTCGAATTTTTGAAAGAGACCTCACAGCGCGTTGGTACCTAGAAATCCTTGAGAAAGTTACTCCACAACTGACGGAAAATGTTCCATGGGCACTTTAAAATGCCATTTATCTTCAACAAGATAGTGCTCCAACTTTCCTCAAATATGGGTTGGTCCACGGTCCGTTAAGATGGGCTCTTCGATCTCGGTATCTTTCGACTTTAGATTTTTTCCTATGGGGTTTTATACAAACTAAAATATATAAAACACGATAGCAGTCTACAGCTAAGCTTCGAGCGGCAATCGATTTAACTTTCCGAAATTTGAAAGAAGAATTTGAAGAAGGCCTATGATTATTTTGAACGCTATTAAAAAAATAACCAAAATATGCCAATTTTTCATAATGGCAAATGGCCGTCATTTTGAAAACCGCCTTTGAAAACTGTTTGCTTTTTCAAAATTTTGTTTCTCTGTTGTTTTTCCTAACTTAAGTTTTTAGTAAGGTAATTATTGTTTTGTTTTGAGTCAAAATTCAATAATTTACGTATTACATCTTTAATATAATAATTACTTACATGAATTTTGTTTTTAATACATTTTAGCCATAGCCTACTACCTACTAATTGGACACAAAAAGAAATTTTAGAAAATCCCGAATTTTGACATAGTTCTTCAAAATAAAATGTTTACATGTATACATTTTTGGAAAGCTCACATTATTCCTAAAAAATATAAAGAACAACTTTTGCTTTGATTTTTTTTGCACAGTAAATAAAAGCTAATCGATTTCAAGTGTAAACTAATTATTAATACTAAAGCTATTATCTTATATGCGAGGTCTGTCTCCTAGTACTCTGAGCCATGAAACGTAGGGAGAATATTTTCGGTGAGATGCGGCTTTAATATATTTGAAATATCTATTCTAGGTTTACTGAAAAATCTCAAGTTCCTTTCTAAGCAGTACCCTTTACAAAATTTTAGCTAGCAATCACATTATTCGGTGTTAATTTGACCAGACGTGTTTCTCTATACCAGCTTTGAGGTCTCCTTTTCTGCTTCTTGACCTTTATGCTAAAAGGCTTTCCAATCCAATACATTTATTCACCACACTCAAATCCAATGCATAATTTTTTTAATCTATGTCTGTCTGTTGGCTTAGTTTTCGTCAAACTACTTCTTGTTTTATTTCCTAATAACCGGTCCCCTGGATGGTAGGTTGAAAAAAGAGGCTCATTGAAGGTCCTGCCCAGTCCCCTGATTTATCGCCTTTGGACCATTTTCTTCGGGGACACTTGACAAATAAATGTCTTGCTATGAAGCTCGATTTAATAGAAGATCTTCGTCAATGGATTATATATAAAGCCCTGCTATACTTAAAAATGTTGGAAATAAATTTGAACAAAATCGGTATTGTATGGAAGCAAATGGGTCACATTTTTAAAAATTGTAACATTAATGTTTTATAAATCTTAAAAAAAAACAATTTAACAGTCTATTGCTTTTTTATAACATAATCTTAAATAACCGACACATAATGAAACTTAATTGTAGTTGTTTTGGTGCCTAATAACTAAAATGTACGTGCCTGTTTTATTAATACCAAAAGTACAGGGTTGAGGTTATTAAAGCCATTTTGCATTAACTGTTTAAGTAAGAAAGTAAGTAAGTAAGAAAGGCGTGTGCCCTTCGAGATAATGTACCAGTCGACTCCAGTTTCACACAGGGGATTGAATATGCTGGGTGAAAAATATGCTTAAAAAGTCCAAAGAAAAACTGACATATCCGACCATTACATGTACTTTAGTTCACTAACAGTTCAAGTGTCCCAGAGGCTATTAGAAAAATCTGCCACATTTATAATACAGATTTATAATGATAGATGTTCACACTGTATAGAGATCTATGAAGGTATCCCACAGTGAATGAAAGTTATGCTATAAATAATCCATCTAACCTGCCTTTCCATATTAAATTCCACGTCTGGGCCAAAACCATATTAATAGATACCTACTCTCGTTCACGTACCAGTTACCTTCACCGCCTTACTAAACTCCCGGTACTATCTGTTTCTCGATTTTTTTCTGAATTTCTGACCCATTTCCTATGTCATTAGTTACGAATTTGCAAAAATTGCCGCTATAGCGCTGCCTGCTATCTATGGGCATTCCGTTCGTGAGTGTGACCCAAAGCTGCAGAACCACCAACAATTTACACAGTCAGTCGAGTATGCAATAAATTACACTTGTTTAATACTATCAGAGGCGTAACTTAGGGTAAGCGAAGGTATGCAACGCATAGGTATGGGTCTAGGCCCAGGGAGACTCATGACACATTCTCAGAGAGCAAAAATTAAATCAGACATTACACAGTCAAATAAATAAGCTGGAAAAGTACGATTGGTTGTTTTTGCAGTAGATTTCCGAAGTTGTGCAAAAGTTCGCTGACATTTTATAGCACTTCTCTTTGGGCCAGATTGTAATAATTTATAGGTACAAAAAGCTCTAAAATGTTTTCTGTTTATGTTATATATATATATTGTCTATACAGGACTATATCCCACTTACAAAACAGGTACAAAACAGTATAAATACATGAATTAAAATACTTTCAAATTCATATCAAATACTTAAATAATAAGATGTACAAAATAGAATTTAATTCATAAAGATAAACAGTAAACAAATTAAAAAAAGAAAGAAAATATAAGGAGAAGAATAAGAAGCTATTGGTAAAAATATATTTTGATCGCGCCCAAACTACAATTAAAAATATTTTAAGAATGTTTGTGATTATTATAACTTCTACACA
The DNA here is from genome assembly GCA_030620095.1 of Kuschelorhynchus macadamiae. NCBI lineage: Eukaryota > Metazoa > Arthropoda > Insecta > Coleoptera > Curculionidae > Kuschelorhynchus > Kuschelorhynchus macadamiae. The sequence goes on from JAUTXW010002868.1 coordinate 49,171, forward strand.
TATGGTTAATTGATGAAAACTTGTAAATGTTTATCCTACAAGGAGGCAGATAAAAAGTATCAGACCTACGGAAGTTTAAAGTAGAGACACGAAAATTTAACTATGACAATAATACTTCACAAATAATAGTATTATGTATGAGTTTATGTAGAAATAGCTGAAAAAAAAACAAGCGCCTCTCGTGCAAGCTGATAAGCGCAGCAGTTGAGCATGAGGAAAACCTCCAATGAGATAAGCTCTATTAGCTCTAAACCACAATGCTTTGTTAAACTTTCTCTGAAGTGACACAATACAGTCAATAAGACTGTTTGACACTAAATCAGTTTTATGAGGTTCAAAAGAAAATGTTTTGTAAAAAATAACACCCAAGTCTCTAAAAACCTCTAGACGGGTAAAGAGTAACCCCATTGATGACATAAACTTCTCGTCAAAATTAGCAAAT
>JAUTXW010002869.1:0-500371 GCA_030620095.1 Kuschelorhynchus macadamiae
TATTAGATATTAATATATTCCTACGTATATTCACTACATTATTATGACCACTATACGGTTTTTACGCAATGACTAATGCACCATAATTTTTATATTTTCAGCATTATTAAATTCGTTGAAGCACAGCTCTTACCCTACTTGTGATGCGATCTAGAACGTCTCTTTATTTTTAACACATTTTTACAACTCAACATTCTACTTCGAAATTATTTTGACAAATAACTGCTACTATTTCAAATTAATTTTGCTTGCAAATTATGATGTAACATTAGTTTATTCTCAGAAATTATGCCACTATCAAAATAATTTTAAAACGTTAAAATGATGAGACATGTTTTTGACCTAGTTTTTGACGGTACATTAAGTCTCAAGTAGGTCTAAGGTTGTTTTTTTTTTTAATTAAAAAATACACTTGGTAAAAATTTTTTTACCGCGTGTAAGTAGTTCTGTGTAAGGAATTCTATGAATTAATTTCCTTTTAGAAGCTAAATATTAGATTACGAGATGCAATATTTTACTATCGTCCAAAATTACCTAAAATAACTAAAATTTGTAATGCAGTTTCCAAACAAAAGGGCGCCATAACTAACGTCAATAATGACTGACATGATTATACACTGCCGTCAGGTGCTAAATGATCTAATCTCAAATTAAACATCCAAATCAATTAATACGACATAAATAAACGTTAAAGGCATATTCCTGCGATATGTAAACTGCTGCGTCATTTACTAGTTACTATTTTTGAAGCAGAATTTCGCAAATCCAGCACGATTTGTGTGTCAATTAGTTGTAAGATAAATCAGTTTAATTCATTTGTATACAAAGGCCCTGTCTGAGAGTTAATAATTCAAGGGAATCAAACAAGGAAGTGGTGTAAAAATTACATAACTAGCACTTATTTGCTATTTGCGTAAAGACAACTATTCGTTACCGATACAATTCGATACCATCTTCGAACCTTGTAACGGAACTGTCAAAAACTCGGGTCCTCACAAGAGAGTTCGCCGAGGTAACCCAAAAAAGATCTATTGCTTTCAATTCTATAATATATACAATATACAATACAATACAATATGTTCTACTTCAAGACATAATATATTCAGTCCTAAATGACAACACAATTTTTTGTATTGATTTATTGCGTATTTTTTCAGTCAAACCAATATGTTTTTCTTCAATAACATTACTGAACGATGTGGTGAATGCGCTCTATATTAAATTATAATTCCACTGGAAACTCATTGCGCCATCTAACGGAAAAGGAAGAACAAGGTCTGAAGGGCAGCTAGTCTATTATAATCGGCACGTCCTATAGAATGTATAAAAAAAACTTTAACAATGCTCGGAATGTTAATTCAATGGGCGATAGGTATTACAATAAAGTTGTCAACACTCTGTAGGCCATTCTGATCACAATTAAATGTTTCAGTTAGCAAGCATTGATAGCTCTGTTTTTCGTTGACGTTGTGTTTTGTAATCACTTCGATTGATCAGTTATTATTTAAAACGTGTGGTCTTGAAGCAGAGCATATTTGCATTGCTTCTTATGAAGGGGTCCAAGACTTTGAAACGACACCCAAAATAAGGTCAAAGCGAATCCTGATTTCTTATGAGCGATTCAACATTTGTCAAACTGCTGCAAACAATCATGTAAAGCATGCCATACTGTCATCGGATGCGATCGACTTTGCTGCACAGAGTAAACGGGACAAGCGTAAAATTTTAATATTTTTAAAATAAGAGATACTGAGATACGGTTTTCAGCTATGTCTTGCAAATTTTATGGCATATTACCGATTTTAAGCGTGAAGCTTACTTAACCTAAAAAATTATTTATACACGATGTTAAACAAAACGGCAAATTTTCCAATATTTTATTAAGCTATTAGTTTTTATTAGCCGTTTGATGTAAAGTTTTCCTAGAGAGTCCTTATGTCTTAATTTTTTATAATCTGTAGTGTCACTTTTAATTTTTAAAATATAAATTTGAAATTTGAGATGTTTCCATAACTCCATAAAAGATACATTTTCTATGAAAAAACAATTAAAGCTGATCCCTACTTTTTTATTTTAAATAGACTCCTGTATATTTGTAGGACTATCGTATTTAACCAAATATTAGCTTTTCACCAATATATATTATATGGCGGCTGGAGAGTACAGCCATTTTTTGAAAATTCATCACATCCTTTTTATACAAAAAATACAGTCACTATTTATAAATTACCTCTTTTAAATAGTACAAAATAAACTTATTTTTTTAGAACACTTCGATTTAAAAATCATTCTGGATTCTAAGAGATTTTTTTAAAATTTTGTATGCTTCTTGTTTAATTGAAAGAGCATTTTACTATACTTTTAATAGAGTATTTTTTTCAGTCATTTTTACCGTATTTTTTTCTAAGATGTGTTGCATGCTAACCTTTATTTTCAAGATGGCGATATGCCAGCCATTTTTAACAAATCAGGATAATTTTGTTTAAAATAAATGGCTATTTTAGTCATTTTGAAAATAAAAGTTAAAATGTGATACATCTTTAAAAAGGTACATATGTTACGCAGGAAAAACACTAACACAGCTAGTTATAGACTGTGGGGAGTATATGTGAGCAACAAGGAGGCGATGCTGGTATGATCACGTAAAACGAATGAAAACAGCCATTGAAAAGCGGCCAATAAACCTCCGACCATTGGAAAGACCCCCAAAAAAATTTAGAAAATTAAGCACAATTCGAAAAAAAAGTAGAGCTTACCTCTACTTAAAAAAGACAAAACTGATTTAGATTTTTTTTTATACATCAGAGATAATTTAGCTAAAAATATTTGTGTGTGTAGACATCGTTTCTACATTTTTCTTGAATTTCACAATGGTGGACTAAGAGCCAAGAGACTACAAGCACTTTTTTTGAATAAAATTTCAATCAAATATAATCGGACAAAATATGTGGCCCAATGATCCACGAATAATAAAAACACGATCGAAGCAAACCGCCCCATATCGGCATACATAACGACCAGTTTGATCGGAAACCAAAATTAGCAGCCCTTAAATAAACAGCGTAGGATTCCTTTTACAAAGATTAAATCAACGAATTCCGATATTTTTTAAGCGCTGCATACTGAAAATAAACTCACTACAATAATTCCTGAAATTAAGAGGACATTCAAAATTCTGCCGACCCAACGCATGGAATAGATTTACATAAATATTTAGGAAAAGTGTCTGGTGCTATAAAAAAAACGCAGATTTTTTTCCTCAATTTCGCATAAAAGCCTATATTTAGAGGAACTGCATCTATCGATCATGGGAAAACTATAATTGGGAGAAATCTGCAAAATTGGCACTATATAAGTAAATGTCCACTTGCTTATTTTATGTAGAACACCCTGTATATTATTTTATTTTGGGATTCTAAAACTCTACAAAAAACTTATTTATGTGTTTCTCTCTAGTTAGTTTAATATAAAACAAGTTTGAAGAACATATAGTTATACAGTGAATAAATGCATGAAGATAACAATTAACTAAATATCAGAGTTTAAAACAAGTGTTCTAAACATACTCCTCACCTTCGAGTTAAAAACATGATTATTTAACTCTGCTGTACGCTCAACATATGTCCAGAGTAAAAAAAGGATATAAAAAAAAATTATACTTTATTCCTTTTAATACTAGATAATTGGTATGTATCCATGGAAGTCCGTTAGTTAAACAAATTTTAGAACTATATTAATATTTACGGTTCTGCTTTACTCACCTTCTTCCGCAGGAAGTTCTGAAACACAATTAAATTAAATTAGTATTAAGGAAATAATATACATGCACGTTGTTCCCATGAGTATTTCTAAAACATATTTCATTAAACATTGAACAAATTTTGCCAGTTGACTTATGTTGACATGTCAGCATTCTAATAATATTAAAAGATAAAACTTGTATTATTTATTTTATAACTTCAACTTAATCCTATGTCTTGTTTCTTGTTTTAATGATTTAAATGAGAATAATGTTTTAACATCTCGCCGAACAACATGTCATTTCCTGACAAAAATCTAGAAGAAAGTTAGATTTTTTTATCGATTTACTTTTAATATATCTTGCTTTTTATTCTACGATAGTTTGCCGGCTACCTCTGCAGACGAAAGAAGATGCAAAGATTTCTCTTAAAATAATCCATTCAAACGTAGGCGCTGAGCTAAAAAAAATAGATGGGGTGCGTGGCTGAAGCGAAGAAAGGTTTATTGTTAATAATGCCAGATGCAAAATGTTAGAAGTAACTTTTTTGCCTTATTAGTGTCATTTTTGTTCTTTTGTTTTTGGTAGTAATGGTAGGCATCGTTTTTCTTTGATCGTTACAACTGTTAGATTTCGTCCTTATGCCACTGGATTCAATTCCACTAAATAAGAACAAATAGGTAAATATGAAACATGGCCAAATTTCGATGTAGAAAACTCCCGAACTACAAGTTTATAAACTGCCAGTAACGTTTTTTTCAACCGACTTCTTTATTACTGGTCAAAGCAGCATGACTTGTGTCAAGGTTAAGTTTTCTTTTTTCTTAATTTCTGAGATTCGTCTTTTTTGTTTTCATATTTGGCACTATAATGTGAAAAATACTTTAAATTGCTAATAATTATTAAAATTGTAGAAAGCCATTTTCACTAATTTTTGTTTGAACTTTTTATATAAAAAAATCTAATTTCTGTTGCTATTTTTCAAGACAACACAATTATTATTTTTAGAGGGAACTTGCTTGTTTAAAATTTTATGAGAACAACTTAATTTTAATGTATACTGATTGCACTATAATAGCTTCATACTTTCTTTTAACAAAATATTTTAAATTAATGGAAAATAACGCTACCTAAACCATCTTCTTCGATCTTTAACCTATACATGTAGTTGAATATTTGATAGATTTTGATATTTTACTTGGTATTTAACAATTCCAATTATGTAAAGCCAGAACAGGATTATTTTTATTCAAAACATGAAAAGTTCTTTTTAATTCTGTAATATCCTATGTAAGTTCAAAGTATTTTTGAAATAACGTAAAAAAATATTATACATTAAAATATTCTCAACGAAATTGATAACAAACAACATCTCAATTTAAATATTTCTTGGTTCTATCAGAAAATTCGATTACGACATCAAACAAATCCAAACCTTTGATAATTTATATCCTGGCAAATACTAGCAACAATAAATCTTAAATTACAAGTAAAAATATTCCATTCATTGAGGTGTTTTGTTTACATTTTATTGATTCTGCTTGCGAATGAACTATGTCGTAAAAATTCCTAGAATTCTTAACCATGCTAGTTAATTAAATTCCACAATAGACGAAACAATAGTGCCACAAGTATGAGCATTAGGTGGCAAAGAAAAGTCCTCGAGGTACCGTTAAGTTGGTCAGTTTTTGTTTATTTTTTTTTTAGATCATTTCAGATATGGAATTGTACACACTATTATTATATGTACAGACCAGATATGTAATAGGTCGCAACAAAAGGCCCTTGAGGTCCATTCCGTTTGTCACCTCTTTCATTTTACAAGTTAATTTTCAAATTTGAAATTATATAGAGATCAATAAAACTTGCATTTCACATCATCAATACACAATGCGTTGCCAATATTAAAAAGAAAATTACAAAGCTCGGAGTACAATATTTCCTTTTAAAAATATAAAAATGCTGCAAATGTTAATTTGTTTTCAAACATCCTGTAGAGAATTTTGATCACAATTGAATATCAAAGGCAGGGGTAACCCTATTATTCGTTCAAAATATGTTTTTTAATCACCTCACTGGAACAGTTATTACTGAAGATAAGCAGTCTTGAAGCACTGAATTCCATCTTATGAAGTGGTCCCAAGACTTTTGATTATCTGTGTAATATTATGAAGTTTTGCTCACATCACTTGAATATATTGCCTCTTAAATAACGTTTGTTTAATATAAATATATTTAAATATTAATTATATTTAAAAATGTTATAGTTTTATGGACAAAATATGGCCTAGTATATATTAAGTATTATATAAAATGAACCCAATGTCATTAAAGCAATTATACAGCCTCTAATGTTCATAATAGTACATTAAACTTTAAAAAATTCAAAATGGCTGCACCAACATGGTGCACGAAGATTTTCATTTGTGCAAATTCGTCTTAAAATCGCTATCTCGTAGAATTGAATAGAAATTCAAAATGGCGCGGCGGCGGCTACATGGCGAGAGAATTTGAGCAAGTTTACCTTAAATGTGGTTTCTGGGGGTATTTAAGAGTGCAAATAATAAAGGCGTTTTTTAAATTGAAAATATTATTTGCCAATCGTCATATTCTTAATTTTCATCTAAGAAAATTGCTCACAGAATCCCTAATTCTTTCACTATTTAATTAAGTATCGTAATTTTATTTATTTTCCATGTCTGAATTCTTTGGACAAAAATAAAATACACGTCATACAAAATTCATGTTGTCGTTTAATTTTTGACATGCCTAGAAGGGAACATATTTCTCATAGAATAAATGAATTAAACTGGTTACGTATGGAAAATCGACGGATGTATCCGTATGTATCTGGGAAATTTTGTTTTTTTTAAACTTATTAATGATCCCAAATTTAGTTGTTCTTTGAATAACATATTTCAAACCCGTAAATCACTGCATTCAGTTAATGTAAGATTCAAGGATAAATGCACAATGCCTTGTTTTCGTACAACGTTGTTTAAAAGATCTTTTTCATACATTTCAACTTCCCTTTTGAATTCATAGGCTAGAGAATTCAGACTTTGCAATTTTAATAAGTTTAAATTTAAATGCTTTATTTTAGATAGGCAGAAGGCTTGCATGACTTTTCTGTCATATCTTAAGCTCATTTTAATCTGTGGACATGGGTCCTCCCAAAGAAACACCTTAGGTATTTTATATTCCTTCCGAACTTCTTTAATTTTAATTTCGTCTCCCCCGCACACTTCGCAACCTTGAATATTATTATTCACGCATATTTTTGTGATCTAAAAATTTAACAAAAAAAATTTATGTCTCAATTTGTACCGCATGTTAACAGACAAACCACCATTTGTTGTCAACTTTAATTAATTGTGTATTTTATTTTCCTACGCATTCCACCTAGCACAGGATAGTCCTTCTGCTGGTTAAGTAGAGTAGCATTTATTTGCTAGACTTCGCCAGCGCAGGGATGATTCCTGGCAATTCTAATGTAATGTTTGTTTTTATATGTTTATTAAAGGCCTTGTTTATTTATTTAACTATATTTTGTATTTAATTATGAATTTTTAGTCAACATTCAAGGAATTTTAAACTCAGGTTTGTATCAAGTGAACTAAAAATAAAATTCGAGCAAAGTGTGCTCTAGCAAGTTTTTTTTTTATTAATATGTATTTTTATGGTATCTCTATTAAGTGTTTTAACAGCTTGGAGACAAATATGTTTTTTAAATGTGTTTTTTTTAAAGATCAGCTCAAGAAACATTATACGTGTGTTTTGAGAACAAATAAAATTAAATGAATGATTTATGATACAAAACAAAATATATTCTAGGTTATTATTAACCTTCTAGGAATATTACGAATAAAAAACGCTACTAAAATCAAACATCGTTATTTAAGGACAAGTCAACAGAAACTTGTTAATATTTGCTGTCTTCGTTTTTACACATTTTGCTTTACAAATTCTTTCCAATATTGTTTTCCATATTGTAAAATCAGTTATTTATCTTTGATACAATCAACTTTTTATGTAATATGTTTATGTTGCAGCTAACTATAATTTAGATGAATTAATATTATGCGAATCTTTAAATTTAGATTGTGTACATTATGTAGCAATTTAAACATCGAATTTTCAAAATAAAAAGGTGGAATTTTGTTTTTTTTTCTTCAAATAAAAAAAAACTTTTTTTACACTAACTTACTAGAATAATTATAAAATTAATACTAGTATAATAATACAAAAGTAACCCTAAATCAAATTTCCAAAATACTAACTTTAAACCACTCTAAAACTAATCCAAGTTTTTTCATTTTCCACTTTCAAGAACCATCATCAGAATATTGCTCTAAATCAAAGTGTGGCGGTTGTGGCTGAACATTTTTCTTTTACTTTTTTTTATCGATAATCCAAGGAATCAATCGAAGTATGAAAGTCAACAGCGGAGAAGTTTAAAAAAGGAAAAAATTCAAGGTTTAAAAATCAATTTTCATAAATATAACATTCATTTTCCAGTTATTTTTTAACTAAACTTGGTAGTTTTGAAGGTATTGTACAACAGCACTAATAATAGATAGCGCATTAACGTAGCTTTTATTATCTAATGTATTTAATTAAAGTGAAATGCTCGTATATTCTTGGTAATTGCTCTTAATACATGTACTTATTAGGATCAATATTAGGTCATACTACAGCTACACTTAAGAGCTTTCTGAAAGCGAGAAAAATCATATCCGCGGTATTCGCCAGAGAGGGTAATTCCTAATAATTAGTAAATTATAGGAGTAGAGTCAAGGCGCAACGGATTAAAGGAACCAAAAGATAGAAAAAATTTGAAGTTCAGGCAATAGCTAACATTTAACAATTGATGGCAAAAAAGATACATACACATAATACTATATCATAGACTAAAGAAAACGTAACCATAGTTGTAACTATTTAAGATGCATACTAAATATATCAAGGATGTTTACGAATGTTAAGTACGAATATGTCTCACATAACACATAACCCTGTAACAGATAATCAAGACACTCTGCAGCTTTTCAAATTTGGAATATTTCAATATGTGACTTATTTCCCTGCTCCAAGCCAAGTTTAATTTTCAGAACTATAACTGAAATTATACAACTAGGTTAATTAATTTTTTTTTGTAAGGCTAATTTAGTAATAAAATAAACATAAAAGCTATTATTTATTATTTTATTTAGCCAAGTGGTGCAAAACGCCCTCGTCAGTCATTATGGCGAGAACTTGAAGATTTAGAACTCTAGCGCATATAGTCTTTATTCATGTAGCCACTGGCGTAGCTGAAGGGGCACTTTTTCAAATGATGCCCTCGTTCTCTGGTCTCTTTATAAGTTTTTTAAGGCGTTATTTTGTTTTTTTTTCGTGTCCTCAAAAAAGAATAAATTTTGCGATTTACTTTAGCCACTGGAACATACATAGGTAGCTAAATTACTAATTCGGCATACCAACAAATAGCAAAAAATTGTGCCACTCGCTTCATTTTAGGTACAATCAGATGTTGGACTCGAATCGTATTCCTCGACTAAAGAGAAAAACTCAAGATATTGTTATGTATTTGTAAAGGAAAGTTTACTACTGCATTTTGGGAGAAAATAAATTATAATTCGTTTTTACTTTTTAGTATATTGGATTTGAGTTTTAATTCTTCCTCAGATCTTAAAATGTCGGGTCTTAAATAACAACAATAAAGTATAACAAGACATGAGTGTGTATGAAAAGTGTTCTTCAAACATGTTACACATTGTATTTTTTCTACCACGTCATTGGGGCATACACTTAAATTCCCTGTGTACCCTCCATTTCTTACATGGAACTTTTAATGACAAAAATTTTTCAAATATTTTTGACATACTGAAAAGTAGAATAAAAACCCACGCTAACCGAGATTAATTAAAATATTAAGTAGGCTGTATTTTACATACCGGCGCTGACCAATTAGGAACCAATTTGAGCTGTGGGAAATTTTCTCACGACATGCGAAATTAGTCGTTTTAAGACCATGCTAGTGGTGCCTTTTTTGGACTTTTTAATGGTAGTCAAAAAAATATACTCCAAAAGTTTTGGCAAATATAGATAGAAAAGAAATTACTATCGCCTAAACCTACATGAATTTATTCCAATTACAAGAGTATAAAAATTTTCTATGACATAGTAAACTTTCAGGTATTTCCACCACAAACAGGTAAATTAACATAATCTTCTAAATTACCACGAAAGTACCCGTTATCCTGGACAAATTTCATTGAGTGAAAATTCCAGCTGCATTACCCTGTCAGGTCGGAATTCGTTCACACATAAATTCTAGATATTCGCATTTACGTCAGTACCATCGACTAAAACCGCACATTTTGCCACTCATACCAAGGTTGAAACCGTACACCAGACGTCATAATACATAACACACGTCGCTATATCGTAACACAACTTAAATTCAGGAAGTAGTGGTTCAACCGGCCGCTGCCGTTTGAATGATGTGAAATTTTAATTTTTTGGTATTGTTATATTTTATTAAAATGAATGGTACTATGGACGGTAATTTTTATATGCAGCAATTTAAATGGATAATTATAAATGTTTGTCATTGTATCAATACTTGCAACTACAGTATATGTTATGCGATATCTAATTAAACCATGAATCATTTTGTAACAGAAAAAATAAATAAACATATTGGTCACGGAAAACAAATGTACTATACTTATAAAATCTATATTTTGTAAAAAAAAATATACATTTTAGACAATAAAGTTAAAAAGTGATGTTCCATAAAATTGTCTAAAAGAAAAATCACCATTCCAAACCAATATACAGGGTATTTCAAGTGAGTATGACCCACCGTTTAAAGGGGATATACTTTGTAAAAAAATACGATGAAAAGTTTATATGAACATGGGTCCGGAGATGTTTGGTTTTCGAGATATAGGATGTTAAAATTTTTAAAAAAATTATTTTTTTTAGTAATTCCCAAACAGTAACGGCTATTTATTTAAGATTTGGCACAAACTTACATGTATTTAAAGGCTATATTTTGACAGTATTTAAGAATTTTTATTTCGACTATGGGTGCAGGCATAGGTAACCATCCTTGTCTTTCTTAATAAAAAAATGGTACTCTACTACTAAGTCGATTTCGAGAAAAAGAACAAATTGTATGTCGAAGCACGTCTCTGGCATCTCTGATCCAGTTTTATTTGGAGTCAGAATTACTCAAAACTCTACCAAAGTGATTCATTGGATTATTTTAAGAAAAAAAGTTTGAATAAATAATGTCCCATTTTTTTAAACTGTAACATCCTGTATGTTAAAAAGCGGCCATCTGAAGACATTATTTATTAAAACATTTTTCATAAAATAATCCAAGGAATCACTTTTGTAGAGTTTTGAGCTAGTCTGATTCCAACTAAAACTGGACTATAATTGCCAGAGGCCTGCATCGAAATACGGCTTGTCGTATCACAAAATACTAAGAAGTTTTTAACACCCTGTATCTCGAAAACCAAACATCTGCGCATACATATTCAGCACAAAAATCAAATATTATGTAGGAATCAACTGGTAAAAATTTGGTTCGAATACAAGATGGCGGCACAAAATGGCGGCTTAATAAAATATTTAGAAATGCAGCCTGAAAAAACTACTTAATGAACTGATTTCAAATTGTGTGCCATAACTAACTGTAGTATAGAGTTGAACTAGTAAAACTGTGGTACTAATTCACGATGGCAGAACAAAATGGCGGCCAAATAAAATTTCTGTAATCTGAAAAAATCACTTCGCGATAGTTTTAGCGTCCCTAAATGCCAACAAATATGTTTTTTATCAATTCGGTCGGTTTGTCTGTATCATTGTCTTGTCATTTCGAGTCATAGCTTAAAAACTACGCATCAGATTGACATTATGCACGTTTTGGACAAAAATTAAGGCTCATATTGGGATGACCTAGTAATATTTTAGTAAAAATCCAATATGCCGGAATAAGATGGCGGCCTGGTGAAACGTTAAAATATTATTACTAAAAAAACTAATTATCCACTTTACCTCATAACCTTTTAGTATGAATATAAGATAGCAAAACAAAATGGCAACCTAATAAAATAATTAAAAAATCAGTGTGAAAAAAAACTACTTATTAGATTTATTTCAAAAATTGTGCAAGTATTAAGTTCATATAGAGGTAAGTTACCAGCAGTTCTGTTACGAATTCAAAAATGGCGGTGTGTGTCAATGTAAAAACTACTTACTGTATTCATTTTAAATTATGCCCAAAATCAAATGTGGCATAGGTAGAAAGTGGTAAAATATTGGTAGGGATCCAATATATTGGAACAAAATGGCGTACCATAAAAATGTTTGGAAAGACAGTATATATGTGTTCCCAAATAACTATGTACTGAACTAAATTGGTTCACACTTCAATATTCCTAATAAAAGGAAATATTCATAAGGGAAGTTCTGGGAAAAAGAAATTTACGGATTTTATTTTATTGTCGTTAAAAATTCATTTTCTGCCCGATTTCAAAATCGTATAATATGATAACATTTGCTTTAACCTTTTTTGAAATATAGCCTAAAAACTGGTAAAAAGTAATATAATAAAAAATCGAACTAAACATGGATAATGTTAAAAGGAACAAAATGGGTATAGTTTCACACTTTCGATTTATATGGTGACAAAATTGTTCACTTTTATCAATTTTTAAGGTTTAATATTTCAAAAACGGATAAAACATTATATATTTTTGAAATTAGGAACTAAATATTTGAAAAAAAGATCTTTATAATATATTGAATAATTGTCGCGTTTTTCAATACTCTTTTGTTTTTGCCATACCATTAAATGATATCCCACGTTAAAATCTACATGTTTTGTATTTACCCCTTTTTTATATGTTAAAAGGTAAAATATTTGTCAAAAGATAAAACAAGTCACATTAAAGGACTGTTATTGTTATATAAACTGCTAGTCATATATGTGGACCACTAGCTTTTTTATGCTAAATTAGGTATCGGCATGCTTCTAGCATTTAACAAAATTTATGATATAACTGGTGTCATATTTTTTTGCCAAATTAATAGAATTTTTTATACAGAGTGTATACAAAAACCATGATTTTTCTCCAATGTTTATTTCAATTTTTTCTATTAATATATTTTTCGAGAGGGTAACTTAAAAGAAAAAAAAACAAGTTTATGATTTTTTGTGAAAATCGCTATAACCCTTTTGGGTTGTAGCGATTTTCACAAAAAATGTGAAATTTTTCAAAAATCCCTTTTAAAGAAATATTCATATTTAACGTAAGGCAACAAATTTTACTAAAACACATACTCTATATATTGTTCTTTCAAAACTACTTGGTTTTTTTAAACCCAGGTCCCCGTTGCTTACAATGTCGTGCATAGCATTGAAATATGAATACTTCTCTAGAGGGATTTTTGAAAAATTACTCATTTAACTGAAAAAGAGTAATAATCTTTTTAACCATGTTACTAGGCCGCCATTTTGTTTCGCCCTAAAGCGAGAAAATCTGAAAAAATCTCGGAAGGTGATTTGTTTCATGATTAAAATCCCTCTTACGAGAGAAGTAAAAAGCGTGGGTTGAAATTTAGAAATATCAAAAAAATATGTCACTGGAAATTGATAGGCCATAAAAGTTCAAAAAAAAAGTTGGGTAAAGTTATTTTATGTACCTAATAGTTAAAAAAATATATAGACTCCAGTTTATTATAAATTAGAGTAGTATAAGTTTTCGACGGATTCTGAGGTGAGTTAAATGCCGCGAAAATTTTAGCACTCTACAGTTTTTAGCTTGTAACGTCCAAAGGATGCATCGTACAGAAAATTTCACTCCTACCAAAATTAAATAGTAATAAATTCTGGGAATGACCTCCATAAATACTGAATTTGGTTCAGCGGCTTAGTCAGAACCAGCAGTCAAAGAGCAAATTTTTCTATTTCGGCTGAAAAGTGCGTTACGATGACTTTCGAAACCCCTATGACTGGAAAATGGCTATTCCAAATGAAAAATGTAAGATATAAAAGTTCTAGAGCATCAAATTCTGCTTTCAGGGAGCAACTAATTTTGCTGATTACCACACATATAGGAGTCGTAGCTAGAGATGGGCATTTTATCGATATAGCGATAGGTCAGCGACATATCGAATATCAATAGGTCAATAAAAACATATCAATATTTATTGATAAATGCGGAGAGGTGAGCAATAATGCCGATAAGTAACTAAGAATATCGATAGGCAGCTGAGAACATCGATAAATTTTTTTTTGTTCTTCAATAATTTTGTTTCTGGGTAGGAACACTTATCGATAGGTCGATAACTATCGACTAAATGGGTCTTCTGCAGTCTGATCACTGGCAGCGATAAGGGGCCCGCAAGGACCCCGTTTGACTTCCTTACTAAAATTCCTAATTGCTCAAAATAAAAAAATAAATAAAAAATGACAACAAGAAAAAAAGATGTGCCTGTATATATTATTCATTGTCTATTGTTTAGCAATGATTATTATGTGGATTAAATCTGGGACGAGCATGCGAATTATTGAACTCCACAATAGACAATTTTAACAGTTTTAGAGACGATTTCAAGACATTTTTTATGAACTCGCATGTGACACTAAAATAGAAGATCCTCTAAGATTTCGAATTAGTCTCTTGATATAATAATAAATCAACTCAGGACACGATTTTTTCAGCATGCACAAAGTAATGAGCTATTTTTTATTTTTAAATCCAGAGAGTTTCGTTAAATTATCTACCGTCCAAAGATTTATAGATTATAAATCATGCCGAAAAAATATTAGAAATTTTGAAAAAGACCTCTCGAATAATTTATCTATCCAACTAATAAACTTCAAAAGTGTATTTTCAAATGAAATTCGTTAAAAGAAAACAATCTATTAATTGACCACATATTTTATATCAGAAAATAGATGAATTTTGAGCATTCCTCCGGATATTTGTTCGTTGTTTGAACCTTTTTTGACATTACCGGTAACATCTGCTTTTGCTGAAAGAACATTTTCAGAGCTGAAGTTGATAAAAATATATTTACGCGGTACGATGTGCGAAGTGAGGCATAGCGCTTTGGGTGTTATAAAAACACCACCGTTTTTGCAATTTAATAGTGCTCCCCTAAACTTTCTATTCGTCAATCTATTCACCGATGGCTTCACTAGAACCAGACAGATTAGCAAATTATGGTATTTATATTATTCAGAGTAGCAATAAACCCAGGCGGAATATTGTTAAATTCTAAGAAAAATGCAGATACATCCCTTTTATTATATTTTTTTTTTGGGTAATATTATAAAATATATTATATAATATAAGAAATGATATCCCATTTGTAAAATAAAAAATGACACGTGCTAAATTTTTCTTCAGTTACCCCATAAAGAGAATATTTCCCAGGTAGATTGAAAAACTTGAAATAAAATCAATATATCCAAGCTTTTTTCATACTATTTAGCATCTTAGCAAAATTTTGACATTTCTAGATTTCATTGACACATGTATTAATACCCTGTCAAAAGTGGCGGGGTACCCTTATCGCCGTCACTGATCACAGTCTGATGACGTTTGACACCAAAATCGCCCAAATTCGTCTCGGGATTTGGTTTACTACGTATCATTTGAGGAGTGCTTAGGTCATCTGAGGGGATTTTCATTTCGAATAACTGTTGTCGGACGACAGGTATTGTTTGCCCATTTTTGACTGCTGGTTACGACCATTCAACGCAGAACTGAATGCTCTTTAACTCAGGTAAGAGCGAAATTTTCTGAACGATACACCCTTTAGACATTATAAGCTAAAAACTGAAAAAAGTGCCGAAATTTCGCACTTTTTTGGCTCCCAAAAGTTTAGCTCACTTTAGAAACTGTCGCAAACTCATAGTATTCTTATTTGGAATGCCCAAGTGAATTAAAATCATTTCCAGATTTCCGGGAATTAATGGAAGGCAAAAGTCCAGTTTGACAGGGATATTGATGTTCTAATGAATAACATTACGATTAATCGATATATGCAGTTAAAAAAATTAGTTGTACATACATATAGAATAAAATCTTTTAACAGTTGTTTCGTGGTTTCCCATGCGTTTTATAAAGATTTATTAAAATGCGTAATATTTCTAATATTAATTAAATTCACTGAGAGCCCAAATCACCTCACAATCTTATCAGTGTTAAGTCAATATTGAGTTAGTTTTGGCAAATAAGTAAGCACTCATAAACTATCAAAAATTTAATGACGAACAATAAAACCTTATCGACTCCAGGCTATATATATCTTTAACAGAGAGAGAAATTATACAAATATACATACCTCAACCATTTAAAAATACGCCTCATTGTATTACGTCACTTTTGTACCAAAGAAAATAAATGTCAGATTTGTTTTATGTGGCTTTACATATAAAGACGTTGTTTATTTCTCTTGCTATATTTACTTTTGAGCATCGACAGAGAAAAAAGAAATGCAATAAATCTGTGTTACTGGGTATTTCGGCACTGGCACATAAAATTTTGCTTGAAACTGCGGTTTCAAACAAACAACTGCAAATGCAATAATCAATCACATCGGAACATTTAGTGCTGTTGGACTAAAATTGATTAGCTGAAAGTAAGCACATGACGCAAACACTGAGAGTAATATTTAATATTTTGATTGTAAGGAGTAGTAAGTACGGATTTTAGTAAAAAAAAATCATTGGACCTCCCTACGACCAAGAAGAAGTCAAACATTAAAGAATATTAAACAATCCATAAATCAGCCAAAAAAAATATGAAGTCGAAATGTTTAACTTCTAGTGTAAAAGAGAAAACTTTAATCACAAAATTAAATAAAATCGTTCTAGCTAGAATATGTGAATACTTAACACTTTAAAAAAAAATCAGTTTTTTACTACTCCAAATGACTTCCAATAGTCTCTACCTAGATATGAGACTTTAATAATAATTCCAACGTACCGTCAATAAACAAAATCAAATATATCTACTTAATTATTATACTAACAACGTATATAATATCTCTGAAGTTCATTGGGGAATTAAATAATGGGTAAACAATAAAGTACAAATAAGAAAGATAAGAGCAGAGATGAAACTGTTTCAATAGTATAATATAATAGTAGGCTCCCCCGATACCACACAATTCCACTGAAATCGATTCTCGAGCAAATGCGACTTTGAATTATAATGCGTATTGAGTGCTCCCTATTATGACGAACGAAAATCAACACTGAGATATACATACCACTGTGTATTTAGTTCAGTGATATAACAATATATTCACATTCTGATTTAGACCTGTTAGCCGTTTTTATTCTGCGCATAAGAAAATTTAAAGGAATTTTAAGAACAGTGAATTTTTCAAAAATATGACCTGTGTATTTGAATTATACCTGTCACTAGTCAGTTATAATTAAAATATATGCATACATCTAGAGATGTCAATCCCAAAGTTATCACGGGATTTTCGGGATTGCTTGCATAATCCCGGGATTAAGTCCATTAGGCATTAGAATTTTAATAACTTCTTTGTTTTAAGTTAAAACGCAGAAATTAACCAAAAACACTTCTTTACAATTAATATAAACATGTGTGTAAATGTAAAGATAAACAAAATTCTAAGTTTACAAGTTTTGTAAAAGATACCTCAAGAAATATTAGTGAATCTAAAGTTTCGTCTCCCAACTTCGAACACATTTTATTAGATAAAAACCCTGTGGAAGAAAAACATCTTTCAGGTTCCACGCTTGTGGGCTGAATAGTTATTAAAAATTAGAATGTTTTTTTGAAGATTACGGCTACGACTGGGGGAATATATCGATTTCTTCCCTAATGATGACGACCAACAATGATGTAGGCCAACCGCGCTTTATTATTTTTTTCGCCTGCTTTTGTATTGGCCGAGGTTCCAATCTTTTTTCTAATTTAACGCTTAAAAGCTCATTTGCAACTTCCAGGATTTTTTGCAAAGGAACAACATCTTTGCCACTGATCTCTGTTTCATATTAATTAGTTGATTCATTTTCGTTATCTATTCTGACTAAAAGTTTTTCTAATTCAGATTTAATATGATATACTTGTATATGTTTTCATCATCTTGTTCAGAGCTTATACAGTCCGGATTTGTGAAATAGGAGAGATTTTTAGAACAAATGGTTCTGCATTTCTAGATTCTCTTTCTTAATGTATCGTACAGATCAGTGCTAAGTGGTGTTTTAATTTTGCATATTGCCGTAGGCACAATATTGCAATCATCAATGCGTCAAAATCGAGCAAAACCTGTACTATTACGAGAATTTAATTGCCGGCATTTATGTTTCTTACTGTTGTGTTGAAATAACGATCTGAAGGACATTAATAAATGGTTTAAAAAATCGGGATTCATCCCAGAATTGATAGGTCTCTAATCCCGGTATTTTGGAAATCCCGGGACTTCGAAATTGACATCCCTAATACATATGTATTTCTAAACATTAAAATGAGTTCTGACTTCACTAAGTAAAAGGTGGAATATTTCGAAGTTTTAAGATGTTCCTTGTAATAAAATTGGATTCGGAATGACGTCTAAAAAATGTGCAACAAAAGTATCAAACCTGCGCATAAACAATTTCAAAAATTATTAACAAATTATGATTTAGAAAAATAGGAGTTTAGTTTTTTGCAAATAACTCGGAAACTATTGACATTTAAGAAATTTAAAAGAAATATAAAAAGAGAAAGAAATTTCCAATAAAAAAGTCCCTACTCCCGGAACTCTATCTCGAATTAATAAAATTAATTTAATATTGAAAATTGAGCTCGACGCGCCGAGCGCCAAACTGTTACGATGAACCAAAACAGATACCAAGCAAAAAAAATTTATACTATACAAATATTAATTCAAGAAATTTAAAAAACTATGATATTATCAACACACTTGAAGGAACAAAATCGCTCTGGAAAAAAATATTTTTCATTGATTTTTAATAAAATGAAACTATTGCTAATTGACAAATCTTTTTAGAGTTTTCATTTATATTTCAAGTCGGATAATTGTTAAACAAAAGCCAATTAAATTATTTCGCTTCGTGGACTCTTTATCACAACTCTACTCTATAAGATTATTTCATTGCTATGTTTTTAAGTGTTATAATCTACTAGTTAATTATTCAAGCTAACAAAAAACTAACAAATTAAAGTTTTTTTATTAGCCTCAATATTTAATAACCAATAGATTTTAACAATTAAAAACATTGTAGTATCATACCATCACATAGAAGAGATGTAAATCTATGAAACGAAATAATTTTATTAGCTTTTGTTTAAAAATTATCGGACTTGAAATATAAACGAAAATTCTAAGGCTCATTTTGTAAAAAACGGTGGAAAAAATTTTCAGCGGGATATTGTTGCCTTAGGTGTTTAAGTAATACTATAGTTATTTTAATTTTGAAATTAATATTTAATGATATAAACAAATACTTCAACTTAAACATATAATTAAAATTATTAATAATTATATAATAACACAGGTTAGAAAAAAACTTTTTTTCTCAAAATTAGCTTTTGTTAAAAATATACAATAAATACCTTTTGTACGAATTTAAAAATAACTGTGTACTAAGAAAACAGAAAATATATTAATTACTTTGTTCTTGTTAAATTTTAATAGCTAATATGCACGTAACCGGTCAAAGCGCTTCCAAAATACAAAAAAAAATATATTTAAAAAATACTTTTTTGTGTATTTATATTTATATGTTCCAGTTATCTTTTTTCGTTTAGCTTACCCTGTCCCCAGCTACTAATTTATTGTTCGAACAGTACAAAATTATCTTATCCTTTCCCGTAAAGCCGGCTCCATACATATGCCGAGTTCGCAAAGATTTTGTGTTTCAGCCCGAATAGAGTTAAATGAATCCTATAGCTAGGGTTGCCAATTTACATCTCACAGAAGAGTACAGTAGGCATTCGCCATTTCATAATAATACATTATTTCTTCTGCTCAAACTTTTCTTTTAATATTAATAAATAGAAATAATGGTTGTTCAAATATTTATTATGAACATGGTATTACATTTTGAGCCAATTTATTTCATTTTTTTTTATTCACTTTTCCTGTCCTTGAATTTTCATTATATTATTTATTATATTTCTTTTTACTAAAAAAAAGACACTTGTGGAAACAGCCAAAAAGTAAGAGTACTTAATATTCTCGGTCCAAAAAAATACCTGCACTCTTTAAAGAGTACGGCTGGAAACCCTACCTATAGCGAACAGGAAACAGTTTCGTCTACAGTCGGACTTTTCAAGAGCGACGAACCATATTATTGCCACGTCAAGATTCATAAATATTCGTTTACAAATGTTTAGTGTTTGTCATCAGGATTCAAAGGCAGAATGTGTTAATAAGTGTATATTTATTGTTGGGAGCAATAATACACCAAATCATAGTCTCAACAATATAATGCTTTAAAATGTCGATAACATGTAATGCGCTATTACGCATGTACGATTACCAACTACATTTAAACCGTTAAAAAGAGATTTTAAAAGACACGTAATAAAAACAGAAGTCACTTTCCCTATGGGAAATAAAGACAACCTCAATGTCGAATTTCCAAAAAACTAGTTAATATAATTAAGTATGGGAGCAAATGAAATTAACGTTCCACATGGTTTCTTCCGGAAATAAATAAAATTCATCCTTAATTTAATAATCCTAATCGACAAATTTGTTGATAATCATTTCTAACTGTATATTTGGATTATTCCTCAATTTATATTAACAGCCGACTTTTTCGTACATAATTGCAAAATCATGTTTACAGTAAATGCTATACACACACACATTTAGTGAAACAATAAATCTATGATAACTACTTCCTTAAACTGGAAATGGTAATTTACGTTAACTAATATTTACAATAAAAATACAAAAATACATACACTTGTGAATGGAAGCTAGAATGGTGATATTTTTAGTTTTAGGCAATACTGGCGGACAATGGAGGAGCTAAATGTATATTAAGAAGGATGCCCAATAATTATATAAGTAGAAAGGGCAACAAAACGTTATATTTTTGGCAGAGGAAAAACACGATATACCGACAGTGCAAAATTTTCTAAATGTGCTCGGGGCCCTAAAATCCATTAAAAATGGTTGGCTTATCATACACCGGAAAATTAGAATGTAACCAAAGTGTTTCAGCTTCCTTCCAAGAACATTAAGGATGAAGAACAGTAGAAAATTTGGAAATGTTAACACTTTTAAAATACATAATGTTGCTAGCTTGCCAAAGCTCAAAACCATTGAAGCACTTCGACCAGAAACGAAATGAATATTAACATCATTTCTTGAAAAAAAAATATGAATGCATACAGAAGACAATTATATTGGGATTTTACTCAAATTAATAAATGACATTTATGGAAGGAGCAATAAAAAAGGTTTAAGTGTTAAACCAGACCTAGTTTCCGAGGCAATTAAAATATGTAGTTCTCCAATTATGTTTTGCTTATATTATTTTTATATGTTATAATTGTGACATTTAGTAAAATTATTTGTTCCAAATGTTATAAATGTCAACTTGAACCTATAAATGTCCAGTTTGACATGGTCTAAATTTAAGCCATTTCAGTAAATACGGTTGCAAGAGACAATTAAAACTCTAAGATTAAGATATTAAAAAAAAAACAGAAAAAAAACGTCTGCAAAAAAATGACTTCACTAAATCAATATTTAACAGAATTAAATTATAATCTTTAAAACAAGATGAAGATGAGACACACATCTTTTAGATAGTTGAATGTCGCACATTGTCTAAGCTAAAGGACTGTGGAGTGTGGTTTCTTCAAAAAACCCAGACCTTTAAAGAATATATTTTTGAGATGTGAAAAATGCTTGAATATCGATATGTGCAACTGTATTTACTAAAGAGGTTAAATTAAGGTGTTAACCGTCAACCTGCTCGAATAGGTTTAATTTGATAGGTATAGGTTTAAAATTACATTGCATACACCTAGCCCAACTCTTCAACCACTTCACAAAAACAACTTTGTAAATGCAATGCCAAATCAAAAAGGTAATACCAGCAAACCACCTTAAAACCTTAATTGATCCAACTGGGAAACATTACACTAAGCTAATTAAGTTTAAAATCTATATCCAGAATGAACTTCAAAACACTTCGGCATTTATTTTACCGAAAAGCACTACACCACGGCTTGTAACACTTCCTACGTAAAAAGTTAAGGCTATCCAGTTCTCCTATTATTAAATTTTTGAATTGGACCTTTCTTTGTTTCTAAGAGTAGCTTTTTCTCAATGGTAATCGAAGAAAAGTTATAAATATAAATAAATCCCAAACAGCCCAGGAAAACTATACATTTTGGATAATATACATTTTAACCAAATTTAAACATGCTAAAACACATCAAGCAAACTACAAATCTGTTTGCAATGTGACCAACACAATAATTATCGCCTTTAATGTGCTCCTTGCCTCATGAACACAATGACGTTAATAGAGGTTTCCTCAATTTGCTGTGTTCCTAATTTAATTCAATACATGTAATAAAACAGCCTAAATATGCATGAAATCGTTTCGACTAAATGGCACGCATGGCGCTTAAATTAAAGCGGAACCAATCAGTCCGAATAAACCTTCGGAGGGCAAATAAAAAACTCATCACAACGGGACAAAAAGTACAAGAAACTGAACAACTAGACTCAATTATTGAGAGATTTTTGAGATTTTCTGAGATAACAAATGCAGGTGCGATTCTGTAAAAATGTAACGTGCTGTAAGGGATTTATAACTTACGTCGCGTGGTAACACCATAGAGTATAGACGCTGTAAAATTATGTCGGGATGAAAAAATTAAAAAACGAGATAAAATGCTTTTGCTTTGTACCAGAATGCCTTCCACTGGCTCTACATGACCGTCATCCGACCGAGGATCATCTACGGATCCGTGGTCTGGAGGCCGGATGCGGAAAAGGTCACCTATTGCCCAAAAATTGACGGACTTCAAAGACTAGCCTGTTTGGGATAATAACCGGAACAATGAGGACCACTCCAGGTGCCGCACTTAACGTCCTCCTGGATTTCGAGGAGCCTCCTATATATGGACAAAAAATGAAGCCATGGCCACGTGCAAAATGATAGATGTTTGCGAAATGTCTATAATGCGACAAAGGTGATGCTTCTCTTCATTGCGAACCCATAATCGAGAATCACTTCCATTGTTTCGTCTTTTAGCTTGTTTTTAGTTTTTGATATGTAGTAATAGCCCATATTTAGTTTTTCCGAAAAGCGCCGACAGGTCTAAATTAAAACTTTCTATGAAAACAGCCTTTTTACTAGGGCTCTCTTGGAAAAGATTTTTTATTTGAGTCTTTATGAGGAAATAAACGTAACGCTTGTTAGTAATTTGTATTCCTATTCTACTTCTATAAATTTGAAAAACAGACGACAAATGTCTAAAAAATCCATTACTTGAGAACACTGCTAATACATGCCGCTTTTTTTCAAAACTAGATCAATAGCGTTAATTGCTTTGACAAAAAAAATTAAGACCTGAAAGCAAAAAAATTTCTGCAATTAACAATATCCCCAAGTATATATATATATATATATATATATATATATATATATATATATATATATATATATATATATATATATATATATATATATATATATATATATATATATATATATATATATATATATATATATATATATATATATATATATATATATATATATATATATATTATATATAACTACTTTACCCTATACAAAAACCACTTCCTAAAATTCTAAACGGCAACTGTTAGTATTCAATAAACGCCGGTAATTTATCGCGTCGTAAAATTTTAAAATAAAATTATTAATTCGGTTTAACAGATCCCGTGTGGGATTTAAGTGGATGATTTTGTATGCAATAATGGGAAAAATCGACAATTTCGGACTACCGATCGACGATTTTATGCCTCTTGCATAAGGTGCGTACAAACCAAAGGCGATTAAATCTGTAGTTGACGTGCGTGGCCTAAAATAAAATATATTTTCAAATTTGTATAAGTTACATGCATGTGTTTGAACGTTTAGATAAAATCAGTTTTCAAATTAGAAGCTGAATATGATTTAAACTGCTGAATAGCTGATAAAAATGTAGGCCTCATTTTATAAATTATACCACATTTCACAAAATTAGCTGCTAAACCACAATTTCATAAAAGAAACCAGCTTTGGTTGATTAACAGATAGATGTGTGCGCTGGTCAAATTGTGGATTGCAGCTTATTGTAGAATAACTACTTTTTCATTAAATATATTTGTTTAAATGTTAAGATATTTTAAATTGAAGTTTAGTTTGTTTATTTCATTTTTTTTATGCTTGGACATACCATGAAAGCCTAAGAACTATGTACCGTTGCATTAAGACATGGTTGCTTTTTTTAGTGATATTAGATTTGAAATTATTTATGAGAAGAAATATTTAATAACGTTTTTTATAATAATGTAATGTTCCGTATTTCACCGGATAATTTTTTAACTTTCTTTAAATGTTAAGATTATAAGCAGGGCGACGACGACAGCAAATGAGGGGGTCATAAGATACACACACATAATAGATATAAAAAGTTGCTTTTTATTAATTTTGAAGTGTAGTTTTCTTTGTGTTTTATTACTTAAATGAAATTGAATAGGTGTTATTATATCATTTATTTTATTTTAAATACAGAAAAAATAAACGTTAACCACCGAAACTGTAACCTTAATATTATATAATATCTCTAATTATAATCTAATCTACAAGTTCTTTGGTAAGAGCTCCTATTGGATCTTCTCCAGATCAAGGAATGGTTTAATTCGAATCTTCTGTCTATTAACAAAACTGTCGTGTTGAAAACGGTCAGTGTGATTTATAAAAACAGAGAAAAGTTCCTCATTCCTAATCACTTCCATGACACTCGACACTCTGGAAATTAAGTCTACAAATCTCTTCGGCTCTTACCCAAAATTTAACTATTTATGAAAGCAGGAATATTGCTTCCTGCTTTCAAAAATAGTTGAGTTTTGGGTAAGAGCCAAAGAGATTTGTAGTCTTAAATCGTGAATTCGAACTTGTTTTTATATGTGTGATTTTTGATTGACTTGATATAGTATTTATAATTTAATTTTTTCAATTATTATTAACTTTGTCAAGAATTTTATTTTTCTGCCAATGTTGCTAGAAAGCGGCAAGTCGTCGTTAGATTCTTCATCTGACTTTGACTCTGAACCTGAACTAATAGATAGTTCAGAATCAAGCTCACTATCGCCCTCATCAACAGAATGACTTACATTAGTAGGATCCTTGACGATTTTTCTATTAAATTTAGAATGTACTTAACATACATCAATTTTCTGATGTAGTCATTATTCCTTAGCTTGCTGTGGACTATACTCCAAGAAGACGAATTTCTTTTGGAAAATGCCGTTGAAAGTGGCATACTCAGCAACTTTACTTTATTGCTACACCTTGTAGCAATGATTTAGCCGTCGAGCTCCCCACCAAGTAGCCTGAGAATTTACAATTTTAACTGTTTTCAGTGCTTTCTAAATAATTGAGGAGATAAATAATTTTCTGCTGTTCTGCAATTAACAATATCCCAAGTACTGAAACATCTGTTTCTGTAACTTAAGCGAATTGTTAATACATACAAAAACCCACACGATCAGACAGTGTTTTAAGTGATTCAGTACATCTCTGAGGAATAAATTAAATTAAAAAATATTGCAATAACATATACAATTCACCTCTATATTGTAATTTTGCAGAATGGACTACTGTGATGTCAAATGATTTTTTTTTCCACTTCAGTGACGCAAATTGCCTAAATATAGGTTGATTCACTTGCCAGTAAATTGCATCAACTACATATATGCATACAACAATTTAAAGTGTTTTAAGAGGTTCATAGCTACATTAGAAAAGAATTCACTGGCAAGACATCTATGCTTGTGTATCTATTTCTAAATGCAAACATAAACTTTGACCTCCAGTACTTATGAAAGATATTTGTTTGCAAATAGAATCAAAGGAGTGTCATTGTGTCTAGTTCCAAAGTTAAACCCACCTACACCAGAATAAACTGACCTATTTTTGAACAGTGTTTCCCATGTTTTTTTAAGTAATGAAAGTTATTCTAAATAAATATAATGAAACAAATAGCAGTTAATAAATGTTCCTTTACCTGGAATCTCCCTGGATAATAATTTTTCTTTTTATTAGGAATAGTGAAGTATGACCTCTTTATCCGCACATAGTCATTTAGTGACACATATATACTGGCATTTTTACAAAATTTGATTGAGTGCTATTTTTCCACTACATTGATTTTGTACCAATATCACCAGTTTCTACCTATGCCACACTTGATTTTTAGGCATACTTTAAAACAAATTGAAGTAGTTTTTACACTGATTTTTTAAGACCGCCATTTTGTTATAGATGTAGAATTCATACTAGTTTATCCCTGTATCACATTTAATTTCTCTGCAAAATCTGAAGTCAACTGAATAAGATTTTTTACGTTGATTTTTAAACATTTTACTTGTTTCGCCATTTCCAATTCGTACTACAATTTTACCAGTTTATCTCTACGTCACAATTAATACTTGGACAAAATTTCAAATTAATCTAATAAGTAGTTTTCAGGTTAATTTTTCTAACATTTTGTTAGGCCACTATATTATTTTACTATCTCGGATACCTACCAAAATGTTACCAGTTCATTCCTATTTAGCTCTTACTTTTGAATAAAATCTGAGGAAAATTAAATAATTAGTTTTTTAGTAATGATTTTTTCGATTTTTTACCAGGTCATCCCGATATAACCCTTAATTTTTTACCAAAATTTGAAGCAAGGTGTACTCCACAAACTGATGACCGACAGAATTGAGAAAACATATCAATCTAATAAGTACTTTAATTAAGCTGAATTTTTAAATATTTTATTAAGACCGCCATTTTGTTTCGCGATATTGAATTTTTACCAAAATATTACCAGGTCGTCCCCATTGACCCTTAATTCAAGTCGATGCCACGAAAAGACAGCCAGACAAAGCGACAGGCGGACCGACAGAATCGATAAAACATATTTTTCAGCATCTAGGTTTTTTTCACAATTACAACACTTACTTAAAATAAAGAAGGAGAAACAATATAAAAAGGAATAGATAGTTTAATAGAAATTAAAGAAATGTTTACCTTAACTTAAAAAAAGGGAATCTAGTTTTCAAGAATAAACAAACAAATGTTACTATTAGGAACAATAATACTTTTGGCCAATACATTAGAAAACAATAATATAAAAATTCAAAAACATTATAAATCCAGAATTTACATATTAAATTGTTGAACCTATTCAAAAAATTTTATATTATACAAACTGGTAGAATATTAAAAAAATCGATAAATTTCCTTTTATTAGGAATAGTGAAGTGTAACATAATTTAGTTGAGTACATAGTCATATACTAACGCATATATACCTACTGTCGTTTCAAAGATTTTTATTGGGCGCCATTTGGTCCATCATATTGAATTCCTACCAATATTTTACCAGTTTCTACCTATTCCAGACCTGCTCTTTTGGTATAATTTATAATAAATTCAATAAATAGTTTTTATATTAACACATGGCCATTTTATTATGTCATTTAATTCATAACACTTTATCCCTATATTACATTAATTTTTCTGCAAAATTTAAAGCCAATTGAATAAGATTGTTTACATTCATTTTTTTTAATTCTAGTTCGCCGCCATTTTGTTTCGCCATCTTGTTCCAGCACATTGGATTTTTACCAAAATATCACCAGGCCATCCCCATATCTTATTTGCCTAAAATTTGAAGTCAATCTAGTAAGTTGTTTTTAAGCTATGTCGCGAACTGACACACAGACCGACGGAATTGATAAAACATATTTTTTGGCATCTAAGGATGCTAAATGTGAACATCTTATTTAGCCGCCATTTTGTTCCGCCATCTTGCATTCCTAACAAAATTTTACCAGTTGATTCCTACATAATCCTTGATTTTTGTGTGAAATTTCAGATAAATCGGATGGGTAGTATTTTAGTAATAATTTTTTTAACATTTCACTAGGCTGCCATTTTGTTTTGCCAAATTGGATTTTTACTAAAATGTTACCAGGTCATCTCCATATGACCTTTAATTTTTGACCAAAATTTGAAGCCAATTAGGTAAGGAAGTTTTTTAGTTATGCCGTGAATAGACAGACCGACAGACAGACTGGCGGAATTGAGAAAATATGTTTTTCAACATCTGGGGATGCTGGTGATTTTTTTACAATTACAATACTTCTTTTATGAGGGAAGTAAAAGAAGAATACTTGCCCGAAAATATCAATATATTATAAAACGATCAATTGAACCTAAAAATTCCCCATTGTTCAACATTTATTAGATTATAACACGAAATTCCAATTATTTTATACCAGTATAATATTCACTATTAAAAAAAAGAATTTAGGTAAAATTATTATATTTTGTGACCCTCTTTTATTTAATATATGTCATTTGACGATGCCATACTATTGGCGCAATAATCATAGTGATTTTTTTTTCAATTAAATGGAGTGGAAATCTGAATAAGTGTGAAGTATCATTTCCGGATATGAACCAACCTGTGCTTTTACTAACAACACTTATTATGGACTTTATTGCTTGCTTGTATAATAACAATTGAGTCCAGGTTTTGAAGAGTCCCCAAGTTTCATGCATGACCATGTTGTATTTTGTAGATCCAGCTTTTCAACTGTTTCAACCATCAGTAAGAGCCAAGATAAAACCATACTCTTAGAAAAGGTTTTAACAGTACATTTCTCGCGCCGATTATGACTACCACTACTACTATTAAACAAGATATTTATAGCGATACAATTAATTTCTATATGAAATCATATATCATAATGTTTTCCAAAAAATCCTCAAGAATATGCCCAAAAGAATAATAAATCTTGTTACTTTTTACCAGTTACAAAAAGGGGTAATCTAAAAAATCTAAAATTTCTATTTTGAAGTAGTGCATTGATATTTTGTTGGTAATAACAATGACCTACAAAATAATAAGGTAGGTATAAACCAACTTAGTACCTACATAAAATGGTTCCTGTCAATTAAAAGTAAAACACATTTATATGTAAGCTTCAAACAAAGTTGCGTGAATCCTTGAAATTTTTCACCTGTCTCAAAATAACTTGTAAGTAAATAGTTCGTTTTAACTCTAACCAAAACACCTGATGAGTAACATAGTATAAACAGATATTTTCTGATATGCTAATGTAAAAGAAATGTGCTTGTCCAAATGTTTGAACAAAATAAAAAATAATTTATTATAGGAAAATGACTAACTATTAGAAGAGTTTTATAGGGATTTTTGAATATAAAAAATTGTATACTGACACTTTTTGTTAACCTAACAATATTAATAAACCAATTTCAAGAGATAACTTATACTAGTGTCCTTAACTGCTGATTTTTTATTAAGGTACTTTTAGTTTCATTATACCTTTTATTGTAAGTTTAGTTAATAATGTAGGCCTACACTGGGTCATACAATTTTTAATATATTTTAATGCATATTTTGATCTATACATTGTCAAATTCTGTTCTTGTATTTTCTTTTATAATGAATTTTTAAAATATTAGATAGACTTTAAAAACATGTAACTAATGTTATACACAATAACGATTTATGTGAAGAAATGAATAAGGCATATGCCAAAATTTATTATTCACTGGAATAGAAACGGAATATGATAAAACTACTTAAAATCCTACAAACAGAAAATGCAAATAGAATATTTGAAACTATAAGATAATTGTTTACTTTTTAAGAATAAATTGTAGTGTCAGATATAAATTAAAGTCCCAAGATATAAGGTTCTGTATTGTTTAAAGTTGTATTATGAAAATAAACAAGACAATTTAACATAAAATTATTTAGAGTAAATTGATCCTTCATTTTATTTGGTATAATACTGTCTATTTCAGAAAAACTCCATTAAATTGCTAAATACAAGTAGACATCAAATAACAAATAAATGATTTCACCAGCTGATAAAACATAGCCTCTTATCTTGACTATTTTGTTTAGGTAAAAACAATGTTTATTAATGTATCATATTTAAGTAATCTTGAATAATAAAACTTTAAAATCCCTACTTTATCAAACAATGAGAAACATACTAAAATATTAATAAAGCACTAAGTTTTGAGATAATTAAAGAAAGATCATTTATTATGTAGAAATACCCTAAAACAACAAATAAACTCTGATAAATCAAATGTATTATGTTACAAGCACAAATAATATACCCAAATTTGTGGACAATTTTGCTACCACAATAATTGGAAATTCAATTTTAAAAAAGTTACTAAGAAATGTATTTTCTATAATATGTAATAGAATACCTATGGAAACATATCAATATACACATATCCTTGAACAATTAAAGAACTTACCATTAGGACCATATTTTTCTTGATTTCTTTTAACTTGATCAAGTGATAATCCTTTTTCTGAATCGGCATTAAAATAATTTAACACCTCATCCACTGTTTTCATATGTCCATCCTCCATTGTGGCCCAGATTCACACTTCTGGAAATTAAAAATAAATACATATAATATAAAAATAACACATAGCATTAAATGGGACTCCTTACGATTTTTTTAAAGAAAATAATGAAACATCATTTTATGCTGACTATCATATTTCTAAATTTAAAGAATTTTCTGAATATTCTCACAAAATTTGGTTTTTTCCCTTTAATCAGCCAATAAAACTGCACCACAATCTCAATGACAGATATAATCACCCTTTTGGAATTCTGTGTCAGAGTTGGGATCAATCAATCCAATTTAAAAAAGAAATAAAATGTTTTAGCATTTGATAACTAAAATTTAATTAACTATAAATATTATTTAGGATCAGGCAAAACTGGGTACCCTCGAGCAGGAGCTGGTAATATATCAAAACTCATTCTTTTATGTTTTATTAACATTGTCTGCAAACACTGCCAGTCTTAAAAAATAGTAAAAGATTTACATATTGTTTGTTAATAGTTCTTAAGTTTTTTCAGCACCAGCTTCTTTAATATTTATTTAGTGAGACTATTTTTTAAAGCAGGAAACATATGAAGAAAGAAGGAATAGATTGTCAACTGAGAACTAGAAAATGCTATTACACTTTATCACATTTTACCTTTGCTTAAGTTTAAATATTAAAATGTTTCAAATTAATATTATTAATTTAATTTTGTTGGGTATCCTGGATAACAAAATAACCATACAAACCCGCTGGCTATCTAGCTTTGGTTGGGTATTAACCATTACAGCACTAATTAATTGGTTTGTGAATCAATATCATGTCTAACTTCATAAAATTGAAAAAATAGAGAACTAAATAGAGATTAAATATGAGAAAATGGGGAACAATTTTTGCAGAATTTTGCAATTTTCTATAACAAATTTAGTTCAAAATCTGAATTTTCTCATATTTAATTTTTAATTTCTATTTTCAATTTAACATTGAAATACAAACCAATTAATCTAATTTCAGTTATTAAATCAGTAAACATATTTTCTCTATATTAGATGTAGTGGCCGAGCGCAATTCTGACACAGAATAACATTAACAACCAACACTCCTTAACAATTTTGTTAGCAAAAAATATCTCAGAAATCATTTTTTCAATAAGAATCAAGTTTAAAAAATACAAATTTTAAAAACCTAATATTTCATACCATACCATGAGATGTCCAAAAAACATACTTTCAACTACGAACAAGTGAAAGTATTAAAATATGAACTTCAGTTGAAAAAAAGAGAATTTTTTGAGATGGCTGAAATTCAAAAAAACAAAGACGCCATAAATGACAAAAAAGACATAAACAACCTAAATAAATTGTATATATCTTTACTGTAACAGTATCGCTCAGTCGCTTGTAATTTGTCTGTAATAAACGTCCACAATAGTTTTAAAATGTAAATTAAATATGTGTAGTATATGTCAAATATGTGGATTATGTGTACTTTTTAATTCAACTATTTTATGTTCTTTGGTAATATTTTATAAACTGATAAAAAAATAGTGCTAAACAAATTTTTAGATTTGAAAAAGACCAAAACTATGGTCGAAACGTCACCTTAGAAATACAAAACATATGTTTAAAAATATGTACTAATTTTGTTGTTAATGTATTGACCTCAAACCAAGAAAAATTAGGATAAATATATATTGAAAAAAAGGTCAAAAAACACAAAACAAAAAAAAAATTTACATATATATATATATATATATATATATATATATACATATATATATACATATATATATACATATATATATATATATATATATATATATATATATATATATATATATATAGATATATAATAGTAATAATCCAAACATTAAAAATGCACTAAGACAATTAACCACAAGATTATGATATAAAGCTCAGAACAGAACAAAAAGAAATCATAAAACAAATTAAAGACAATATTGTTGCAGGTTCTTGAAAGAAGCACAGTTTCTAAAACATTCTGACCTCAATGAGTAGGGATTGGCAAATCTGGCAGCCCTTGACAAAAATTAATTATAGCCATAATTAAGCCAAGTTTCCTATGGGTAGATGTGTAAAAAAGATGAAATGAGGGATGAAACTTGTATGTCTGTGTGAGACATGAAGTTTAATTTTACTAACAAGTACAGGGTAAACACTATTACTATGGAGCAAGTAACAGAACGAAGTTAAATCTGAGAATAAACTCGAGCTCCAATTAAGGGAAAATTTCATTCACATCTTCCTGATATTGTTTAAATTGAATGAATTTTAGTTTATGTTGCACTTTCTACATAGCCTGGACATGGACATTGTAGTAAGGTGACCAAATATAAGATTCATAATCCCAGTAAGGGCAAACCAACATTTTGAGAATCATTAAAAGAGTGCTTAATAAATCCAAACATTTGTAAAGATTTAGAGATAATGGAAGTAATGTGGGGTATGAAACTGAACTGACTATCCAGAACAATACCAAGATTCTTGATCTGGAAAACCGTTTTATATTGTTTATATTATAGTAAAAAGTAATAGTCCCCTACTGAAAACTACAGAGTGACAATTTTTGATATTCAATTAAATCTTATTTTGATCACTCCAAATAACAAGTTTCTCAAGATCAGACTGGAGCTCCAAACAACTGTCAACACTCTCAACTCTCATGAAAAAATTCAAATCATCAGCAAATAAAAAAAAATAGCTATTATGAAAACATTTATTTATGTAGAGATTAAAGGCAAAAAAATGAACCTTGCGGTACTCCAAAGGGAACCAGTATTTTTCTAAATTCGAAGTTAGTGAGGAACACTCCAGCCATTTCAAAAATCTCCCATGCACCCCCAGAATCTCCAATTAGCGAATGAGAACTGCATGACAGCCATGCTCCAGGACTCCGACAGGAAATCTGGTTTAACTTAATGTGGAGGAGTCCAAATTGTTCGTACAAAAACTGGCCATGCAGAGAAGATGATAAGCAGTCACCCACAAAGGCCTTAAACACTTTTGGAATTATTATAAGTATGCTTACAAATCTGTAGTTAGTCACCTAACTATAAAAATTAAACTAAACTTCCAAAATATTTGAAACTCCTCAAAAGATAATGAGTGGTCGAGCCAGAATAAAGCTACAACATATGAAACTGGATGGTATACCATCAGGCCCAGAACCCCTGTTAATATCAAGTTTTGATCATTTTAAAGAAATGTCAGACATCTTATTATTTAAATTGAATAGATTAATATTACTTGAGGACTGTGGCTTAGTATATTCTAAAAATAAACTGATAATTTCCTCAGCTGAGGAACCCTCAATGTCATTATAATTGATTTCAGGATACCAGAATTCTTTTTGTTTTTTAAGTTTACAAATTTCTGAAAATTTTTAAAGTTAGCCCTAAAATAGGCCTCAATAACCATTACATATTCTTAAATTAAAAAGTTTTATACTAAGCGAGTTTTTCCCTATACCAAAAAATGGTACCTAATATCTTTACAACACTATTGTTCTTTTACTATAAAACAAATAAATTTGTTTATTGTGATCTATTTTTCATTGTTATACCTGTTGTGGATGTAGATGATTTTATTTTATAGTATTTTATGGTTTATTTTATTCTATTGTAATTAATTGTCTTTTTATCGGGAACATCCAGTTAGAAGTCTTTTGATTTTGAAATGTAAAAAAATATAGAATAATGTATAAATTATTTTCCGTATAAACATTTTAGTGTTAACTAAAATATTTTCCTTTTATTTAAAATGGTTTCTACAGATTATTCATGCATACAATTAACTAAATTCAATCCAATAATGTATTAGTGTATTGTAAATTTTAAAGAAAGTATATAAAAAATATAAACCTAAATATTAAATAATACATGGTAAATCGGAGGATAAATCTAAAGATATTTTAACTAAGGTACATTTATGGAACCACATTCTTTAAGATAACTGCATATTTGGGTAAGAAAGTGTATTCTTAGTAGTTGTAAACTTGTCACAAAATTAATGTTTATTGAGATGTATGCATTTGGTTCATTCTTATTGAATGAAGTATACAAATTATAGACACACAATAGTCAAAAACAATTACAAATTTTAATTGAAGATTAAATACAATTTAAACCCTCTAACACTAACAGTGTTGTTTTAAAACCTCTATAAGTATTACCTTTGAGTTAATATTTTATAAACTTCTCTAATACTAATAAACTCTATGAAATGATCTGATTGGTCTACTCAATAACTACATTACTGTATAATATACTTATATGATATTTAAGAAGCAAAAACAGTCTTTCTTTGATAAATCATAGACCCATCTCCAAGTGTGTCCCTTTAGTACATGTAGTATCTAAAGTACTGGAGAAAGAATATATGCTCAGTTGTAGCTTTGAGCAGGTTGAGTGACTGTTAGGCAGTTAGGGTTTTGTCAGGGGTCAGCAAATGATACAAAACTACTATTTCAACAAAATCATAACTCTCCCAAATCAACATATCTGCAATTTACTCTTTCATGCCTACACAAACAGTTAGGTACAGATATGAGATGAGTAAAAAAGTACATAACGCACCATCTTAATGACTTAGGTTTTTTATTATCATAAAAATCATTTATTTAACCACATGCAATACAATATTTCATAAGGGAATCTAGAAACATACCAATAAAAAATTAAGTCGGCAGTTAAAATATACTTCTCCATTAAGTAAAGGTAAATTTAGATATATAGTATTAAATAAGTAAATTTCCTATTTATTTGTACACATTTTAGAACTGT
Source organism: Kuschelorhynchus macadamiae (assembly GCA_030620095.1). Lineage (NCBI taxonomy): Eukaryota > Metazoa > Arthropoda > Insecta > Coleoptera > Curculionidae > Kuschelorhynchus > Kuschelorhynchus macadamiae. The sequence continues at coordinate 35,209 of JAUTXW010002869.1, forward strand.
GAACTTTTAATAAAAAAAAAACAATAATTGCAGAACACCTTTGACAGTGAAACCTAGTTGTGTGAGGAATTGCTTCACATGGTAACTTCATATCAAAAAGAAGAAACTTTACAATTTTAAAACTCCATACTTTAAGTAATTCTGTGACAGAGAAAACTTTAAATCATCTGCATACCCTAGACACTGATTCTATGTACAAACTGGCATTTTATAATTTATAAACAGCTCAAACAAATTTGGTTCACATTGTGCTCCCTCTAATCTTTCATAGCGAAAAAGAACCATAAAACCTATAAGTTTGATATCGATTACTCATATTCTTTATCTCCATACAATCCCAATAAATGGTAACAAGGCAACACAAGTCAAAGTTTAGATCCTTAATCTAACTTACATAAAAAAACTAGAAAAACAATAAATAGTATAAAATATAGATTCTTTAAAAGATAACAATTTTAAAACATAAGGTTACATACACTAAGAACAGTAGAACAAGGCAACTTTATAAAGTTGGTAAATAAACTTACAATATTAAATTGAAAATAAAAGCTAAATAACACTTTCTCAAGTAGATAAGTTGGTCACAAATCTATGGTATTATTTAATGTGATTAATTTGTTGTATGGAAGCAAGATAGGACCCAAATCAATCTACATAGCAACCAGATATCCTCAAGTGTTTTTAATTAAAAAATCTTGATATACTGCAAGATTCATTTAAGTTACTAGATGGTTGGACTTAGAAAGCTGTGAGGATGTACTCAAAACCTCAAGATTTGAAAATCAAAAAAATTTCTAATATCTTTTATGCATTTCTGAAATATCAGTCTGATGGTTTAACTCAATGATTCGCAAGAGCTCCTAATAGCATAGGCGAAATACTATGAGGACCTCCACATTTATTAATGCCTAGATATGCCAACATTTTTAAAAGTTCGGCTTGCTACGGGTTCACACAAAGACAATAATGTGAGCAGCAATATATTTGTAGTATGTCACTGCTATGATAAAAAAACCCAATAGGACTAGGAACGCTTGAAGAGACAAACTCATTTTTAATGCAGTAACTCCTGTCTATTCATATCTTTTATATAACCGATGTTTTGCATTGATTAGGGATATTAATTATTTGCTCTATCAATGAGGATATTTCTCAACACTGGGCATAAACTTGTCATATTACTACAAACAATAGACTATAAAAAATATAGATAGATAAGGATCAAAGTTTACTAGAAATGACCAGTCTAGCCCTCAGTCTAGGGTAATGGATAATCAGTAAATCAATCAATCCATTAAATTATAGTCAAAAACATACACAGGTAGTTATTAAAAATAAAAATATCTTAAACTGGATAAACTATAAAAAACTTAATATTGCACACAGTTATATAATAAAATATTTCTAATCAGGCTGTTTGCTAAATAGCAAAGCCAAAGAAATACAATCATGTTTTAACAAAATAAACAAATTGTAAAAAATCAAAATGATACCTGGAAATTGAATAAATATTATTTTTTTGTTCGTAACAATTCTATGTAGTTGCATAATAGAAAGATTTAAGTTTTATTTGTAATATAACTGACAAATCCAATCTAATTGCTGAATTGTAAAGAGTGTTAATATAGATTGACCTATCAACAGTTTAGAAGAGTTTATTAGAATCAAGTAATAGAAATAACTTCATTTACTTATATAGTACAAATGAGAGAGAGATGTGACACTCAAAAACTAACAAGAAGAGCAAATTTAACTCAAATGTAACAAATATTTGAGTTAAAAACCTGCCAAATGTTAAAACATGTTGCAAGAATTAAGACAGAATGTTTATACTTATACTGCTGTGATGGGAAATTAATGGTGCACCTATTGTATATTGTTTTGTCCATCAATCCTAGCTGAGCAGATACTCGTTTTTTTCATTTTGAATCAATGTAGTAAAACATTTCACTTCGCTTGCGGTTCATATATTTCTCGTTGCGTCCAGATAATATTTCAATATTACATTTAAATCAAAACAAAAATAGACTAATAAAATATAAAAATTTGAGGTTAAGTACAAAGTATACAAACAGGCCAAACTTTTTCTTTACACAGTCTCAACTTTCAAAATTGAACTCTCATTCCTCTAATGCTAAGGTTTGTCTGAGATTTTTTCCAATACCCTTGAGAATATTTTAATCAAAATATAAATGATTGAATGTAAAAGTTCAGAAGAGTCTCAATTGCAGTTTATGTGACTCACAAATTTCAAACAGATAAACCCCTGAGTAGATCATATTTAGAACCACAGAGAACAGCTTGAAGCAGATGAAAAGTTGAAGACATTATGTAGGTATTTTCTCATTAAATACATTTTCATTGAAGATTTGAGTACATTTAAATGTACTACTATACTGTTTATCAAAAAATTTAATTAAATCTACTGTAAAGCAATGAATAGGTAAAATTTCTGTCAAACATCAAAAATATAGTTATTCTGATTCAGCAACTACACAAACCACGTGTGATGAGCGTAAGAAATTTTTAAACTTGATTTGAGCAAAACATCTTCCTCTATGGCACGTTGCATTTTCCTAATTAAATTCACAAAGCCATTAACCTAAAATAGTGCTAGGTAATGCATGCAAGTTACATTAAGATTTGAAAATGTATTTTAAAACAAATATTAGCAACTTACCAATTAAATAAATATATACCTAACTATATAAATATGTTTGGAACTTCCTATCCTACAAATATCACACAATGACCTGTATCAAAATTTTATCCTTTCCATTTTTTTTCTGTCTTTAAGGGACTCATAATTAACCGTAAAGAAAGCTGAATCATACAAAAAATAATTCCGTGTTCAAACTGAACTATTTATAAACCAAAAAATGTGTCGTCAATTCCTCACTTTTTCTGGCTAAGCTACAAAAAGTTACTGTGAAAATCACTGAACGGTTCTTCGAAAAATTAAAACTATGCAGGAACAAGGACTTGCGATGTTTGACGTAGAAAAAGTAACTGTCAACGTCAACCGAGCATCGAGCAGCTGTCAGTTTCTAGCAGCTTTTCGACTGCGCAATCACATAAAAATTAAGTTTAAATACTAAAATAATAACAAAAGATGTCAAGAAACCCTTTAAAGGGTTGAGTTTTTATCAGTACACTTACATAAAATACACACTTTTTTAATAATATATAGCGCACATATGACTGAAGTTTTTATGTTCAGTGGAATAAAATATTTTCAATAGTCATTGGCGAGCCAATCTCATACCGCCGGCACAGCATGTGTATTAAATCCATTGGCTTACAATAACGCACGTGGACATCTGTAGTTCGCGCCAATAAATTTAAATAAATGTTAAATTCCAGGAAGGGCTGTTCATTTTTCAAGAAAATGAGAACTGAGGTATGAGAGTTACACAGCTTGCGTCATTATTGCAAAGTTATTTTATTTCTGACCACGTAACCGTGCAGGGTCGAGTATCCTGGTTTTGGGACATTTGCCAAACCGCAATTTGGTCCAGGTACGATTTTAGCACACTATCGCGCAGTTGTCTGTCTCATATAATTTTGATTTTTGGCAAAGAAAATGTGGAATGACAAAATATTTTGCGCCACCAACACATTTTTTGAATTTATTTTTATACCTACATTTCCAAATTATTACATAATCAAAATTTTGAAACTTTTAAAATAATTACCCCAATTTGAGGACTAGACACAAAAAATTAAGAAGACGTAAAATTAGTACCTAGATCCTAAGTATAGGTGGTACAAAACAGATAACATTTTAGTAGGAAGTACATAGGTACTAAAATATAATATTTTATTCTAGGAATAACGGTTTTTTATTTATTTTATTGTTTTTCTGTTACTTGCGTGATACCAGAGTTTTTTTCAAACTCATATATCCACTTTAGGTTTAAAGGCACACCACTTTATCAAATCCAATTTATTAGCAAGGAAATAATCCATTTGTAATCCATTTTGGCGCGAAATTTTGGAATATTCACTGCACTGCACTGATAACTTACCGATTTATCACAAAACCCGTGATCCAGTAGCGGCGGTTTTATCACAAAATATAGAAAAACGGGTTAAAAATTACGAAGTATTTTAGGCCCCCATGGATGACCAAACGAAACACATTTATTTCCTAGGTCTCCTCACGAAACGGGCGCCGGGATTTAAATGCTGGGCCTTTTATAATCTCGGTAGCTACCTGCACGTAAATGGGCATTGTGCCAAAACAGGTCCGCGCTATGGCAACTGAGCCGCAGATAGATAGATAAATCTCTGTGTTTTGGATTAAAAATTGAATTCTAGGTAACTCTAAAGAAGTTATTATCAGTAATAAATATTTGTCGTGCTTTAAAGGAAAAATGTATTTAAATAGGTGTATAAAAGAGAAAAAAAAAGTCTGGAGATGCCGGGGATCGAACCCGGGGCCTTTCACATGCAAAGCGAACGCTCTACCACTGAGCTACATCCCCGTGTATGAAATTATTTATAAGCGGATTAAAGTACTACAAGTAATATTTAATTAAAGTAATCCAGATTTTTATTTTGCATTTAAAATCCTAAACTAAACGATTAAAATAACTATAAAATGTACTTAATTTTAATTTTAGGTACCTAGGCATTGTTCGGTGCTACAGTGTTTAAATACTATTTATTGACCACTGATTTCAGCAACAAAACACCATATGATAAACAGGGTGTTCTTGAAATCAGCGATTCTATTATAGTTGTAGTGTTGCCGGGCTAGAAGAAACGCAATACATAAAGTTTGTTTCTGGTTACTGGACATGGACAGGATGGAAAACTATGGCAATAGGAAGCGGTTTGCGAATCAAAATGTTTTTTTTAATTGAAGATATAGCATAAGTATATCATAATGAAAAATGGTAAAAGAATAGTCAAATTACATATAGCAATCAAAATTTGATATTTGAACTCGGCCTGTACAGGGTGTCAGGATTTGTTTGCAAAAGCAGGGTATCTCGCTTATTTTTAAAGATAGAACCTTGCGGTTTTCACGAACCTGAGCTAATTTTTTGTGAAACTTATGAAGCCGTAAACAAAATTTTCATAGCCTTCTTCGTTTATAAGATACAGGGCGAAATAGAAAATTTTGCATTTTGGGACCCCCCTCGTACCTCGGTTATCCTTTAACTTAACGCAAAGGGAAAAATTACTGCTTATGCAGTTTTTTACGCTGGATCCAGTGGCGTAGTCATATTTTTCATTTGAGTTGTTATTTTTTAGATATGACCCAAAGTTGTGTTTTTTTAAATGGGACACCCTGTATATTTGTCCAGAAATTGATTTGTCCTTTTAAAAATATATAATAGTATGGGTCTATTTTAACACACAACAACAAAAATCCTAATTTTTATAATTATCATCCCAAATTTTGCAAATGATTTGAATGAAGCTCATTTTAAACTTTAAATCATGTTTTAAACTCTTCTACATTCACTGTTGATTTCATACTACGGTTAGAAATGGCAGGCGTCCGGCTTTAGCCTGACATGGTTGACTTTTTACGGTCGTGTCTGGCCAAATATTTTCGAGTCAGGCTAGTGTAACGTGTGTAACGTGTCTCACGTGACTCCTGGAGAACGAGAAAAAACACCCGAATTATTCCCACTAAAACTGACTCTTGAATCGAGTAGCAAGCTAGACTCCACATCGAAAATATTTTCAGATACCCACTTAATCATTTTCAACCAAATTTGAGAATATAATCTATTATCTATTTATACAATTATTTTATCGATATCGATACAATAAATATACCCTACTACAGCACTGAACGAAGAGCATGGAAAAGTTAGTTTCGCGTACCGCAGAAAATTGACTGTCTTAATTAGTACCTATTGAAATTTTGTGAGACTTGTGAGGTTGCTTTTTCATATCCACTGGTGTTTCTTGTTCCGGGCCAGTTTGGTCGTATTACGCATGGTGGGAAGAAAACATCCCACCATGATATTACGCAATAAAGGGTTTTGATTTCTGCTCAGTTCACACTCACGGGCTTTCTGCATTATCAATCAGAAGCGGCTGTATTTTTGTTGAGTTGGTTTTAAAATTTTCCAGATAAATTAAGATTATTATGTTAGGCTACATTTATTTCAGTTGGTAAATTATTTTTGTTTTTGATAAATACCAATTATTGCACAGAAAAATTCACAAACTTGATTAAGAAAACTTTTTGAACTTTGTATTAGTTGTGTTTGAATTAGGAGGATGCTTATCATGTAACCATCGTTATCGTGCAGTTAAAAACGTTCTCTATAAGTTTTAGTAGGTACTTACTTAATAGTTTTCTTTGGTTTTTAAGATATCTAAAATCTAAATATCCTAAAAAATTATAAAACAAATTGTTACATTTTATTGCAATAAACAAAATATTTATTTACATGCTTCATTGTCAAATAGCGTTATTTCCAGAGAGTTGGTTAAATATGTATCTATTTCTAAAGTTGTTGGAAAGATATAATGGGTAAAATAGAATGACAGGGGTGTAGTAATTTTAATAAAAACATTTTGAAGCAATTTCTGCATTTTTTTATAATTTTACCAACAAAATAAATTTCATTATATGCAAATTTTAATTACGTTATGGAATTCATTATTATTATCTGTGATTTTAGTCTAATTAGATTTAAACTGCGATTGTTATGGAAAAAAACAAATATTAAATTCGCACTACAAAAGAGTTAGATTCCTGCTGAGATTATTGTAAAATACAAACTTAGGTTATTTAGCAGTCAAAATAAAGAGCTATAACAATAAGAAAAGACATCAGAATATCCGAATTTTGTCCGTTTGAAACGCTCACTGTGCGGCGATAGTTTGTAAAACGTAAAACGTATTTACAACCCAACTAGATTTTACGAGCTCTTATTTTATATATCGCTATATTTACCGTATGGCATCGTATTTAAGGGGTTGATCTGTAGCATTAATGTATTATTAACAAACCCCAATTTCAAGAAAAACATTTTTTTTAGATCTCACTATGTCGATATCGAAAAGAAAATGTATATTTTCTGATAGTTTACAAAGCCAGTGCAAGATGTTTAAATCTGGCAAAGAGCCATGGGACGCGAAATGCGTTATTTGTGATCAAGTAATTTCCATTGCTAATAAGGGCAAAGCTGACTTAGAAAAGCATTTAAAAACTGAAAAACATAAAATAAAGATTCGCGGTACAGCATCTAAGTTAAGAATAGATACTTTCATGGAATCCAATGCGAATTTAAATTTTCAATGGACCGTTCGGGCCGCTGAAGCTACTTTGGTTTATCATACCGTTAAACATCATGAATCTTTTAAATTACTAGATGGCACAGCTCCGATTTGCAAGTGTATCTATTCAGATTCTAAAATCGCAAAAGATGTAACCTGCTGTTCCCGCACAAGCTAGTAGCAATCATGGTGCTATTAAGCTGTTCCCCACACTTATTCAATATTTCAGTCCTGATAAAGGAGGAATTCAAGTTCACTTACTGGAGCTGCAGGCCTTACCGGACGAAACTGCTGAAACCATATCTAATTACATACACACGGTTTTGAATGAAAAGAAATTGTTGAAAAAATTAATTGCAATTTCTGCAGATAACACCAATGCTAGAGACATGGAACCAAGAACATCTACAGTATACTTAAATCAGTTACTCAAAATGACAATATCATTGGAGTTGGATGTATTGCACATATATTTAGCAATTCCATACATCACGCTGCCGAATCTTTACCAATCTGTGTAGGAAGTATAAATAGTGATGCCAATGCACAACCATTTTTGCCAGCTTCACAGTGCGAACAGAAGCTTTAAAGAATATTTGATCCGAATTAGAAGTGCATTTTCGACAGATGCATTCAAACACTAGATGGTTGTCTCTTTATCCCGCCATAGAGAGATCTTGCAGATGTATGAGCTACTAAAGTCATATTTTCTTTCATTGAGTTATCCGCCCAGATCAATGCAAATGTTTTTTGAAAACGGCTTCTCTGAGTGTTATTTATGGCTCTTGCATTCCTCCATGTCTATATATCAAAGCCGAATCAAATGCACTGAAACTGCGCATGTTTCCGTAAATGAAGTAATTGACCAATGTTCACAAATAGTAGGCAATATAAACGAAAAACTAGAGCAAAATTTCTGCCCAATCAAAGTGACCGGAATTTTACGATGTTTATCGGAGGCTCATGAAGATCAGGTGGAAGAATTCAAAGTTAAAATGAAAAATATTTACCAAATTGCTAAAGACTACTTGAACTCCTGGACAAAAGAATTTAGTTCAGAATTAGAACACTTTCAGTGGATGACTTTAGCTGATATTCCCAGCTGGCAACCAGCAGCAGAAACGATAGACATATTGTCTAAAAAAAATTTACAGTTAGATGACAGTAAATTGTTTGATCAGTGGCAAAATTTCATAAAATGTTTACAACAACACAAGGATGACTCTGACTTTAAAAAGCTCTTGCCACATCAAAAGTGGATTGCTTATTTTAGATCACTTCATAGTGAAGAATTTTATTCTGAATTACTTAAGTTAGCAGAATATTATTTTGCAATTCCAGGTCACAACGACAAAGTTAAAAAAGTTTTTTTTTTATAAACGCCCAATGGACAAAAGAGCGCAATAAATTGCAAAGATGATGTTTTTATTGTGTAATCTAAAATTTTCTTAGGATATGCCAAAGAGCTGGTAGCTTTTTATTTTTTTTTTCCCGAAGAAATCTATATATTTTTATTTGTTTAATAAAAACTTTTAGTTTAAAGTTTTTTGTCTGTTCTTTAATTTTATTTCATCTCCAGAAGACTTTGTGCTTAATATATACTTAATTAAAATACATAACCGCATTTTTTCATTATAAAAGTTATGTCAAGCTTTAAAAAATGTATGACAGGCTTTTAGGTCGAAATGTCCGGCCTATTATAGCGCCGAGTCCGCCTTTTTAGGCGAAATGTCCGTCTTAATATAGCTCCAAGTCCGGCTTTTATATTTCGGGACCTGGCAACCCTAACCGCGGTTGATTCCTTAGTTCATTCAAGTCCTAAATTAAAAATTGTCTGCCCCAAATCTTTTACTATTTATAGGCGATAGGTAAAAATCATTCAATAAAATTTTAGTTATATATCTGTAGGTATTGTTACCTATTAATAGTTTATTGCTACCAATACTATCTATAGGCGGTTTTCAGAGTCATTCCTAGGAAAAAAACGTCCTGCAATACCTGCAAATTAATCAGGGAGAAAAAAAAGGTACTCACCTCCATAAATTTGTAATCTATTTAATAATTATTTATTAATATCTCGATAGGGACCAAGACGTATACCTATGGGTTATTATATTTGATGCATATCGGTACTTATCTGATAACTATCGATATAAGACCAAACATAATATTATATACTTACATACAGACACATGTGCATATTCAGGTGGGATTCCAGCAGATGTGTGAACCCCTCCGTATTTATTTCTTATATAGACATTTATTTGTTTTAATCATCAACAAAAATATTGAAAAACATATTGTCACCGTATATATCTTCATTCACTACCCTCAACTACCCTCAATCTTTGTCTGTCCAGCCCCACTAGGCACGTAGTCAGAAATTCAGTGGGGGGTCCAAACCGGAAATTCATTCAAAATTTCAGAAAAATTAGTAAGAAGCATGCTTATACGAAAATGTTTTCAAAATTTCGGGGGTGGTCCAGACCCCCCCCCCTGGCAACGTGCCTGCCAAGCTAAAAACATGGTTTCGCCACTGCAACTAAGTATATACTGTGTTCCAAAACATACCATATTAAATAAAAAGCAGTAGATTTCCTTAATTCCTTTACCCCGAAGTTCCTTCGTTGTGAATTTTCTCATTTATTGAAAAGCGGCACAATTTATTTCCGCACATAGCGATTTCTTCATTCATTAGTCTTAACTCCGTCTGTCTAGCCCCACCGGGCTAAAAACCAGGTTTCTCCACTGATTACACTATGATTGTGTTAATAAGTACCTATTTATTATTAAGATCGGGGATTTATTTTTAAGATGCAACTAAGTCTAGGTATACGATTGTTGCAAAAAATACTTCCATTAAGTAAAAAGGAGGTAAATTTCCTTTACCCGGACTTCCCTAGTTATGAAATGTTCTCTTTTATTACGAATAATGAAAAATGACCCAATTTAGTTTCTCACATAGTAATTTCCCAAGTAGCACAAATTAGCTCATAAGCTTTTTTGTCAGAGCTCTTTTGATTTTATCACTGATAAAAAGGAATTATTGGTTGCCGTCCGCCGTTCTGAAAAATATAACTAGTTATTAAGAGATGGTACCTTGCTTTTTAAAACTTAAAGCTATGTTTTGTTTTTGTTACATGCGTTTTGTTTTTTATTTTATTTTTAGAATATATTTTTTTAATTCATTTTATTATTATGCACAATAAAATTATTTTAAAAGTTTATACAATTAATTATCCTGATCAATGATTACCCAAGTAGCACAAATTAGCTGATGAGCTTTTTTGTCTAACAGTTAGCCATAAAAGACACATAAAAACCAGAGATTTGTCAAATTTTGGCAAATGATTCTTGGTTTGTTTTCTAGCCATGAAAGCTCGCTTCAAATTAGATTTTTTGGCTCCAAAAGTAGCAGTTTTTAATGTGGATAGGCTATAGCATAATTACTTGGCCAAAAAATATCTTTTATGGGGTAATTGAACCTCTTTTTGTAATATTGGATGGCCAAAAAGTAGAAATATCTGTCAATTTTGTTGCCACAGCATAACCAGATATATTCTAATAAGTGTTGAAGTTAAATTATAGTAAGCATAGCTGTTTAAACTGCCAGAATATGACATCTTTATTCAATAGAAATCGAGGTCAGAATGTAATCAATAAGTAGGCATTTTTCCCAAATTCCAACCAAAGATATTTTAGCAAGTATTTAATATATTATAGTAATAATAACTATATAAGAATGCCAGATTATGACATTTTAAGACAACAAAAATTGAAAGGAAAAAATATGGCTTTTATTATCATATTTTTGTTTCAAAATTAAACTAAAATTGGGTAGTTTTATTTTGATTATTTTTGCTATAATATTGCCAACACATGCCACATTTTCAAATTTACGTGTATAACCTATAAAACTATGCTTAACCAAACTGAAGATATATTTAGAAAAGCGAAATATAAATTATTTACCATACAAAATGTCTAATAAAAAGATTAAATATTCGTAATCGTCGTTTAATTTTGTTACGCTGGCTCCTGGGTCTTAAATTAGCCATTTTTTAGCGAGTACTAAAGACAAACCCAGTAGGCATTTTTATTGACAAATTTTTAGTAAATGTTGCTACATTTTGGCAAACATTTGTAAATTATTGCCATTTGCCAAAAATGTAGAAATCGAAATTTTTTGTTCCAAGAAGGGGCGCGTGTTTTACATGCCTATCTTAGATTCTTTTAACAGTAAAAGTTCCTTCGCAAGTGTTTTTTGTCCCTACCAACCGTCAAACCATGATTTGTTATCTTTGCATTTCCTCTTGGCTCATAAATTCTTACACTGATTGGCTCTGTCAATACTATTTCTACATAATTTGAAACAATTATAATGTGCTACTTGGGTTAGTAATATATCTACATATACTAACTGTCTTTTGAAACATTTTTATTGGGCGCCATTTTTCTATCACCATATTGGATTCGTACAAATATTTTACCAGTTTCTACCTATGCCACACTTGGTTTTAGTCATAACTTAAGATAAATTGAATAACTATGTTTTAAGCTGATTATTTCAAGATTATTTTGTTCTGTCATGTTAAATTCTCATTACTTTATCCCTACCTATATCACATTTAATTTTTTAACGTTGATATCTTATACATTGTATTTGACCGTTATTTTGTCCCGCCTTCATGAATTCAACCCACAATTTTGTTACTTTATCTCTATATCACACCACCAAACATGTCTTGTTAATATTTGGTGATCACATTTAGTGCTTGCACAAAAGTTGAAATTAATCTAAGAAGTTTGATAATTATTTTTTAGAAATATTTTTTTAACATTTCACCTGGTCGCCATTTTGTTCCGCGATATTGAATTTTTAGCTAAATGTTACCAGATTATCTCCATATGGCACTTTTGAACCAAATTTTAGGTCAATCGGATTAGTATAGTTTTTAGCTGTGACGCGAAAACTGACAGACAGACCGACGGAATTGAGAAAACATATGTTTGGCATCTAGGATGTAGGGACGCTAAAACGTGAGGATATGTGAAATCTGGGAGAGTAATTTTTTTACGATTACAAACATTTTATTTGGCTGCCATTTGGTTCCGCCATTTTGAATTCGTACAACAATTTTACCAGTTCATCTTTATATAGCAGACGTAATTCTTGGACGAAATTTGAAATCAATCTAATAAGTAGATTTTTAGGTTGTTTTTTAAATATTTTATTAAGCTGTCATTTTGTTTGGCCATCTTATGTACTAAAATTTTATCAGTAGAATAAGTGGTTTTTTATTAATATAACATATCTAACTAGACCGGCATTTTGTTCCGCCATATTGGGCTTTAGATTCGCATTAAGGGGGGTGGGGGCAAAAGCTCCCCCCAGAGCTCTTAACCCAAGCAAAATATTTGAAAGTAAAAATATTTTACAAGACATTACCACAATTATATAAGTGTGGTCGACCTTAGTTAGTCATTTTTAATAATCTTGAAAGTATTAAGCTTATGTTGTGTTAACAAAGAATAAATAATACATAATATTCTTTTTTTGCTAAATGTAATTGTTTGCCCTCCAGGAAGACATTCAAAAAACCCCACTTTATCAAAATCTTACCATTTCATTTCCATATGACCTATAATTGTTGACCAAAATTTAAAGGCAGTCGGGTAACTAGATGTTTAGCTATGCCGCGAACAGGCAGACCGTTCGACAGACAGATCGACGGAATTGAGAAAAAATGATTTTTTGGCATTTGGTTTTTAGGGACTCCAAAATGCGAAGGTCTGTAAACACCTAGGAGGGTGATTTTTTCACGTTTTGTGAGGCGTGTAAAAATCATATTGTTATACGTTTAGAGTTTCTGTTGACTGGTAGAATAGCCTCTCCCTTTAAAAATGAGACAGGAACTTGGATTCGATTTTGCATTACAGGGTACGACTACATTGTGTATGTAAACTCTACAAATCATTGTGGACAAATTCCTAATAATGCTTATGCGCAAATTAAGAAACGCATAGGGAAACCAGAATAAAATGTAAATTTGCGTCAGACGGTATGAATGAGTTTAAGCAATAATAATTTAAGAACCAAAGATTTCTAGACATTTGGAATAAATTCTGGTTGACGTGCCGTTAGTTATTCATTCTTTTAGAGGACGAACCAATGATCTGAAAGGAATATTTTTAAGAGAATGTTCACGTTTCTGAAAATAACATGTTTGGACAAGACTATCAGAAGGATGTACCTGGTTCAGAATTCCATAATTATCATTAAAAGAGTAATTGAGCTGAGTTGTTACCGTTGGAAACAGAATAACCGAGCCAGAATTGTTTCAAGGTCACATAACAAGGGATAGGCATTTAAGCTTTCTACAAAATGAAATCGACGATCCTATTAATAACCTACCTTAAGCGGTTTTACAGCCAAATTACTTTCAACAAGATGGAGCACCGGCTCGCAATACCAGTATTTTGATAATAAAGTTATTGCAACCAATGGTCCAGTACGGTGGACTGCCAGCTCATCTGATCTCACTTTGTTCGAACAACCCCAGCCAAATCTTAGAAGAAATAATTCTGCTGGTATTTACAAGTTTAACGCCTCAAATGTAACAAAATGTTTTGAGAGAAACGACTAGTCCTCGGATTAGTCGAACTGAAATGTGTCGTGGACATGGTGGAATTCATTTGAACATATACTACAGTGAAATTTTTAATACATTCGGATATTTTACGTTTAAAAAAAACATTTTAGTGCGTTGTTACTGTTATAGTTAATTTTGTTCAATTATTTTTAAAATGTTCGTGTAAAAGTGTTAGTTACCGATCAACGGACTGCACAACTTCATTGTTAATAAAAATATTTAATGACTCTAAAATTGCGACAAATTTATCGTCGGGGAGAACAAAGACCGCTGATATTGTGAATAACGTAATAGCGCCATTGTTTCGCTAAAAACTATCAAATTGAATGTTGATAGTGATATAATTAAGTTTATTGGGATTACAACAATGGTAGGTACTACAAAAATGTTTCCAGTGGTAATACAGTATTTAAATAATGAAGGAATATTGCAAAAGTTATTATGTTATTATTATTATTATTATTATTAATATTATTATGATAGTTATCGAATAGATATAGAGACTGTCATTATGAAAACATATAGTCATTTTTCAATTTTGCGGTGAGAACCGAAAATTAAAAGATTTTCTTTGAGTTTGTAGAAGTGTACTACAAAAAACTCCTTAGCCATTCTTTCTCTTTTTCGGGCCATTGAGAGAATTCTGCAGATGTACGAACCTTTAAAATCATTCTTTCTATCGGAAGGGGAATTTGCTTGTCTTCATAAAGTTGTTTTTTGAAAACCCTTTGAATGAAAAGTACCTATATTTCCTTCATTCTTTGGCCCATATATTTCATATTGATAATTAAAAAATTGAGAAACATGATAACTCACTCCTAGAAATGTATGACTTGTTAGAAAATGTTCAAAATAATCTTTCTAATCTATTGGAAAATAATTTCATACCAATAGCGACTGAAATAATATTATCAAAAAATAGTAAGTTCGAAAACGAATGCTTAGTTCTTAAAAAGAACAAATTTATGAAAATGCTTAGAAATATTTGTCACTATGGACATTACATTTTTCGGAATATAAGCTACTCAAACGGATGCATTTAAATTCACATGATAAGCTATTGTGATTGTGGGAGGATGTATCAAGAACTATTGATTTTTCACGCCAAAAGAATATACCCATAGGTGAGTCAAAATGTATCGATCAATTTACCACGATTTTTGGAAAATCATTCATTTTCAGCTTCTATAAGTAACGATGATTTTTTTAATAACCGTCTGCCGAAAAATGGTTGTGTTTCTTTTCTTGCTTAATTAATGAACAATCGTCTGACTTTATAGCAATATGTCAGAATTTTTTTGCCTCAACTGCACGCAATTCAAAATTGGAGATAATTTTCAGCCTGATGCAAAGCCAGTGGACTGACAAACGCAACAGGTTAGAACTTCGGTTGGTAAAGAATCTGTTAAACGCAAAAGTGAATTGCAGAATGAACTGCAAGGACTCTTTTGATTTTATCATTGATAAAAAGGAATTATTGGTTGCCGTCCGCCGTTCTGAAAAATATAATTAGTTATTAAAAGAAGGTACCTGGTTTTTTAAAACTTAAAGCTATGTTTTGTTTTTGTTACATGCGTTTTGTTTTTTATTTTATTTTTAGAATATATTTTTCTATTTTATTTTATTATTATGCACAATAAAATTATTTTAAAAGTTTATACAATTAATAATCCTGATCAATGATTACCCAAGTAGCACAAATTAGCTGATGAGCTTTTTTGTCTAACAGTTAGCCATAAAAGACACATAAAAACCAGAGATTTGTCAAATTTTGGCAAATGATTCTTGGTTTGTTTTCTAGCCATGAAAGCTCGCTTCAAATTTTTTTGGCTCCAAAAGTAGCAGTTTTTAATGTAAATAGGCTATAGCATAATTAATTGGTCAAAAAATATCTTTTATGGGGTAATTAAACCTACAACTTTTTTTTGTAATATTGGATGGCCAAAAAGTTGAAATATCTGTAAATTTTGTTGCCACAACATAACCAGGTATATTCTAGTAAGTATTGAAGTTAAATTATATCAAGCATAGCTGTTTAAAATGCCGGAATATGACATTTTTAATCAATAGAAATCGGGGTCAGAATACAATCAATAAATAGGCCTTTTTCCCAAATTCCAACCAAACATATTTTAGCAAATATTTAAGTTTAATTATAGTAATAATAGCTATATAAGAATGGCAAATTATGACTTTTTTTAAGACAACAAAAATTGAGAGGAAAAAATATGACTTTAATTATCATATATTTGTTTCAAAATTAAACTAAAATTGGGTAGTTTTATTTCGCTTATTTTTGCTATAATATTGCCAAAATATGCCACATTTGAAAATTTACGTTTATAACCCATAAAACTATACTTTACCAAACTGAAGATATATTTAGAAAAACGAAATATAAATTATTTACCATACAAAATGTCTAATAAAAAAATTAAATATACCACCACATATTATAGAAATTTTAATTTTACTACGCTGGCTCCTGGGTCGTAAATTAGCTATTTTTTATCGAGTACTAAAGGCAAATCATGTATTGGCAAAATTTTAGTAAATGTGGCTACATTTGAAAATTATTGCCATTTGATAAATATTTGCTTACAAAGTGGCCGATTTCAATCAATATTTGCTTAAAAAATAGCCCAAAGCTTTTTATGATCTGCCATGATTGAAATTAAAACTAAACTAATTTCCTAGCAGCCATTACTTGACCACTTTAAACAAACATATTCTTTCTACCTATAAATACGTATTTTCATGCATATTTTTTTTGACGTTATGAACCGTTTAATCAATTTTCTTAGTAAAATACATTTCCAAACTGAAAAAAAAAATTGTAGAAATCGAAATTTTTGTTTCAAGAAAGGGTCGGGTGTTTTACATGCCTATCTTAGATTCTTGTAACAGTAAAAGTTCCTGCGCAAGTGGTTTTTGTCCCTACCAACCGTCAAACCATGATTTGTTGTCTTTGCATTTCCTCTTGGCTCATAAATTCTTATACTGATTGGCTCTGTTAATACTATTTCTACATAATTTGAAACAATTGATGATTTATCAAATATTTTGGCTACCAGTTTTAGGTAATTAGCCAGGGATATTAGCCAATATCACAGCATTTTAGCCCATATATGATTATATGTGCTACTTGGGTATACAGTTATAAAATCACTATTTAAATATTCCTCAAAACTGTAAAAAGCATTTTAATTATTTTTTGTTAATTTCAAAAGTCTTTTCATTAAAAAAGTGTAAAAGACCATTAAAGCAGCTTAGCTTAGAATTTAATAATTATGTTTTTTTTTATTGAGGTTTATTCCGCTAATAGTTATAATCAACAAATTATAATGTCCTCTTTTTTTCTGTTCAGAATGGTCGACCAGTCCTCTATTTAGTCATTGATGATCTGGTCACCCTACTCCTAACAGACGTCTAAGCTTCTTATTGGTCCATCGTTTATCTCTGCGGACTATAAAAAAGTTTTTTGAATGTTCAGTGTGACCTTTCTGACTCAATAAGCGTTGAATGCATCGCATAGCGCGCGAACAAAATTTCGAGTCTATATTAAAACACATTTTTCTTTTGATAACGCCTATTAGGTTAGCCTAGGTTCTCCGATAAAACCGTTATTAGTCATAATCCATCATTAAATAAGCTATAAAATTACAAGAAATAACAAAAAAAATTGAAAATTTGAGAACATTGGAAGCAAAAATATTACTTGCTCCGGAATTCTACATTAACTACACAAACACGAAACATTCCTTTCTTAATCTTGCCAATATATTAAGATCCCCAGAATATGTAGCTACCTGTGCCCTCAGAAGTAACATTGATTTTCCTAAACAAATAATTATTAAACTTGACCATCTGAACCCTGTCTGACAAATGTTATCGAATCCACTGCTAAGCAGTGTAGGTACCATGAATACCTGCATTTGTAATATTTGTAAAATTAGTACTTTTTTAAAAATTATATTCATTAAAAAATAGTAAAGTAAAGATAAAGTAGTTAAACATAAATTAATAAAAAAAATTAAATAAGATTTTTGTCCGGGAATCCCATATACCCAACACACTGTCAGGTCTGCGGTTTTCAACAACTTTTAATGTATAAGTCGTAGCAATTGGCAACGTTGCGGATTAATTGCTGTCTAGAACCGCTCCTGTTTCGTGGACACTGATAGGCTGGGATCCCACGAGTTTTAAAACATAAATAAACAAGCCAAAGCCATCATAACCTAATTTATTAACAAAACAAAACAGGAATTACGATGTGTGAGGTGAATGTTCGAAATTTTAAATATCTGTATCCTGATATTAAAAGAAGGCTACAAGAAGCTAAGTTTATTAGTATAGACTTAGAATTTAGTGCATTGAATCCTTTATCAGATCAAAGTCCTAGGTAAGAAATCATTGTTGAATAGGCACCTTTATACAATTTATGTGCATTCATTTCGACAATCGTTATCAAATGCATGTTTTATTTTCTAGTTTATTTGATACATCTGCCGAAAGATATTACAAACTAAAAGCGAACCTTGAAACAGTTGTCCCATTGCAAGTTGGGTTAACTGCTTTTACATTTGACTCGGAAAGAAACAGCTACTGTGGAAGAGTGTATACCTTTTATGTGCAACCCGCGTGCTTTCAGTATGTTCACAAAAATTTTTATTTTCAATCAAGTACACTTAATTTTTTAAGACTATACAAGTTTGACTTCAATAAGGTATGTTTTGATTAAGTATGTTCTTTCATTAATTTATGTCGTTAGTTAAGATTAAGACAAGTGCCGCTATTAGGTACCATTATTCGGGGTTACTTGGAAGAAGGGGGCCATTTGAAACATTTTACTGCAGCCAAGAAATAAATAATGCACTATCTAGGTTTTAGTAGCAGAGGTGTGTGTGTTGGTGTTATTTTTATAGCTAACTAAAGTAAAAAAGGTAAGGAACCATTTTTTTTAGTCTTACTTGTGATTAGCAATGTAACTACATCATACAAAATATCTATAAAAATTACTTCTTTTTGTACTTTCAGGCGTAACTTTGAACATTACAAAAACACCTAGAAAACCTCAAAAAGGGTCAGGGACATGCCCATATGCTAATTATTCTAAAGAAAGTTTGCAGGAAACATTTAACCAATTTAAATCTGGGAGGCTTTCATACAGGGAAGTGTCAGATAAATATGGTATACCCCCAGGTGCACTAAGTCACAAAATACACAACCATGACATGAAAAATCCAGGTTATCCAAAACTTCTTTCAGAAGAAAACTATATTATGGCCACCACTATTGCCACTTCCGAATTAATTGGAAAAAGAATCCTTCCGTTTCAAGACAATAAACTAGGCAATGATTAGCTGAACCTATTTATGAAAAGATATAAAAATTAAATAAAAAAAAGACTGCAACAATATAAAAAGAGCAAGAGCTGCTGTAAGTTGAGAAAGTATAGGACTATTTTTTGACAATATAGAAAATGAACTTGAGGGATACCTATAAAGATTCTGATAAATTGGAATGAGACGTGTTTTGTTCATCATACTGGAAAGTGTTAATATAAAAGTTTTCTAAGCAACCTGAGGATAAGAAGGATTATAGACACCACAAAAAATGACCGTATCAGTCATGTTCACAGTAGCTGCAGATGGAATGATGCTACCTCGATATGAGGTCTATAAATGAGAACATTTATGGTTCATACGGACTGAAGAAGGTACAATTTCACAGCATCAGGTTGGTTTGACCATTACCATTAAAGGTAATCACCTGAAGGCTGTAAGGTAATCAGTGATAAACTAGCAAGCCACCTTTCATTAAAAACTATTCAAACTTGTCAAGACAAGAAAATTAAATTTATATTTCTTCCTCCAAACAGCACCCACATGATACAACCCTTAGATGTAAGTTGCTTTCGCCCCATGAAAGGCACATGGCGAAAAGTTCTAGAAGCGTACATAAAGAGATTTTTCCTAGACTTCTAAATGGAACATTAGAGATAATATCACTTACAAAGCAAGTAATATAAAATCTGGATTTTGGGTATGCGGTTTACATCCAATTACTGGAAATAAAAATTTGGCTAAGTTCCTACAAGAAGGACATCTCCATAGTTCAACAGAAATTGCGATCACCATAGTGCCCTATCTGAAAGAAGTTAGATATGGAAATCCTGACACACCAAATGTTGCCTTCTGGAAGTCATTTGAGACCTGTGCATCTTAAGAATGGCTGAAGAGACGCTGCTGTTCAAGAGAATAATCATATTCACAAGTAGAGACTGATGGAGACTCTATGACGGTTAATACAAGTGATATAACACAGAATGATTGCCTTTTAGTAAAATTTGACTGTCAGACTGTCAACTTTTAGTTTATATAGCTTTTAAATATGTTCTAAGTTGTCCCAGTAGTGGGGTGACTTGTAAAATTTTGTAATTTTTTTCTATAAATCTATTTATGCATATCTTTTGTCCTTATCATTTCACATGATATAATATTTAAAAAACAAAAGCATCTTAGCTCATTTGAAAGTTGCAACGAAAAGAAGTTGGAAACCATTCTAAGTAACTCCGATTGACGGTACTGAAATTATTATGGTTTTATGCTTTATATTTCCCATTTTTTTTAAGGATCTGACAAATACCCAGTTATTTATTACAATATGACTGCGCAGACCAGCTTGTGCAGTGATGCCTGAGTACTCAATTTTTATTCCAAATTTAGCAACTACAGAAAATTTGCTGTTTAAACCCAAAAATTTTACAAGTTACCTCACTACTGGGGTAACTACTATTTTGTTTGCAGATCAGTTAAAAAGAAAAATAAATACAATACAAACCAATTTTGTTGGGGCTATAGAAATTTGATGTCCAGGGGAAAGGTCGAAGGTCAATTATTGCTGTCAAGTTATGCTTTTTTTGTGCTAAAAATTAATATCACATAATATTTCTACAGAAACAGGCATAATATGGAGGCAGTCAAATGTAACACCACTGCCAAAGGTATCAGTAGCAAAAGAATTGACCAGATTCTGTATATTTTAATAAAATTCATTGCACGCACTTTTACAGGTTTTATATTTCTAGGTCACATTACAGTAGCACTACTTGACTTGTCAAAATAATTAGATAATGTTGACTAAGAGACTCACAACTCTGTTAGTACTCCTGGATTCAAATAAGATTTTTGATCTTATTAATCACAAACTGCAGTTGGCTAAGCTGGATTTTGTTGGCATGAAAATCAATTGATAAGAAGGTTAAGTTTGTGTTCTGTTATTATTTGAAGGTCAGTGACAAGCAGTTAGAATGGATGGGTTGACCTAGACTACCAACTTGGAACAAGGGGGGTGCATTCTTACTCCTTATTTTTCATTATTTGTGTCAGACCGACACTGTATTCCTAAGAATGAGTCTTGTTTTGAATTTTGTAATATACATCAATTAGTTATCGTGAGAAAATAGAAGAATAAAAATATGTTTAATATATTTTTATAAACTATTAATGAATCTTGTTAACAAACGGCCGGGAAGCCGTTTGTTATTATGGCTCTCACAACCGTGTTTTTCAACTTTTCAGTGGGTGTATTTGGAAACTATTAGAGATAGGGCGATGAATTTGACATGAGGAGACATAGATCTATACAATTCGTTTGCAGATTTCTCTGTATCATAATTGGTACCGCAAGGTCGACCAAAAAAGTCAACTTCAATGTAACAGGGTTTAGGTCGCAATTTTTGATATTTTTTTTGTCGAAACTTTCTGTAACAATGGCTCTCTGGGTCCTACAGAACCCTGTTTTTGGCTGAGTTTCGAACCCGTTTCGTGATTTAACGATTTTTTTTTCGTTTAAAAAAAGGGTGTTTTGGGGGGTTTATAGTTCAAACTGGGTGCGTCCTAGTGAAATTTTGCAAGAGACATTTTTCATTGGAAATATAGAGAACAAAAACCTGAATGGATCTCAGTCAGAAAAATTACTGGAAAGTAGACATTTTTAAGAAAAACTTAAATTTTTCGAAAATTTTGTATTTTATAAAATTAAAGGAATAAGTGTATGCTTTTAGGTACAATTCCTAGGTTTCTCTAAGATCAAAAATTTCAAAACATCCATTCATCCTTTATTTTCGTTGCTGTCAGAAGTGTAATTGAATAAATATTTAAGTAAAAGTTATTTAATTTTTGAGAGACTCAAAAAATATTTCTTGGATATTTTTAAAATTGGCAGCATAAAATTTGAATGTTTTTAAGTAGGTAGCTACGATTTGAAAGATAATACTTTCTCCATTTTATAAAATATCTCAAAGAAAATTAGCTGTTATTCTCGATTGCATGCATTACATCGATATTCGTTTAATAAATGGGCTATTCGATTATCCTTTTATGATCAGTTAGAACAGCAAAATATGTGCATCTATTTGGATACGGGATAGATGCATTTTTTAGTATATAGTCTGATATGTTTATATATTTTGTGAGGTTTTTTAGGATACGTCATAGAGTTTGTAATTTTTTTATACCGGTATATGTTTAGCATTTTTGCTTTCGCAGCTGCGTTTTTTTCTATTTTCCTTTCTTTACTGGTATTTTTTTTTTAAGATTTAAACATTGGCATTATAAGTTATAGGTAATAGGGTTTGATTGATTTATTGAATTTTTGTCCCCATCACAAGTTTTCAGTACAGAAGTATAGCATATATTGTTATACAGGGGCAGTAGGACATTTTCTTTCTTTAGAAATTCAAGTTTAAAAGCTGTAATTTTTTTCCTACTGACTTATTTTGGTATTGAATATGGATTGAAGAGATTTGGATAATAAATTTAGAAAATCTAGTGTTTGCAGCCATGAATTTTTTAATTTTTTTTCTTTACCTAAACTTTTTAAGGATTTAATTGGAGTTTTCCATAATAGATAGGATATTTCTTGTAACTTTTACAGGTGTAATTTATTACAAAAAATATTTTAATTTAAAAAATGGGTTTACCTAGTGACTCCTTAAAATTTTTGTATATGGTTTTCACAGATTTAAGTAACTTTTAGTGGCGTTTTTTTTTTGTTTTTAATATTTTGAGAGTTTTTAAAAATCGATATTCTTTTTGTAGCTTTTGAACTGCTTAAAATTTTTAAATATCGTTTTCACAGATCCATGTAACTTTTAGTGTACAAATATTTTGACAGTTCTTAAACAAACATTGCCCGAGACCTTTAAACTTTTTAAAAACGGTTTACAATCGGTAATTTAATAAAAAGAAAATTCGATATTTGTCAAAAAAATTGTTGTTTTTTCGTAAATTTTAAACTTATTAAAATTTTTTTATGTATTTTATTATACGATTCCATGTAACTTTTAAAAATATTTTGACAGCTGTCAAAATTTTTTAAAAGTTTACCAGTTCCTTAAAGAATAAGCCAATACTCTCAAGGTTTTCATTATCTCTTGTTTTATATGTCAGAGTACGAGAAATAAATGCAAATCTAAAAAACTCTGATAGTGATGATATTTTTGACATAAATGTGAAAATATTAAAACACATTAAACATCTTATTATTAATCCCCTAACAAATTTCTCATAGGAATATTCCCTATAGGTCTAAAAATCTTTAAAATAATACTAACACACAAGGAAGGTGATCTAGGTCAGGTAGGGAACTATATACCAATATCCATTATACCTTTGATTGGAGAAAGTTTAGAGAAAATTCTTGCAGACCAGATTTGTAATTATTTTTTATTTATTCAGCATGTGTACATTACAAAATAAAATATTTCAAATAGCACACTTAAATTATATATAAAAAAAGAAAATTATAATCATGTAAACAAAATTTCTTGTTTAGGTTTTAAGACTTATGACAGATGTCATTTTGTCGATGAAGGCCTTGACATTATAATTTGTTCTGTGAGGGGGTACGGCAAAAAGAGTTTCCTGTCCAGTGTGTCTTTTTAGGGTTCTTAAATTAAGTTGGGACAAAAGAATATTGCGGTCAATACGGTTATTTATTTGTACACAAAAAATAAGATAGCTTTTCTCTCTTCTAAAGTCCAAACTTGGGTATCCAACAAGCATTAATCAAACATCATGAGTTATATTAATGTAAAGAATATGATGTTTAAATAGCATGAAGTTTTTGTTTTTGATTGTACTCTTTCTAGTCTATCTATGTGGCATTGTTATATGGATGCCCAGATGACTGAGCCATATTCTAGTATGCTTCGAACCAATGAATTGTGTAAGTATCCTATTACTTTGGTGTCGACAATGTACTTACAGTTTCTCTTAATAAAACTCAACATTCGAAAACCTTTAAGAACTAATTGATCTATATGTTCATTAAAATTAAATAGTCTGGCAAAAATTATTCATAAATCCTTAAAACTTAATATAAAATCTAAAATTTGAACACATATTTGGTAGTTATATCTCATAGGAGTTTGTATACTGTAAAACCTCATCACTTTACATTTCCTTATATTAACGTTTAATTTTATATTAGTATCACACTATTTGACTAACATATTTATGACATTTAGAATCTGTTTGCCGTTGTAGCCTGTGTGACGGT
This sequence comes from Kuschelorhynchus macadamiae, assembly GCA_030620095.1. Taxonomy (NCBI): domain Eukaryota; kingdom Metazoa; phylum Arthropoda; class Insecta; order Coleoptera; family Curculionidae; genus Kuschelorhynchus; species Kuschelorhynchus macadamiae. The sequence continues at coordinate 59,679 of JAUTXW010002869.1, forward strand.
TTGACAGCTTAAAGATATGGAGCTGATCATTATTTTTTGTCCTCTAAACAAGTGTTTTCAAGTTTAAAAGAGCCAATAGTGGGGGGGGGGGTGGTCAGTATGTTCAGCAAAAAGCTAAGTTTCATGATATCTCAGAAATCTGTTTTAAATGAGTTCTAAGGCATTCACATGTACATGAAAGTGTGGAGACCAAACACATGTGCTGGTTTCTAATTGAGGACAAACAAGATAAGTGTAAAGAACTTTGAATTGAATAGAAGAGGTGCAAGATGACTCCAGTGAGGCGCCCTGGAGGTGACACACATTGTCTGATATGATATGAGAGATATGACTTATGTTAACATTCTGTTTTTGACCCAGTAGATAAGAATATATCCACTGTATGAAAAAGTCCCCCACCCCATATTCAGATAATTTGTTAATGAGCTTGGTATGATCCTTCCTGTCAAAAGTCTTAGAGAAGTCTGTATACATTGAATTGACAGAAATACCCATCTCCAAGGATCTCAACAGAACTTGCTCATACATTAACAGATTTGTTGTTGTTCCGACTAGCAAAACCATGTTGCTCATTTATGATAGTATTTTTAAAAACATTGCTTAAGAAATCAGTTACAAATGACTCAAGTTCTTAGGAAACTAGCAGATTAATGTGATAGGGTGAAGTTTTCAACATCCTCCCTGTCATCTAGCTTCTTAAATATCGCTCTGACAAAAGAAAGGCTTCACGATCTCGGAAATACTCCTGAGGACAATGATTTGTTGAACATTATCCAAAAAGGTTTACTAAGAGGGAATACGCGCTCTTTGAGCAAAAGAGGTGGTATTCCGTTTACTCCCGATGACACGCGTATGTCAACCTTACAAAACTGGAGGGCTATAACCCAGCCAATGATGTGGATACCTGAGGGGAGATATAAACTGATGTAAAGTGCCTTGCAAAGAGATCAGCAATGCTCTTCCCATCAGAACATGCTTCACCCATATTTTTGAGGGTAGACGGTAGTTCATTGCCTTGATTTTTTGAGTGGACATACTTTCAAAAGTTCTTGGGGTCAACTATTACATTACTTTCAATTCCCTCAATATATCTTTTATAACAATCATTAGTCTGTTTCCTGCATTCTCTAAATGGTTATAATCTATATCTATATCATTACTTAACTTGCTGACCACTTTAATATTGGTAGATTATAGTCATCTACTTTACAGAGGTCATACGTGTCATATACTTCAGCAGCACCTTCAACCGCTTTACAATGAAAATCATAATACTGAGCACCAAGTGCTGGTGGTATGTGTATACAGCAAAACAGTTTTTTAATATTTTGTGAGTCAATTGCAGTCCAAATGTCTTCAGAGTGCTCATTAGCCAAGTCAGTCCTTCTAGAGCAAAAAAAACCCCAGAATTTCTGGTTTTACCTGTACTTTCTTTATTTCTGTCTTTCCAATATGTTGTATAATTACACAAACTAAGTTCTAAATTACTAAAATTCTCATTCACGGACGTGTCTGTTAACAAAATAACATCATATTCACTATTACATACATTATTACATAAGTCAACAAGTTTTATCCTCAGACCTTTGACGTTTTGATAGTAAACTAAAAGCATACCCATCTTCAGTACATTTGACGATATTTCGTCTATTCATGCCTCCTAAAAAATTTGTTATAGTCCTGCTGGTCCCCTGTTGAGGGTAGTAATATCTATTTTTCGCACCATGAAACAAAATCTCTCATCAATATGAACTTCCGCCAAAATGATTCCTGCTTTAGCTGAGCCTCATAACTGTAGTCAATTCCAACTTTAAATGAGCAAAAGTACCCATGTAGAACGAATACTGTGAACCGCAAGGTCACCATTTTCTATTTTCACACCTCAAAGATTCGCTGGCGTAGCTTTAGTTGCACACCAAACAATGATTGGTAGATCTTCTTTTTTTTGCTCTGCAATATAGAAGCAGATATTCATTTAACTATTATGGTCCTAAATTTTATAACGAATTACCTCTCGAGGTTAAAGCCTACATATTAACTTGCATATTTTGTATGGAATACTGTTAGTATTATGTTTCTGTGGGTATTGTTAACATTTGTGGGTGATTGACACATTATATTTTTAATTTCTATAACAGTGCTTTTACAATAATTTATCTGTAATTTAATGTTAGTACTGATCTTAGTGCAGTCTTATTGTGACTTTTGTGTCGGATTCTGGGCGACCAGCCTTTTCTTTTGATATAAATAATATGAATAAAGCGTTCGCATTAGCACTGTCAAAAGCCTTAGATATGTCGGTATAAACAACATCAATCTGTTGGCCATCCTCAACCGATGTGATTAAATAATTGTGAAATATTGCAAGGTTTGTAGTCTTTGAGTGACCATGATAGAAACCATAAAAATGTCATCCGTAGTAACTGCCTCAAATAGCTGTGGTAAATGTGAAAGTAAAGAAATACTTCTGTAATTTTTTTACTTGGCTTTTATCACCAGGAAAAAGGTCGGTATGAGAGTACAAGGTGTCCGGATTTGGTTGCAAAAGCAGGGTATCTCGCTTATTTTTAAAGATAGAACATTGCGGTTTTCACGAACCTGAGCTAATTTTTAACTTAACGCAAGGGGAAAAATTGCTGTTTATGCAGTTTTTTACGCTGGATCCAGTGGCGTAGTCATATTTTTCATTTGAGTTGTTATTTTTTAGATGTGACCCAAAGTTGTGTTTTTTTAAATGGGACACCCCGTATATTTGTCCAGAAATTGATTTGTCCTTTTAAAAGCTTCTCAAAAATATATAATAGTATGGGTCTATTTTAATAAACAACAACAAAAATCCTAATTTTTATAATTATCATCCCAAATTTTGCAGTAGCACGATGCCGTTTTCTTTTGTTTTCTTGGAAGCAAATGACATTTCCCAATTTTGTACGCGTATATAAAATATAGCGCTAATTTTTTGTATTTATTTATTGTGTAAAAATATATTTGTATTATTATGGAAGAAAACCAAACTTTCGAACATTATGAAAAGTACGATATGTTAGCTTGTTTTATATTAAGTAATGAAAATGTTGAAGCGGCTTCTGAGATGTATTTTAACAGGTAAATAGTAAATTTTTAGGTATGTTGAAATACTATTGCTTAATTTTTATTTAGATATCCAGAAAGGAGGCAACCTAATATATCCACTTTTTATCGGATAAAAAAGAATTTACTTAATCACGGATCATTTATCAAACCTCGTACGAAAACATATAATAAAGAAAATCGGGAGGCTGAGGAAATTACGGTTTTGGCTAATGCAGAAGCTTATCCTACAAACTCTTGTAGGGCCAGTGAAAAGAGTATAGGGATTCCAAAAACTAGAGTTCAAGAAATTCTAAAAAAGCACAAATAGCACCCATACAAATTTAGGCTCGTGCAGCACTTACAGCCAGGGGATGCAGAGCGTCGGCAATTAGTTTCGAGAAAGATGCGATATGGTTAGAGATTTTGAAAGGAAGGTTATATGGTCAGACGAAGCACATTTCAGTAATTCTGGTATACTCAATAGGCACAATAGTAGATTCTGGTCCCAGGAAAATCAACACCAAATATTTTCCAGAAGACAGCAGGGCAGGTTTGGTTTAAATGTGTCCTGCTTCATATTAGGAACACATATAAAATTTTATATATTTGAGGGAAATCTAACAGCCAATCGCTATATAGAAATTTTAGAGGCAGCTATACCTGAATTACTTGACGATGTTCCTCTAGCGCAAATTAACGAAATTTATTTTCAACAGGACGGTGCTCCTGCACACAATTCTGCAATGACGAGATTATTTCTGGACAATAATTTTACCAATCAATGAATCGGAACAAATGGACATATAAGATGGCCCCCTAGGTCCCCAGATTTGTCGATTTTAGATTTCTTTCTATGGGGATATCTGGAAAATAGAATTTACAAAGACCACTATGATAATGTCCAAGATTTAGGAAATGCAATAAGAGAAAATTTTCGCTATTTACAAAATCATCCCGTTATTTTGCTTAATTCCCTAAAACGAATACGAAAATTGTGCGAAGCATGCATAGAACAAAATGGAAATCAGTTTGAACAGTTCTTTTGATTTCCTTGGTTACTGTAGTTCTTATACGACAGTTGATTTTTGCTGAAAGGCTTGTTACATAATAATTTATTACTGTTTTGTTCTTGTGTTACATAAATCTAGGTAGGTGGTACTTTTTTGGTGCGAAATTATCAATACATATTTTGATAAATAGATTTAATTACATATTTATTTTGATTTGTTGTTAAGATGTAGATATTGTTAACGACTTTAAATAAAAGGCAGCATTGTTTTGCATGGCCTACTGCAAAATTTGGGATGATAATTATAAAAATTAGGATTTTTGTTGTTGTTTATTAAAATAGACCCATACTATTATATATTTTTGAGAAGCTTTTAAAAGGACAAATCAATTTCTGGACAAATATACAGGGTGTCCCATTTAAAAAAACACAACTTTGGGTCATATCTAAAAAATAACAACTCAAATGAAAAATATGACTACGCCACTGGATCCAGCGTAAAAAACTGCATAAGCAGCAATTTTTCCCTTTGCGTTAAGTTAAAGGATAACCGAGATACGAGGGGGGTCCCAAAATGCAAAATTTTCTATTTCGCCCTGTATCTCATAAACGAAGAAGGCTATGAAAATTTTGTTTACGGCTTCATGAGTTTCACAAAAAATTAGCTCAGGTTCGTGAAAACCGCAAGGTTCTATCTTTAAAAATAAGCGAGATACCCTGCTTTTGCAACCAAATCCGGACACCCTGTACAAACCTTCCTAATTTCAGGAAAGGAACCCAGATTAAATGATCTGATTTCTGCCTCCTGTAAAACAATATGTTGATAGTAATTTTCCTTGACACCTTATTGGACGGATCTTGCTAAAATCTAAAATAGTGTTGGTGATCATAGCAGGAATAAAAGTGTGCAACAAAAGCAGGGTCCGGTAAACTATCCTGACAGACGATTTTGGCATATTTAATTTTTTTCCCAGAAAGTACCCATTTTCAATATTACATTTAAAAAATAAAAATTGCGGGATATGCAAGTTTTTCTTAAAAAAATTAATTAAAAGTCACACTCGGTCACAATTTGACAGCCTTAAAACGAAAAATTTAGCAATGTTGCCAGATTTTAGTTTTACCAATTTGTTAAAGGAAATGAAATGACAAATTAAAAATTATTTGGACAACAAAATTGTAATTATTTATTGTTATTATTATAGTTTTAATGAAGGTTTTATTGACGAACCTGGGCTAACCTAACGTTAGCGGGACAGATTCACCTAACAGTATAGTTTCTGTTACAGAAACATCCTCCTTTCAATATAGACTCGGAATCCGGTTAGCGCGCTACCGCGCGCTTTCTTAACAGGAAACCTAACCAATCCTAACCTAACCTAATCCGCAATTTTATTAATTATAAGTTTTGTTATAAAAAAATTGAGTTTTACGTGTATAGGTATTTCTTTAATTATGAGTATGGCAACGTCGCACATCAAATTAAAAACAAACATGGCGATGGGAACAGTCGCAAAGATGTTTGAAATCAAAATTACCTATGGATTTGTATAATAATTACATCTTAAAGCAAATTTTGAGTGCTGATGAGAGTTTTCCACACATTTTCTAAATTTGGACTGCTAGAATGGTGAATAAAAACTAAAAGAAGCAAAAATAAACGAGATTTAAGAGTGTCAACATAGTTTACCGAAACCCAACAGCATTTGCAATGTTATTTGAACTAGTAATTTCTTAACTGTCAAAATTCACTGGGCAAACTGAAGTCTCTTCTTAAATTATGTACAAATGATAAAAAGTATTTGATGTTTTCTGGGATAAGCAGTTCGATTGGTGTGACATGTAACACATATCAATTCGAAATTTAACCTTACGTCGTACGTCAGAATAGGCGAAAGAGTTGACATGTTATGCGGTCCTTTTATACTTTTTGTATAGGTGATTCTTTTGCCCACTAAGCGTTCTTAAAGCAAGGCCTGCAAAACTCTAATAGGTTACACTACGTGCGGGGTTCTGGGCAAGGGGATTGTGTGGTGCGGTAAAGGTAAGTGACGTAGTCGGGCGACCGATAGTCGTATCAACAGCTAGTGTTTAACGTGTGATTTCGTAGTATTTTATTGATTTAGAGCGATTTTTATAATTATTTATTATTATTTAGTAAGGTAAGGTATATGTTTTTTATGATAGATTATAAGTAGGATAGAACAATATTGTAACCTATTGTTAACAGTGATATACTTGCTAGATTTTTTGTTGTCGCAAATGTAATAATACATTGTTTTGTTTCTAGATCTACATCTAGGCAAAAAGTATTCCTGGAATGCGATGTACAGTTTATGTTTGCCATAATAGCAGAATAAATTCTAATAAATCTGGCAGATTTCATTTTATCGATTTCCTAAAGAAGAGCTTATTCGAGAAATATAGATTCAGAGATGTAAGAGAGATGGTTAATGGAATTTTGAGAAATGTCGTGTTTATTCGGAGCATTTTAAACCCGAAGATTATGAGCATGACTTGCAAGCTGATCTTCTTGCCACCCAAAATAAAATTAAAACCTGCAGGTAAATAATATAATGATGATCAATAAAACGCTATTAAAAAGTCTTAATGTATTAAGCCAACGTTTCAACCTCTATGAGGTCATGTTCATGACTCCAAAAGTTAAGAACTAGTGTTACATTTTTTTTATATAAAGGGGCAGTGTTCTTTAAAAACATATATGAGAACAACAAAAACTGTTTTATAACTATATGAATACAAGTAAAAAACCTAAAGCGTATCTTACTGCAGTTAAAATACATATTAAAACACATTAAGCATATAAAAAAAAGACACAATGCATATAGGACAACACGGTTAAAATACAATGACTTAAATAGGGATAAAATAAATTAAGATTAAAATTAAGTTTTACTAGCAGACATTACTCGAGGCATTAGTATACTTACATAAAAATATCATTTTCAGTGTAAGACTTAACTATATATAATTTGCCGAACATTATTTTGATGTTAGGTATTTTGGAGTGTTGTTGGTTGTTGGCACTATTTAATAAAGAACAATAAAATTACTGTTGTTAAAAGAGTTTGGTCAACAGGTAGGCTTTGAATATTATCAGTATGTGATATAAAAATATCTTTTTTCTTTTATAGTTTCTGGTGTGGTTATTTGCAGTCAATAATAAAATAAGATGGAAATTTACTGATTTATTGCGCAGGATGTTCTACAAATTTTAAAATATAGTAGGTTCCACTTAAGAAGTTTTTGAAAGTTGTTGTGTTTAGCTAAAATAATGGTTTTATCAAAATTGAAGATATGTAAAATTTCTAAATGTTCTGCCAACACAGTTTTTTTCTTATCACTTACCAGTATCATAGGTAGCACGCTCCTTTAATGCTCAGCCAGTCGAGTTTTTAGGTCTCTACCTGTTTGACCTATGTACCCACCATTACATTCCAAGCAAGATTATGTTGTTCTCATGTATGTTTTTAAAGAACGTTGCCCTTTTATATATAAAAAGAATGTAACACCAGTTTTACATAACATTACGTTTTCTAACTGCATTTTATTAATCAGCATCCAACCAAAATACCTCACAAAATAGTTGTTCTGTACTGTATTTTGTTAAAATTTAAGGTTTAAGCTATTTTAATATTTTTTTATTTCAGCTTTATCCCAAACTTCAACAGGAAGTACCGAGCGAAGATAAAGACGAAAAAGTTAATAAAAAGATTAAGAAAATCATTATTTAATTTTAATTGTTTTGATATGTAAAATTCATATTTTGTTTTAAAATAAAATCTTTTTGGCAAGTGGAGTTCAAATATAGACAAAAATTAAAGTTGAAGTCTTCCTCCATAAAGTTTAATTGGAATTAAATTTCTACTCAACATGTTTCTAAGAGAGATCTCATAATCTTCAGGAATATTTAATACATTGATTGTAACAACAAATATAATTAATATCACGTTTACTTTTTAAAAAAATGTACCAACCTAGAGGGGAAGTTATCTTTAACCGAAACATGTTGGATAGAGATTTAATTTCAATTAAACTTCGTCAATTTCATTTGTGTCTGAATATTTATATGTTTTGTTTATTAAGATTATGTAGGCATACCTAACTACCTATCTATATTTTAATTTGCATTTCCCATTTGACCAACACTGAATAGGTACCTGTCTAGTTGCGTATCTAATAATAAATAAGGAATTAAATTTTATTCCACAAACATTTTTATTAATTTATAATTGTTAATATTCATTTAACAAATTTTATTTTATTAAAACTATTAGCATAAAAATGAAATTTGTTACGATCGCATACTTTCTTGACCTAAGGAAAAAGATAGTGCTATCGATTAATATTTGGTACGAGAGAGAGGGCTAGTGTACGCGTCGGCGTCTGCGTCTGCGCTCGCACGGTGAGGTACACTTGTTCTCCGCGGGGACTGCGGCAAGGGGAAGCGTAGTGTAACCTATTAGAGTTTACAGGTCTTGTTCTTAAAGTACCTTCCATTTTTAATATATACAGGCAACTATGATTTTCTTGGGAACATAAATATTGATCCCTTGAAATAAAACCACATAGAAAGAAGCGTTCAACCATTTTGTGTATGTCAGATTTAGATGATAAAAAAATACCAGTCGAACTGCTTACAAAAAAACTTTAGATCGTGGAAACTTGCTTGATGAAACATGGAACACTTACTTGAATAAAGTTTTATACTTTAGTTCAATCGGGTCAATATTTGCTATGGAAAAATTGCAAAATGAAATCAACACAGCGAATATTTAATCTAAAATCTACCCATGTGCAATTCAATAAGATATTGTCATAAATCCATTCTACCTAGGAAAGGATAAAAAAATCAAAATTTCAAAGTCAAAAATTGTTTTTATTGTTATAAAGAGTATACTCTTGCAAGCAAGCGTAAAAAGAAAGTCATAAAATTAAGACAGCTTAAACTAGGCATACAGAATTCATTGACATCATAATCAATAAAAAACTTAGTTATTTGTGTTGTCTAATTTGCAACAAAAATAAATTATTCCAATATGCACAATTTCCCATATCTTCAACAAAAAAGATGATACTACACACAACTATATTAACTAAACATAAAAACTGACAATTGTCAGGAACGGAATTATACACATAGCAGGCTGAAATTTTGTGTAATACAAAGTATCACAGTATCAACAGCATATTACAGACAATTAGAGATACTAAATAATAATAAAATACCACTCTAAATATGAACCTGCGTTATATAATAGTAATTAAAATGTGTCTCAAACAGTTTTGTATTCTATCATAGGCCAATAAATAGAGATTTTTTCGGGACAAAAATATTAACCGGAAACAGAGTGCGCCATCACACTTAAGATAGTCCATAGTAATATTTCATTATGTCTTCAACTAGCAAGTAGCATTTGTTTATATTTAATGCCAAAAATCGCGTTTTCTTTAGTTTTTGGTTTATAAAATCGAAACTAATACAGTAATCTTGATGGTGTAAAGAGATGAATTGTAGAGAATAAAATTACACACAATGTGATATGGTTACATGACTTGATCGGATAATTAGAGCAAGCGAAATACCCGAAAATACGGAAAAATTAAACTTTCTTCTTTATTTCTCAATTCCAGCGAAGGCCCTTTGCGAAATAATAGTTATTGATGTGTACTGTATGTACACCAAAACCAGGAGAAGTGGGATTATTGGTTTTTGTACAATTATAATTTGAATTTTTGAATGCATTATTCTTCAATGTGCCTGGATGCGTCGTGGATGGTCCGATTTGAATTCTGCAAAATCATATTGAAAGTAATTACACTACAAAACGCATATTCTAATATAATATATATTAAAATAGCTGTGATACAAAAACGGGAGTACTGAAGTATTTTCCTTTTCTGAAGTGTTGTTATAAAATTAAATCAAATATGAAAAAACTGGACTTTAAAAAAATTCTTTCGTGCCTCCGATACATGTTTGTCTCTTTTACTCATTAATATAGTCTAAGCACTCACGCCATAATCATAACTAAAGAAATGGGGGAATGGCTGATTGAAGTTGACAACTCTGATCGAAAATGAAAACTCAAATTTTAAAAGCTCAAGTTAATTAATTTACTTTTTTCGATTTTCTAACTTAAACATTTTATACTAAGAATCTAATCTAACCCACATGTTGCTATACCTGAATCTAGAGAGCTACTGTCGAGAACCCTCAGCTCTTAAACCATACCATTCACAATATCTACATTACCGAAACCGCAACTTTTTAAAAACAAAAAATCTTCAAGGTCAAGTTATTCCAAATTTGATTTACTCTTATAACATTTTTGGCAACCCGATATTCAATATCTGTGTTTCAATCAGACCTACACGATCTCGAAACACTTCCAAAATGAAAACTTCAAACTTCAATTTTTTTAAATATGATTTTATTTTATACCATTTCTATTTTCTACACACCCTGTATGGCATACCCGAGTGTCCCAACAGTGGCTGTATAACTTGGACCCTGTTCAAGTGTATTCAAAACACCTAAAAAAGAACAACTCCGTACTCTGGCTTATGTTGCACGGTTATGTACATTTTAGATTAATGTGCACAGTTAGATAGTTTTTAATTTTTCTCGTATAATACAACAAATTGAATGATTTAATAGAAAATCCCATGAAGAGGAAAAAACGACCTCTTACCTGAAAAAAGTTTTTAGAAATCGGTTGATTAATAACGAAAATATAGGGTTTTGAAATTAATGGTATTAATAGTTGATACACTCTAAGTGTTGATTACTATAATTTAAATTTCACCAATTTACCAGTTACCAATTGTTGACATTTCAAAACAGTTTTGCAATGTTTCTAGTTCTTCTTCAGCTTCACGTTGAAAGATTTTTTATTAAGTTTCTTTATTGCATTTTTACTTTATATTGTAATCGTGAAAAAAATCACCCTCCGAGATTGTTTCAGATCTTTACGTTTCAGGGTCCCTAGATGTCGGAAAACATGTTTTCTCAATTGCGTCGGTCTGTCTGTGTATCGGTCTGTTTGTTCGCGGTATAGCTAAAAAACTACCAATCCGATTGACTTCAAATTTTGGCCAAAAGTTAAGGGTCATGTGGGGATGACCTGGCAACATTTTGGTAAAAATCCATTATGGCGAAACAAAATGGCGACCTAATGAAATGTTAAAAAAACTATGATTAAAGAGCTACTTACTCAATTTATTTCAAATTTTGCAAAACAATTTTAGAAGTTAAATGGTAAACTTTTGGTACGAATTCAAGTTGGCGAAACAACATGGCTTAATAAAATATTTAAAAGTTCTGCCTGAAAAAACTACTTAATGAATTTCAAATTTTGTTCGATAATTAATTGTGGCATAGAGAGGAACTAGTATAATTGTGGTAGGAATTTAAGATGCCGGAACAAAATAAAATGTTTGAAATAGTGAAACAATTGCCCCTTTTACATATCTTCATGTTTTAGTGTTCCTAAATGCCAAATATTATGTTTTATCAATTCCGTGGGTCTGTTTGTCAGTTCGCGTCACAGCTACTTACCCGATCAACTTAAGCAAAATTTAATAGGGGCGACCTGGTAATATTTTGGTAAAAATCCAATATGGGACAACAAGATGGCGGCTTAGTGAAACGTTAAAAAATTGTTGCTGAATGAACTGATAACATTTTCATATGAATTTTAGATAGCAAAGCAAAATGGCGGTCTAATAATATATTTAAAAATCAGCCGGAAAAAGCTACTTACTGGATTAATTTCAAAATTTGTGCAAGCATTCAGTGTTTTATAGAGATAAACTAGTAAATTTGTGGAGCGAATTATTCAAGATGGCGAAAAAAAAATGGCAGCCAAATAAAATGTCAAAAAACCTTCTTATTCAATCGACTTTAGGTTTTCCAGAAAAATTAAATGCGATCTAGAGATAAACTGGTACGAATTCAATACTACCGAATAAAATGGCGCCAAATAAAAAAATATGAGTTGCAAAATGACTATGTAACTAAATTAGGTCACACTTCTCTATTCTTAATAAAGGGAAAGATTCATAGCGAGGGAAGTTCCGGGTAAAGAAAATTTACTAATTTTTTAAATATATAAACATCCAGGTGAAAATGTTTAATACGGGGGTATTAAATGCGGAATTGGGGAGTACCTAAATAAAGACTAGACTCGCTGATAGAGGTAATCATTGCTCGCTGTCCCAATTATAGATGTAATTACCAACAACATGTAAAAGTAAAATTTCTCACTTATCCAGTTCCCACTTAACAAAATTTTCACTGCATTTTGGAGTTTGCCTCACAAATTTGACCTCCTTACTAAAAAATTATATACAACTGGAAAAATCTATAGGTATATGGGAAAAAACGAATGACCATAGGTTTTAGAAATCCTAGAGCTACCAAAATAAGCTGAAAATATAAGTAAAATAAGAAGCATAAAATGACCTAATAACAGGTTTCTAGTCACTCAGATTGAGGCACTTCCCTGTTGTTAATTTTTGATATAGAGTGAATGACCGGGAGTTTAAAGTCGTCTTAAAGCAACCACAATTGGCTCTAATCTTTACTAAAGCAAACAGCATAAAACACCTGAGTATCATCTTTTTAACCCCTCCGATTGAGGCTTTTACCCCTTGCCATGTTTCAAATAAATTGAATGACCGGGGGTCAGTCATCCTAAGCTACCAACATTGAATCAAATCTTCACTCAAGCAAGCAGCATAAAACGGCTCAAAGTATAAACTTTGTAGCCCCTCAGATTAAAGCACTTCCCTCGTGCAATTTTTCAAATAAACCGAATGACCGGGGTTTAAAGTTATCCTAAAGCTACCAGAATTGATGCAAATCTTTACTACGACAAGAAACGTAAAATGGCTTAGTATCAACGTTCTAGCCCCTCAGACTGACGACCTTCCTTTGGAAATTTTTTATAAAAACTGAATGACCGGGTGTTTAAAGTTATCCTAAAGCCACCAATATTGACTTAAATCGTCACCAAAGCAAGCAGCATAACATCGCTAAGTAGCTTTCTAGCGTTTCAGTTGGAGGCACTTCCCACTTGCAAATGTTCATATAAAGTGAATGACCGAGGGTTTTAAGGTATTCTAAAGCTACCCAAATTGATTGAAATCTTCACTAAAGCAAGCAGCATCAAACAGCTTTCTAGCCCCTTAGATCAGGCACTTCCCTCTTGGAAATTTTCTTATAAAGTGAATGACTGGGGGTTAAAGTCATCCTAAAGTCACGAGGCAAGTGCCTCACTCTTAGGGGCGAGAAAGTTGGTACTTTGCAGTTTTATGCTTAATTTTGGTAGCTTTAGGATGACTTTAAACCCCCGGTCATTCACTTTTTATGAAAAATTGTAAGAGGGAACTGCCTCAATCTAAGGGGCTAGAAAGCTGATACTATGCCCTTTTATGTTGTTTACCTACGCAAGGATTTTAGTCAATTTTGCTAGCTTTAGGATAACTTTAAACCTCCCGGCCATTAATTTATTTGAAAAATGGCAAGGGGGAACTGCCCCCATCACAAAGAAAGTTGATATGCAGTTGTTTTATAATGCTTGCTTTAGTGAAGATTTGAGGTATTTTGGGTAGCTTTAGGATGTCTTTAAACCACCGGTCATTCGCTTTATAAGAAATATTGCAAGGGGGGAGTGCCTCAATTTAAGGGGCTAGAATGTTGATACTTGGTAATTTTATGCTGCTTACTTTAACAAAGATTCGAGCCAATTATGGTAGCTTTAAGATAACTTTAAACCCCCGATCATTCACTTTATAAGAAAAATTACTCTCTTGTTATTAGGTCATTTTATGCTTCTTATTTCAATAATATTTTGACCTTATATTATACCCAGTTTACACGGTTAACCGAAAAAACAGCATTTTGAATATCCGATAACAAAAGTTATCTGTAATTTAAAATTATATTATGATATATAGTCATTCATATTATTATATGAAACTGATGACTTTTTTTAGTCAACAGGAAATTATGAATTCGGACTTGGTAAATTAATTATCCGGATCAAATAATTAACCAGTTAAAGATTTACACGAAAATCTATTTTTTATTAATCGTTTTTTTTAATAACCGGTTAACCGGTCACAATTAATAATTTTGACAGCCAAGTACCACCCTTGAAAATGTATGGATATATGTTTATTGTACATTTCCGAGATATTTACTGCTGATTTGTAAAAATTATTTCATGAGACATGACCACGATATTTTAAAACCTTTTTTTAGTGGTCGCTGATTTTCATGTTGCCTTAACAAATTTTTAAGTGGCCAAATGTAATGTGTATAGGGAAAAGACCATCACATTCCAACGCTTTAAAAAAAAGGGCGTGCAGTGGTCGAGGTTTTTTGCCATTGAAATAGACGGTTCATTTTACATGTGTCTCCCACAAAAAATGAAACCATAAGAGAGTCTCGACTCTATATGGGCATAATAGTAAGAATGAAGTGATGTTTCACTTACTATGAATTTAGGTTCATAATAGCATACTCCGCTGATGCAATTTTGCCATTATTATATTATATTATAGCCCCTGTTTCTGCCAGTTTATAGATCCATTTACTTGAAAGCCTAAAAATTCTATTGTTTTTGACTGATTTATGAAACTGTTATTTAATGATATTTTAATTTTCTGGTTTAGATTTGTTTTTCCATTGTTAAAGTGTAAAATGTTTAATTTTGTCTAATTTACAAAAAGCCATTTAAATTATACTAATCAGTCATAGTTTTTACTAGAGAGGTAGCAATATTTAAAGCAGTATGCAAATCTGAATGAGAAATTTGACCGAGGTGTCATGAGAAAACTATATTACTGATGTATTTTTGTTAAACAAGTGTTGAGGCATATCGTTAACAGATGTTATAAACATCAAGGGTGCTAAAACTTGAACCCTGTGGATTGCCAATATAGCTGAATTTGACTGATACATGTAATTAGTAACATTATCCTTCTGAACTTTATTTCAAAAATCTGATGACGGTTATTAAGGAAACTTTTTATCCAGCTTAAGCATACTCCTATTAAACTCATGTTCAACAGCTTATTAAATAAGATAAATATTGTGGTTCATCATATCAAAACCCTTCGTCCATTCAAAGTTAATACCAGAATATTCGTGATTTGGATATATAGAACAGTTTGCATGGATTTGTTTTTTTTAAAGCCATGCTGAGGTAGTGTTAAAATAGTTTTTCTTAATTTTATTTAATAATAATTAAATTTCTTCTGCACATAACATTTTTCAAGATTTTAGAGAAGACTGATGAAACAGCCACTGGTTTATAGTTTTCTATATTGGTCCTATCACATTTTTAAAATATTGTGATTAATTTAGATATTTTTAGCATTTCGAGAAATTAATAATGTGTAGAGAGGTTTGGCTATCAGGCTGTTAACATATTTTAAAATGTGGCAGGGGATTTGATCTATACCTGCTGATTTTTTTATTGATATATCTCTAATTATGTGTATGATTTCTACTTCCTCAAGGGGTTTTAAAACTATTGATTTGTAAGAAAGGAATAAATAAATTGGTACCTTGACCGGGTCGTGTTATATTCAAAGTATTTTGAAAATATGAGCCAAAAATATCACATAATTGTTCAGGATTAATAATTTCTTTTTCATTCTGAACGAACTTAACTGATGGACTTTTTCTTGTTTTACCTGCTGTTTCATTTATAAAACTGCAAGCACATTTATTTAAATTATTAGAAAGAAGCAGATGATTGTCAAAAAGTCTTATTTTCCCAGCTTGAAGAGCTTTTTTGTACTGAGTTTTTGCTGCTACTTCTTTAGAAGAAATTTACAGAAATGAACAGAAGAAAAAAAGTTGGTTAGTAAGTCAGAGGTGCTATAAATTTTTATCCATTTCTCTCTATATAAAAGAAAAAATATTTTTTGTTTGATTTATTATAAACGAGTCATATAACTGTCCTGTTTTTGATTATTTATTTATATCACAGATTATCACAATGCTTAAGTGATCTCAGAAGCATTTTCACCATATCAATGCAAAACATGAAAACAATAAAAATGAACATTGAAATGTATAAAACAATCTTCTTTAATAATGCGTATTATAACGTATCGGTTGGTTAAAAATAAATCTAAAATTATACATTCCAAAAAGGTCATTAACATTTGCAGCACATACACTATAACTTGTTATTTAAGTAACCAACAATTATAACATGTTTGAAACTTTTTATTATATATTTTTAAAGTTTCTCTAATTTTTTGGTAAAACTGTCAATATTTGATTGAGGAGGGCGGCATATAGATACAAAAACACATTTTACAGGTAAAAAAAATAAAACTTTCTATGCAGTGCTCAAATTCCTGTTCTTTCGTGTGAAAAACGTGATATCCCTAAAAGGCAAACCCTCGACAGGATGCAATGGTATATCAACTGAAGTGCTTAAAACAATCTGTGGAGAAACTGTGCTTCTTCTGACACTACTAATAAACATCTCCAAAGAAAGCTGCAAATTCCCTTCGGTCCTCAATATAGCGAGAGAGATACCAATATATAAAAGTGGTGATGAATCTGATATGAAATCCACTGAAAAAGCGTCCTTTGTTTTGTACATCGGGAGCCTGTTTTTGATCTCTCGCGAGCCTTCGATACGTTAAATATTAAAATTGTATGGCAGAAACTTGAAAAGATAGGATTAGAAGACATACACTAGAAATAATATCATTCCTTAAGGAACAAAAATTACAAGTAAAAGTGAATGATACCTTCTCAGATACTTATGATATTAACATTGGGGCACCTCAAAGATTGGTATTGGTGCCAGTTATTTTTATCTTGTACATGAACGACTTCACTTCATCCTGTCGAGTGTTTGCCTTTTGGGGATATCATGTTTTTCATACGAACGAACAAGAATTTGAGCACTGCACAGAAAGTTTTATTTTTTTACTATAAAATGTATTTTTGTATCTATATGCCGCTCTGCCCAATCAAATATTGACAGTTTTACTAAAACATTAGAGAAACTGTAAAAATATATAATACAAAGTTGCAAATATGTTATGTTGGTTACTTAAATAACAAGTCATAGTGTATGTGCTGCAAATGTTAATGACCTTTTTGGAATGTATAATTTTAGATTTATTTTTAACAAACCCATACGTTATAATAATAAGGGTACTGCATTATTAAAGACGATTGTTTTATACATTTCAATGTTCATTTTCATTGATTTCGTGTTTTGCATTGATATGGTGAAAATTCTTCTCAGATGACTTAAGCATTGTGATAATCTTAGATATAAATAAATAATCAAAAAAAAAGGACTGTTATATGACTCGTTTATAATGAATCAAACAAAAAATATTTTTTCTTTTACATAGAGAGAAATGGATAAAAATTTATAGCACCTCTGACTTACTAACCAAGTTTTTTTTCTTCTATATATCATATCTGTAAATTTCTTCTAAAGAAGTAACAGGTCTTAGCAGCAAAAACTCAGTACAAAAAAGCTCTTCATTGAAAAAATAAGACTTTTTGACAATTCTAATAATTTAAATAAATGTTCTTGGAGTTTTATAAAGGAAAGAGCAGGTAAACCAAGTAAAAATTTATCATTTAAGTTCGTTTAGAATAAAAAAGAAATTATTAATCCTGAACAATTATGTAATATTTTTGTCTCATATTTTCAAAATACTTGAATGTAACACGACCCAGTCAAGGTACCAATTTATTTATTCAAGATATAAATAGCCCTTCTTACAAATCAATAATTTTAAAACCTCTTGACGAAGTAGAAATCATAAACATAATTAGAGATATATCAATAAAAAAATCAACAGGTATAGATCAAATCCCCTGCCACATTTTAAAATATGTTAACAGCTTGATAGTCAAACCACTAGTACACATTATTAATATTTCATTTCTCGAAATGCTAAAAATATCTAAATTAATCACAATATTTTAAAAATGTGATAGGATCAATATAGAAAACTATAAACCAGTGGCTGTTTCATCAGTTTTCTTTAAAATTTTGGAAAAGGTTATGCGTAGAAGAAATTTAATTATTAAATAAAATTAAGAAAAACTATTTTAACACTACCTCAGTATGTTTTTTTAAAAAACAAATCCACACAAACTGCTCTATATATCCAAATCACGAATATTCTGGTATTTACTCTGACTAGACGAAGGCTTTTGATATGATGAACCGCAATATTTATCCTTTTTAATAAGCTGGAGAAGATGAGTTTAACAGGAGCATGCTTAAGCTGGATAAAAAGTTTCCTTAATAACCGTCATCAGATTTTTAGTATAAAGTTCAAAAGGATAACGTTACTAATTATATCAGTCAAATTCAGCTATATTAGCAATTCACAGGGTTCAAGTTTTAGCACCTTTGATGTTTATAATATCAGTTAACGATATGCCTCAACATTTGTTTAACAAAAATACATCAGTAACATAGTTTGCTCATGACACCTCGGTTAAATTTCTCATTCAGATTTGCATAATGCTTTAAATATTGCTACCTCTCTAGTAAAAACTACGATTTATTGGTGTAATTTAAATGGCCTTTTTTAAATTTGACAAAATTAAACATTTTACACTTTAACAATGGAAAAACAAATCTAATAACAGTTTCATAAATCAGTCGAAAACAATAGAATTTTTAGGCTTTCAAATAAATGAATCTATGAACCGGCAGGAATAGGGTATATAATATAATAATGGCAATGGGGTATATAATATAATAACGGCAAAATTGCCTCAGCGGACTGTGCTATTATGAATCTAAATTCATAGTAAGTGAAACATCACTTCATTTTTACTATTATGCCCATGTAGAGCCGAAACTCTCCTGTGGTTTCGTTTTTTCAATGGCAAAAAACCTCGACCACTGCACGCCTCTTTTTTTAAAGCGTTGGATTGTGATGGTCTTTTCTCTATACGTATTACATTGGGCCACTTAAAAATTTGTTAAGACAACATGAAAATCGGCGACCACTAAAAAAAGGTTTTAAAATATCGTGGTCATGTCTCATGAAATAATTTTTGCTTTCAATTATATGCTTGGGAGGCGCATTTGCCCCACCTCCCCCTAAATACGCCAATGTTCTGAATTCTTGCAAATCAGCAGTAAATATCTCGGAAATGTACAATAAACATATATCCATACATTTGCAAGGGTGGTGCTAATGCTGTCAAAATTATTAATTGTGACCGGTTATTAAAAAAAACGATTAATAAAAAAATCGATTTTCGTGTAAATCTTTAACCGGTTAATTGTTTGATCCGGATAATTAATTCACCGAGTCCTAACTCATAATTTCCTGTTGACTAAAAAAAAAGGTCATAAGTTTCATATAATATAAATGACTTTATACCATAATATAATTTTAAATTACAGATAACTTTCGTTATCGGATATTCAAAATGCTGTTTTTTCGGTTAACCGTGATAAATATTAACCGGTTAGCCGTAATCTTTGACAGCCCTAGGTATAAAGGTCAAAATATTATTGAAATAACAAGCATAAAAAGTCCCTTAAATTGAGGCACTCCCCCCTTGCAACTTTTCTTAAAAAGCGAATGACCGGTGGTTTAAAGACATCCTAAAGCTCCAATCCAAAATTAAGCATAAAACTGCTAAGTACCAACTTTCTCGCCCCTCAGATTTTGCCACTTCCCTCTTGACTTTAGGATGACTTTAACCCCCGGTCATTCCCTTTATAAGAAAACTTCTTGCCTGAATCTGAGGGGCTAGAAAGCGGTTTTATGCTGCTTGCTTTAGTGAAGATTTGTGTCAATTTTGGTAGCTTTAGAATACTTAAAATCCTCGGTCATTCACTTTATATGAGCATTTGCAAGTGGGAAGTGCTTCCAACTGAAGCGCTAGACTACTTAGCGATGTTATGCTGCTTGCTTTGGTGAAGGTTTAAGCCAATTTTGGTGGCTTTAGGGTAACGTTAAACCCCCGGTCATCCACTTAAGACAAATCGCAAGAGGGAAGTGCCTCAAGGGCTAGAAAGTTAATACTCAGCGGTTTTATGCTGCTTGCTTTAGTGAAAATTTTAGTCAATTTTTGTAGCTTTAGGGTAACTTTAAACCCCGGTCATTCACTTTTTATGAAGAATTGCAAGTGCCTCAATTTGGAAGGCTAGAAAGTTGATACTATGTCATTTAATGCTGCTTGTTTTAATAAAGATTTTAGTCAATTTTGGAAGCCTTGCGATGACTATAAAACCCCCGTTCATTCACGTTATATGAAAAATTCCTAGAGGTGAGTGCCTCAGCGGTTTTATACTGCTTGCCTTAGTAAAGATTTGCGTCAATTCTGATAGCTTTAGGATAACTTTAAACCCCCGGTCATTCAGTTTATTTGAAACATTGCAAGAGGGAAGTGCTTTAATCTGAGGGGCTACAAAGTTGATACTTTGAGCCGTTTTATGCTGCTTGTTTTAGTGAAGATTTGATTCAATGTTGGTAGCTTTAGGATGACTTCAAACCCCCGGTCATTCAATTTATTCGAAACATGGGAAGGGATAAGTGCCTCAATCGAAGGGGCTAAAAGATGATACTCAGCCGTTTGATGTTGTTTGCTTTAGTGAAGATTGGAGCCAATTGTGGTAGCTTTAAGATGACTTTAAACTCCTGGTCATTCACTCTATATGAAAAATTAAATTAAAAATAGGGAAGTCCCTGAATCTGAGTGACTAGAAACCTGTTATTGGGTCATTTTATGCCTCTTATTTTAGTAATATTTTGAGCTTATTTTGGTAGCTCTAGGATTTCTAAAACCTATGGTCATTCGTTCCTTCATTTTTTCTGGTCATCAAATTACCGGTCATTAAATTTGGTTTTTCCTCATAGGTATATCAATTTTAAAAGCTACAAAACGAATTAGGTATCTTTTCCACTTGTATATGAGTTTTTAGTGAGGAGGCCAAATTTGTGAGAAAAACTCCAAAATGCAGTGAAATTTGTTAAGTGGGAACTGGATAAGTGAGAAATTTTACTTTTACTTGTTTGTTGGTAATTACATCTATAATTGGGATAGCGAGCAATGATTACCTCTATCAGCGAAGTCTTAATGTAAAAATCATTCTTACCTCTATGTTTTTTCTAAATGCAATAAATAATAGGACATCTTATTGTGTATAGACAGTTTATTTAGGTACTCCTCCCGCTCCCCAGTTCCGCATTTAATACCCCCGTAATAAACATTTTCACCTGGATGTTTCTATATTAAAAAATTGGTAAACTTTCTTTACCCGGAACTTCCCTCGTTATGAATCTATCCCTTTATTAAGAATAGAGATCTACTTTAGTTACATAGTCATTTTGTAACTCATATTTTTTTATTGGGCGCCATTTTATTCCGTCGTATTGAATTTGCGCTCCACAAATTTACTAGTTTATCTGTATAAAACACTGAATGTTTGCACAAAATTTGAAATCAATCTAGTAAGAAGCTTTTTCGGGCTGATTTTTAAATATATTATTAAACCGCCATTTTGTTTTGCGATCTTGAATTCATATCAAAATGTTAGCAGTTCATTCAGTAAGCCCTTTGTTGCCCTATATTGGATTTTTACCAAAATGTTACCAGGCCATCCCCATTAATTTTTGCTTTAATTTAAAATCGGGTAAGTAGCTGTGACGCGAACTGACAGACAGACCGACGGAATTGATAAAACATAATATTTGGCATTTAGGAACGCTAAAAAGATATGTAAAAGAAGCGATTTTTTTCACTATTTCAAACATTTCATTTGGCCGCCATTTTGTTCCGGCATCTTGAATTCGTGCCACAATTATACTAGTTCCTCTCTATACCACAATTAATTATTGCACAAACTTTGAAATCCATTAAGTAGTTTTTTCAGGCAGAATTTTTAAATATCTTATTAAGCCGCCTTGTCGTTTCGGCATCTTGAATTCATACCAAAATTTTACCATTTAACTCCTAAAATTGTTTTGCGAAATTTGAAATAAATTGGGTAAGCAGCTCTTTAGTAATAATTTTTTCAACACTTCATCAGGCCGCCATTTTGTTTCGCTATAACGGATTTTTACCAAAATGTTGCCAGGTCATCCCCATATGACCCTTAATTTTTGGCCAAAATCTGAAGTCGATCGGATAGGTAGTTTTTTAGCTTTACCGCGAACAGACAGACCGACGCAATTGAGAAAACATGTTTTTCGACATCTAGGGACCCTGAAACGTAAAGATCTGAAACAATCTCGGAGGGAGATTTTTTCACGATTACAACACAAATTAAAAATGCAAAAAAGAATCTTCAATAAAAAGTCATTCAACGTGAAGCTGAAGGAGAACTGGAAACATTGCAAAACTGTTTTGAAATGTCAGCAATTGGTAACCAAAGCATGTTTGATGAAATTTATAATATAGTAATCAACATTTAGACTGCATCAACTATTAATACCATTAATTTCAAAACCCTATATTTCGTTATTAATCAACCGATTTCTAAAAACTTTTTTCAGATAAGAGGTTGTTTTTTCCTCTTCATTGGACTTTCTATTAAATCACTCAATTTGTTTTATTATACGAGGAAAACTAAAAACTATGTAATTGTGCACATTCACCTAAAATGTACATGACCGTGAAACATAAGCCAGAGTACGGGGTTGTTCTTTTTAGGTGTTTGGAATACACTTGAGCAGGGTCCGAGGTATACAGCCACTGTTGGGACACTCGGGTATGCGATACAGTGTGTGTAGAAAATAGAAATAGTATAAAATAAAATCATATTTAAAAGAATTGGAGTTTAAATTTTTTATTTTGGAAGTGTTTGAGATCGTGTAGGTCTGATTTCAACACAGATATTGAATATCGGGTGGCAGAAAATGTTATAAGATTAAATCAAATTTGGAAAAACTTTACCTTGGAGATTCTTTTTCGTTTTTCAAAAGTTGCAGTTTCGGTAATGTAGATAATGTGAATACCATGGTTTAAGAGCTGAGGGTTTTCAGCAGATGCTCTCTGGATTCAGGTATAGCAACATGTGGGTTAGATTAGATTTTTAGTGTAAAATGTTTAAGTTAGAAAATAGAAAAAGTAAATAAAAATTAACTTTTAAAATTTGAGTTTTCATTTTCGATCAGATTTGTCAACTCCAATCGGCCATTTCTTCATTTCTTTAGTTATGATTATGGCGTGAGAGCTTAGGCTAGATTAAAGAATAATGCATTCAAAAATTCAAATCGTAATTGTACAAAAACCAATAATCCCACTTCTCCTGGTTTTGGTGTACATACAGTACACATCAATAACTATTATTTCGCAAAAGATCTTCGCTGCAATTGAGAAATAACGGAGAAAAAGTTTAATTTTTCCGGATTTTCGGGTTTTTCGCTTATTCTAATGATCCGATCAAGTCGTGTAACCATATCATATTGTTTGTAATTTTATTCTCTACAATTCATCTCTTTACACCATCAAGATTACTGCATTAGTTTCGATTTTATAAATCATAATCGAAAACTCGATTTTTGGCATTAAATTGTTTATAACAAATATAAACAAATGCTAGTTGCGAGTGGAAAACGTAATGAAATAGTACTATGGACTATCTTGAGTGTGGTGGCGCACTCTTTTTCCGGTTACTATTGTTGCCCCGAAAAAATCTCTATTTATTGGTTTATGATAGAATACATAACTGTTTGAGATCCATTTTAATTACTGTTATATAACGCAGGTTCATATTTAGAGTGGTATTTTATTATTATTTATTATCTACAATTGTGTTGATACTTTGTATTACACAAAATTTCAGCCTCCTAGTTAATTAATATAGTTGTGTGTAGTATCATCTTGTTTGATGAAGTTATGTGAATTTGTGCATATTGGAATAATTTACTTTGTTTGCAAATTAGACAACCAAATTTAAGGATATCAACTGGTTCACAAATAACTCTAAAGTTTTTTATATGTTAATTCACTGTTATCCGTATACCTAATATGCATATTTGGCCATCGTATATTCCCTTTTTTTGCGATTTTATTTTTGTTGTTATGTGTTTATGTGTTAGGAATCTTCTGTTTTTGTGGTTGATAGGTTACTGACCTTTCCGAGTTTGTCTATTTTACTTTTATACCAAACATATACCAGGGCTATCCATTAAGTTGGTAGGAGTACAAGTTACACGCCATTGCTTTTAGAAATAGTTAGTATTCTTGTGCCTTTGACTTTCACTTCAATGGCTTCCACCTTTAAGTGTTGTGAGAATAAGCCACAAAAGAACTGGGTATGTGCAATATGGTTAAATTTAATACACCCCCTTTGCTTCAAACACAATAAAAACACCACCTTTGTGAACAAAAACATTACTTGGTGCTCTAAAACACGTGCAGAGAAAGAGCACAAGATACAAATATTAAGGTCGAAAGGGTTACATTGAGACAAAAAATATCTGGCTTGAGAAGTAAAATTCAGCAAAGAGATGAGTATATCAAGAGGCTAAAACGGAACTCCTCTTCATTTACACATGATGTCATAGAAATGGAAAATAAATATATTGAGCAGCTGAAACATAAAGCGAACATAATTATCATTCTTAATAATATGACAATATGTGAAGGATGTGGCACAGTCAACAAAACATCCTCATCTAATTTTATTCTTTACTACCAAAATTTGAGGGGTCTCCGGACTAAATTAAAAGAGCTTTCTACCAATGTAGCACTTCTCTTGTTATAATATAGTAGAACTGACAGAAACTTGGTTAAATAGTGATTTTGATGATGCAAAATTGGAATTGCAAGGCTATCCGATTTTTAGAAAATACAGAGACCCCATTGCATAAGGCAAAACTAGAAACGGTAGTGTACTTATTGGAGTAGATAAGGACCTTAAAGTAGCTGTCCTAGAATGTCCACGATAGGTAAAAATTCAGATCAATAAACTCAATTTTGTTTAATGTGTTATTTATATTCAGCCTCATTTTAATATCGAGGAGTATTCAATTCACTGTGAAAATGTTGAATACTTTTCTAATTTGACCAAATATAACTTATCCGAACTTAATTTTTATGATAATGACGTTTACAACTATTCTTAAAAAAATCCTTCAAATGCATGCTTCTTAATGCATAACAGATGCAATGTGCTTTAGTGTAGAATATCTGTAACACAGAAGTAAATACTGCTTGTGATATTTGGTATCATGTGATAATCACCATCCACCTCTGATGATCCCCGTTAATACTGATGAAATTGTCTCTGATAGTTATATTAATCGAGTAGAATATAGGTATGATTTTAGGAACTTCTATTAGACTAGTGCAAATAATTTTATTTTAAATGTAAATTGTGATCTAATCCTAGACTGTAACATATAAGAAAATAAATGTAGAAAATTTCTATTTAGTTTTAAATCAGTGTTTGAATGAATTTATACCTAAAATTAAAATAAAAAGGAATTTTAAGTTTCCAATTTGGTTCAGGCATGAACTTATCATTGAAAAAAAGATGGCTCACAAAATGTACAAGTCTTTTTCAAAGCAACAAAACTATGACAAATTTAGTGAACTGCGAACTGCTTGTAAGGAGATGTCAAAGAATTGTTACAATCATTATAAAAGGCAACATTTTTGCACAGTATATTCTATCAACAACAATAATATAACTACAGTGCTGGAACTTCGAAGTGCACCAAGGAAGTTTTTACTCGAAATTCAAAGTGAAATATTTTCAATACGGATGACGATTTTGAGTTACAGTTTTCGGCCTTTGTTTGGCCAATTCCTAGAGTATGCAAGTTAGCCTCAGGACTCGCAACCATAGATCATGTCATTTTTTGAAAAATTTATTCGACCTGGGGTGCAATTTTGCACTTATCATTTCGTTAGTTAACGAAAATTTTCTTTGTTCGGAGAGCTGTTCGGCATGACAATCGGATTTTCCGATTCTGGTTCTTTAAAAAACAACCTACTACTAAAGCCGCCATTTTCCGAATCTGTCAGCTCTTGAGTTTTTGATAATATCTAAATTTACTGCTTTGGAGTTTAATTTCGTAAGATAAACAAATTATTTTGATTACTTGAAAGCTAAGCCATGATATATTAGCATATGCATCATACCGTAAATAATCAACAGATGCCAATATATTCAAGAAAATCATGAAAACATGGAACTTCCAAATAGGCAGCGAAGATACGAAACTCGCAAAAAAATCCTTCAAATTAAAAAAGGTAAGCTAATCTGTTTAAAAAATATTATCTATGTCATATTATTACGAAACCTGTATATTTTAGTTATTAATGAATCATTATTTTTAATTCAGTGAATTCTTCCCTAATTTGATCATTTTGTTAGAAGTACGGGAAAACATAAAACGCTATCCTCAAAATGTACTTCTTTTGAAGAAATATTTAAAATAGTTGTGAGTATTCTGTTTCAATATTAATTACATTATTTGGTATAGGGTGCAAAATTCTATATTACGTATTTTATTTAAAAAAAAAAGGGGGGACCTATGTTAATATCTATTCCATCTATTCTAATCCAGCACCGCGGCTGTTATGCAACCACATAAACATCATACATCTATCCGCCTTTGAAACGGGGCGCGTTTTCCAAAGAAAAATAATATAATAATATAGGCGAAATGCGTTTCTCGGGAGAACAAAGCGTTTTAAATTTACAGTAAGAATAAAAATCTTACCCTAGGTTGTAATTGCCCGTTGTTACTGGGGAATGACCCTCCCTATTTTAAGAAAAGGCAGTATTTTATTTAATTTTGGTCTCTCGCAACCTAACCTAACTTTTTTAGTTCACAAATACCCAGTAAACTAGGAAGTCGAACAGCTGGTGGATCACTTGCGGAAACAACAGTGGTTTAATAATGGTGTATTTAAGTATTGCAAAATTGAACATAAGTTCCAACTTTTAGGAACCAATTTAAGAATAATATTTTCTATTGATGGAAAGACTAAAGAAGCAATAAGGGCAGTTGAATCTAGATTATCATAATACTGTTACAGGTAGGCATGAATTTGTATATTTTTAAGCAAATAGAATGTACTTGCTAAAATTATATTTTATTGTCTATGTCGAGGTCTATGTATAACTTGTAAACAAAAGTATTCCTTAACAGGTATTATCAAAGAAATTTTATAGCGTGAGTTATTATTTTCTTTGGTATTATATATTTTCACTGTTGAGGGCGAAATGAAATCCTTGTTTTTCTTTAAAAGAACTATAGTTGGAGTTATATAATATTATAATTATTAGAGAAGAAGAACAATCACCGAAGCACAGATACAAATTCCTCGATAAGCTGTTTTGTTGATTCAAATTTGAACTCGACCATTTTGATTGTAGAAGATATATACCTATGTAAGTATTAATTGTGATTATTTTATTTTTTTTTATAAAGAAACTTACTATAATATTAGACTTAAACAGGTTAGGCTAGTATAATTCATAAGCCTATGTTTAGTAAAGTCTACTGCAAAACATACCTATGAGTTCGTTATTATAACAAATCGTCAGTTTACAGTATCAAACAGAATTTAACACTTGAAACCTTGTTTGATTTGACTAATTGTTTTTGTACTGATAGTCTGTCGGAAAACAGCAGCAAGATAATGCATAGCAACTCAACTAATGAATGGTGCACTTATTTTTTTATTATGTCATCTATTAAACTTTGTGCTAGACACCTCGTTATGTTTTATATGTTTGTCTAATTTCTTACAGTGTGATACAAATATGTTTGAAGTGTTTGTTTTTCTTTGGGTTTTGCTAATTGCAATTTTTCATGTGTATTTTTAAATTAATCTTTTGTTCAAATCTATGAATTGCTTTTGAAGTTTTACATCACAATAAAAATATTCTATTTAAAATAATAACTATTATATGACTTAATAAGTTCATTATGTTTAATGAAATTTATTTGTTTATTCTTATGTAAAATTGTACAGAGTGCCTGGTTATATTTTAAATGGTACCCTAGAGGCCTTATTCTATGTTTTTGGGTTTGAACAAAATCATCATTCATTAATCATTCTTCCCGATTATAAATATACTAGGTTTAAACTTTATCTATAAAGATAACAGAGAAATTTTAGAAAAACCCTGCAATAAGAGGCAATGTGTAAGAGAGAAATGGAGAAAGCTCCAATATAGAGGAGTCAGTGCTAATACATTGCTTCTTATGATAGGGTTTTTCTTAAATTTCTTGATTATCTTTAGAGATAAAGGTCTTAAACCTAGTTTTTTATTAATAATCAGCAAGAAGAGACCATTAGAGCTGTATCTATTATACAGAGTGTGTCTTTCAAAATAACGAAGTTGATGCCCATTTGCTAAATTTCCGATTACCTTTTGTTTGTTTTTCTTGTAAATTGCCCAAACCTAAACACTTTTATCTTTAAAGTTTTTTGATAACTCTTAATAAAGTCTCTAGGGTACTTTTTAAAATATAACCAAACATCCTATACATAAAATCTGTATAAAATATCAGATGTGTTAAAAATTAAAAAAAAACTACATAGATATACATAAAGGAACAAAAGTGAACCAAACTTAATTTTAGAGAAAAAATATACATTATACCTATATCATGAAGAACCTTATTTTTTGTAAGTTAAGTTTACTGTGTTTACCATTTTTGACCAGAAGAGGTTATTTCAAATCCATTATTATGTAATTATGGGATACCTTGTTAGGTACTGGAAGATACTAGGTTGCTAAAAGTACATTTTGTAAGTATATATTAAATATTTATACAGGATGTCCCAAAAATGTTGTATAAGGTGCAGCTGTTGTTTTTTTATTATGGACTATTTTATTTACTAAAGAACAAAACATCTGGTTTATATGCAATTTTGGCTTTGGACACTGTCTAGTAGGCGCATAACTAAGGTTGGCATAGGGGACGCGATGTCTTTTTTTTGGGATATTGCATGGGGGCCAGCAGAACCATAACTGATGAAAAAAAAAACCAAAAAAAGTAATGCATAGTCCATTTGGTATATAAATGTGATTTATATATGTAATATACAATATTTACATTTTCCAGGGGAGGCAAGCGTTCCCCTCCCCCCTTCCCCCCATTCAGTAACAGGACGCCCCTACGGTTTAGCACTAAGTATGGAGTTTATAGCCTAGAGGATGTAAATGCAGAGGTCTTCAATAAGTTGTTTTACAGAGTGTTTTGTAAAACACTTGTAAAAAAAGTTTTCCTTGTTTTTTTTATTTCTTTAGTTTTTTTTTTGTACAGGGTGTTTTCAACAAAATTGTAAATTTTTTTAAATATGTTTTTTTTTTCTCAACTTTTGTATCACTTAAACTGTTATTTCTTACCTCAGTTATGAATAAAGGTAATGTCGTCTCTAAATTTATAAATGCGACTGTTGTATAGGGCTTTCATTTATATTTTGACACCTAGTTACATCTTTAATTATAGAAAATGAAAAAAAAACTTTAATTTCAAAATTTGTAGGATTATTCCTGTATTATGGTCTAAGAATATCAAATATTTCTAAAAATTATTGAAAAGTAGAAAAAACTACATAACATGGACTTTTTAAATGTGACACCTTGAATATTATTATCTAATTAAATTAGTCTTTTCATACCGATTATAAATATATGAGTTCAGAGAGAGATAAGATGAATATCTTTACCTCTTATGAAATGGTTTTTATCAATTTTTTGGATAATCTTTGAAGATAAAGCTACCAAACTAATATAATTGCTAACTTCAGATTCATTTAATGTTATGTATTAAATGGGGCCAGCTAAAAAACATATAGGTTATGTAATTTCTTCTATTCAGTAATATTTTGTATTCTTAGAAGATAATAGTGAAAAAATCCTACAATTATTGTGCTTTTATTTTCTATAGTTAAAGCTGTATCTAGATGTCAAAATATAAATAAAAACATTATACTTATAAAAAACTGTTTTGCATATTTTTTACTTTGAATTAACTTCAAACTCATCATTAGAATTCATTAATATCTATGTAAATTTAAGTAAGAACAGACCTTTTTGTCATTATTTAATAAGTGTCATTAATTTTTAAACTCTCAAATGACCTTTTGATCTGATGTATCATAAAAGTTAGTTTAAAATAAAAAGTTCACAATAGAATGGGGTAAGAAACAATTGTTTGATGCATACGGGAGCTGAGAAAACAACACATCCAGAAAAATTTACATTTTGGTGAAAACACCCTTTATATAAAGAAAGTTTTTTGGTATTCGGGTGTGGATTATCCAGGGTAGAAAAGAACAATATAATATTTCGTTTTGTAATAGTCATTGTGTGTGTATAAACATTGTGAAAATGACGGGCTGATAATACTCTGTGTAACAGATTTCTTGTGGCCTTTTGCATTTTCGAAGCGATAAATACAACATACAGTGCTAGGCATTATCGAAAACCACAGTTCAATATATAACTTCTGGTTAAAAATTAGTAAACTTGAATTTTGTCTACAAACTTGCATGTATAACTGCGTCTGTCCAGTAGTTTACTATAGGACATCAGTACCTAAATTTAATTAATTAATGTAGGGGTTATGGTTAAATTTAATAAAAAAAATTGGGTGGAGGTACTATGCATGCTGTTGGTTACAAACAAAAGTATAAAAAGCCATATTTATATGGATATTCTTCTTATTTTCTTAAGGGGAATATGCTTCTTAAGTATTGCATTTAATTTTTAACTAAAACTGGAAATATACCTATTTTATCAATAACGAAGTTTTTTAATAGCATATTATTTCATTTAAAAAATCCTTCTTTTACGGCTGATTTTTCGAAAAGCAATTTTTTTACAATATTTTTTCTTCTTTTTAGGTATTTCGAGTCACAGTGTGAGTCCTTTGGACCCTTTGTAAAAGAAAATGGTGTGGAATTACGTATCACCAGATATCAGCAGCAATGAAAACTAATTTCAGCTTGTAACAACTTGAACAATAAAAACATGTCCAATTGTAATATTTTTTTATTTAGTGACAAATATAGAATTGATTTTTACTATAAAATATTGCAACACTTTAAAAAAAAATTGAAGAAGTTCCAGTTAATTTCAAAATACTCAAAATGGAAAATTATTTCATTTATATCTTAAAGATTTATGACTACACTTAAATCTAAAAAAATAATTATATTTAGGCGTTTTATAGATACAGATTTACAGGGATATAGAGAGTTAGAGATTGATACCATTATGAAATTAGTTATGGGTGGTATTATGTATGAATCTTTAAACAAATTTCCAAAAGTTAAGGTATGAAAGTAGAAATATTTATTTTTCAGTTCAGACTGTTTCTTTTGGTAGATATGTAAACTCTCCAAACGTCAATTTTTAATTTTTAGACGATAAAATTACTCTATTAGGTATAGGATCAACTGTGCAGTAATTTTATTATTTTTAATGCAATAAAAAAAATGCAAAGTAAATTTTCTTCTTCCCAATCATATGGTAATTATCAGTATCTTTGAAATATATAGAGAGTGACAAAATATCTATTTTTATATACCCTGTCTATTTTTTACACCTATGAAAAGCTAAAAAATATCTTTCCAAAAAACTTCATGCCAAATTTTCTGATATATCTACCTATGATATTTAAAATAAAAAACTAAAATTAATACCTGCCTACAAATGGCCATATTAGTTTTGAATATATAAATTTCAGTCGTAACAGTATGTAATATTTTTTAGTACGAGAAATAATAAAAATATTAGAGAATGACCACTTTAAATGGCAAACAATTTCCCTCGTACAGATTGTCACTACAATTTGCTGCATATTCGAATAATTTATTAGGCCGTCATTTAGTTTTGTCATACAAGATTCGAACTAAAATTTTACCAGTCTGTCTCTGTTTCTCACTTGAGTTTTATGCAATTTTATTTCATTAGGCCGCCATTTTGTTTCGTCATATTCGATTTTTACCAAAATGTTTCTATACCGTTGAAAACTTAAATTCAACTGGATAGGTAATTTTTAAGCTATGCTACGTACAGACAGACTGACAGAAGTGGGAAAACATGGGGCCCAAGCACCCTAAAATGCAAAGTTCTGCAAAAATGTCAAAGGGTTAATTTTTCAATTTTTTACTCTTGTAAACCGGTCTAAAAGCTGATTATTGCCCTTCTTTAATAAGGACTTGTATTTATTTTAAATTTTATAATTAAATGGTAAAAGTATTAACTTTTAATTGTTTATTTTTCTAATGATTTAATAAATCCTATTAGGTATTTTAATAATTTTAACACAAAATAAGTGTGTAACTTATTTTATTAAGAACATATTACCATTTTATTAGAAATTGCCTTAAGATAAATATAGAAAACAAATGTATTAGAAATTAAAGTAGGAAGTTTCATTTTGAAAAAATATTTAATTCAGAATAAATATAACAAAAATTTGACTAGTACATCTAAAACTAGTCCACTCTAATAAAGATATGTATGCATTTATCACTACAGTACATTGAATTTGTAGACAATAAAGAAAAAAAACTTAAACTCTATCTGAAAATATGGTTTACTAAAGTATTCAACAATTGTCTGTTAAATTTACTAGATTTTAATTTAATGTTGATTCTTTAACAAAGGTTTGCTTAGTGTCCTATTTATTTAAAGAGGTGTTATGCATCTTAAAATAGTTATTTCCTACCTCGAAATACCTGACAGTGCTTTTAAGAATATCATATTCTGTAATGTCTCTAAAATATCTGGAAATACAAGTGCAAAAATATTATATTACGCCTTTATAATAAGGTATAATAACATTAAAATCTGTTCTGGAAAAGCACAATATAATATCCACTAAAATGTTCACCTTTTTTCACTGCACTCACATGTAGCGATTAATTAAAGTCAAATTTAGGTCTCTTGAAATCACCACTTATTTGTTAACTTCTGTTTTATTAGAATATTAGTAGGTATTAGGTACAATAATTATTCACTATCACCAATTGATGCCAGCAATGCTGCTGTATCTTCCCTTTTAGAAGTATAACAAACACAAGTATTAAGGATCTCCGGGCAGACCTTAGAAGCTTCAGATTTTTAATTCTTCATCACCTTTTAATTATTTCCAAAATAATAAAGTATACTTAATTAATTAGGCCAAACAAATTTGTAGGGTTCTGCTCAACGTCAACAAAATAATTTTAAGGTTAACAGTAATTGTCAAATCGTAATGAAAAACTGGCCTACTTGACGTCAAAAAATACATGCAATTTTCCATTTAAGAAATGGATGCTACTTCCAACCTTTGTCAGTTGTTTCGCTAAATCACGTGATTTAGCGATTCGTTAACTAACGAAATGATAAGTGCAAAATCGCACCCCAGAACTCTTACTGTGGAAGATTTCTTTTTCTCTTTGTGCAACTAAAATAATTTAGAGGTAGGTACAAAAAACAATTTTCAGCGCTTTTGAATTTTTTTCTTCCTTTCCTACATATACGGTGTTTTATAAAAACTGATTTCTTTAAAAATGTTCTGCTGAACAAAGCCCACTTATGGCAACCAGATTTAGTATGGTCTATCAGATTTTTAACAGGGTTGGCACCCCTAAGTATTCCACCATGAATATTGTATACAGGGTGCACCAAAAATTCTACCGATTCTAAACTTTAACAATGTTGAATTTCTGCTCCTCAAGGTAGATAGGGTTCCAGACCTTTGTTATCCGCTATATTATTGGGACATATTCTCAGTTAATTCGAAATGTTGGGTAAACAGTTTAGGTAAGTCTGTATTAACAAAAATAACATGTGAAACTGTATTTTATTGGGAAAGAGAGAATTATATCAATGATAAAAGGCGATTTTTCATTTTTTATTAAAAAATCTGTTTTAAATTAAAGGCTCGATTTAAAGCAATATCTGAAAGAACTAGAGCAAATTTCAAATGTAAAAAACTGTTTCGGTAAAAATGCCCATTATTACTAAAACTGGCATTGGAAGCAACATCGAATTCAAGATTGATAGAAAAAAACAATCCCAACAAATCACTATTTAACGTCCGCCTCTTATTTTTTGGTGATCTTGTATACAGTATTCATGTTTGGAAAATTTAAGGGTGCCAACTTTGTTCATAATCTGATAGATAAACATTTGATTACCACAGGTAGGCTTTGTTCAGCAGATTATTTTAAAAAATTAATTATTCGAAAAAACCTCGTTTGTCGGAAACGAAGAAAAAATTTCAAAATTGTTAGAAATTGTTTTTTCGTACGTAGCTCTAGATTATTTTGGTTACACAAAGAGGAAGAGAAATCTTCTACAGTAAAAATTCTGGTGGAAGAAACTTACAATAAATGACAGGATCTTATATAACCCCCTGTATAAGACGGTTGCTATGGTCCGCTGAGGCATACTATGGATATTGATCAAAGAAAAGCCGAAAACCGCAACTCAAAGTCTTCATCTGTATTGGAAATATTTCATTTTGAATTTGTAAGAATTTCCTTGGTGCACTTCGAAGTTCCAGCAGTTTAGTAAATACCTATCTTTCAATAATATTAACATATACATTTATATGATTTTAAAATGTCGGAGATACATAAAAACTAGAAAATATTGATAAAATGTCCAGGTCCAGATGGTCTTCCTGCTGAATTTTTAAAAAATTGTTCATTCTGTCTTTCAACACCTTTATGGTTGCTTTTTAATAACTCTATATCTAATTGGATTTTAACTTTTATCTGGAAAAGTACTTCTGTGACTCCAATATATGAAAATAATGGTAATAAAAATAATGTCATAAATTACAGACCAATTTCTAAAATATCCCTTAGTCCTAAAATAATGGAAGTAGTAATTACGTAATACATGGAAGATTCATTTAAAAATGTCATTATACCTAACTAACATGGTTTTATAAAGAAGTCAATCAGCACGAATTTACTGCTGTATTAAAATTTTGTTTCTGAAAAACTCGAAGAAAGATATGATGTGGATGCTCTGTACATAGACTTTTCAAAGGATTTTGATAAAATTAATCATCGATTATTAATTAATTGGATATCTAATTGGATTTTAACTTCTATCGGGAAAAGTACTTCTGCGACTTCAATATAAAAAATTAATGGTAATAAAAATAATGTCATAAATTACAGACCAATTTCTAAAATATCCCTTAGTCCTAAAATAATGGAAGTAGTAATTATGTAATAAGTGGAAGATTCATTTAAAAATGTCTTTATATCTTACCAACCAAGTCAATCAGCACAAATTTACTGCTTTATACAAATTGTATTTATGAAAAACTCGAAGAAAGATATGATGTGTATACTCTCTGGTGTACCCCAAGGAGGACATCTATCACCCTTTGTATTCAATATTTCTATACATGATGTCCAAAAATGTTTTGATTTTTCTAAATTTATTTTATATGTTGATGATTTAAAAATCTTTAAAGACATACAAACTCAAAACTGTTCAAAAAAACTTTATATTCTACAACTTTTGCAACATAAATGATATGATTCTCAATATAAGCAAATGTAAGTTCATTAAATTTAGTAAAAATATACAGCAAGTCTTTAATTATCAATTTATTAATACTCCTTCAGCACGGGTTGATATATGCAGAGTCCTTGGAATTTTAACGTTCACATCATAGGCTGCTGCAAGAAAGCACATTGATTTTCGGGTTTTGTTAAAAGAAATGCTAAATCCTTTAAAAGTATAGATGCTGTAAAACTGCTTTATACCTCATTAGTAAGATCTCATCTGGAAAACTCTGTCATATGGAATTCATATTATCAGACTTATGCCAACAAACTAATCCGAGTTCAAAACAAGTTCGTAAGATATATTGCTTTTAAAAAACACATTTCCTTAAATTGAATTAATTATTGCGGCCTAGAGAAGGAATTAAACTTACTAAAATATCACTTTACGTCTAAAAACATTTAACATTCTATTTTGCTATAAATTTATATTGATTGTCTTAAATTGCTTTCCGAAATCCAATTTTATGTTTCTTCTAGAAATCTCAGAGATTTAAAAACTTTTGAAATTAAATATCATAGAAAGACAAAACGCACTTATCTCAAAAATTAAGAAAAGTTCAAACTCACTTAACGGCGATTTGGTTAATCTCATCTGATTCCCTTAATCGTAAGTTAAAGAAGCAATAAACGTCTTTAGTTCTTGTCAGTGTCGTTAATTGTTGTCTTATGAATGAGTTTTCTTTCTCATGTTCTCAAGGTTTTAACATGTGTTGCTAACTTTAATTTAAAAGAAAATGTTGACTTTATACCTAGTTATAGAATATTTTGGCTAAAACCTCAGCAGTTTTATTTTAGTTGATACCTTTTTTTATTAATTGTGTAAGGTTTAAAGTACCACTATATAACTTTAGATTTAAAAAAATTTTAGTTTCATATTAGTATGTTGTACGATTGGGTGTATCCCGTTTCTTAGTAAATAAATAATATGTTGGTGGCTTGGCAGTAAATTATTTGAATATTGTCTAATGGCCATGAACATGGCTTGGTCGAAAAAGGGCGTATCTTCAAAAATTAAGTTTTGAGATAATCGCGGATTTGTAAATGTTCTAAAAATATTTGTTACATAAACATTTCCTATACAGATTAAATGAAATTTGGTCAGCTTTTATTTGGAAGTGTTATAATTCTAAAGATATTATTAATTTTTCGATTGTTTTATTTGTTAACGTACTTTTGTTTGTTATGCCCTACACTTTTGGCATAACTTACATAGGCCCTAGAATTTATCACTTAGGCCCCATTGTAGAGAAAAACATAACTTAGGCCCTTTTTAACTAAAAAACGTATTATGATTTGTTTTGGTACTGATAACAATAAAAACCCTAATAAATTGAGTAAATTAAATTTATTGAAGTATTAAAAAATTATTTTTAACAAAGATATAGGCACTAACTTAGACTTGAAAAATGGCTTTAAATGCAAACCAAATAAACGTTATTCATCATATTGCAATGAACCAGTAGGGAACACTCCTTCATCTTTGTTAAGCTCCCTTCAAGTGTATTTATTAAATAATAAAATGGCCAAAGTTACCATGGGCCAAAGATTTAAATATGCTTTAAATAAGTGGCAATTGGGAAAAAAAAGATAAACAAAAGTAAATTATAAAAAGACCTGATTATTAATATTAATAATAAATATTAATATTTCTGTTACATAAGACCCTTAACATGCACTCTGTGTACTTTATGCTTTATATTTAAGCACTTACACTTTAAGTCCTTTTCACATACAGTTATTCGACAGCTACTAGATTTACTTACCTAGGACCATTTTTATTCAGAACAAAATGTTTCATTTGCTGATATAGGTCCACTAACTAAATTTAGTAAATGTGTCCTTAGGCCCTTTGGCCTTTTTCGACCAAGTCTGTTGTAAAGTGCATTATTTTTTTACACCACCAGATTTTCCAAAAAGTTCATGGTAAAAGCGTCATTAATTGCATGTCTCTAAAGGTATCCCTGTGAGGTCTGCCTTATAAGATAGTCCTGCGATTACATGAACAGCCCTTGGTTAGAGACCATTTATTTATCTTCTTACCTAGGTAGATGTTGATTTTGTGAATACCTGTGGTACGGTCAAAACATATTCATCAAATATTTATAATTAGATATATGAACCTTCGGTTTTTAACTATTTAGGCTTAATGTCAGTTAAGTAATTAGACCTGGAGGAAGAGGTTAAATAAATAAAATTAATAAGATTAATATGTTTATATGTTCCTGTATCTTAAGCTTATAATTTAGTTTTAATTTTAATTTTTATTTTAATAATAAAAACTCATTTTATTGGTGACTTGCGTAAATCAGTCGAATTGTTTATTCTTATTACTCATGTTAATATCAATATTATACTTTGTTATATCAACCAAGATTTAGTTTATTCATGAACCATGAAAATATGCAAAAGTTAGGACAATATTAGGGCAAAGTCGTACTAAGTGAGGCAGAAATTTGTTTTTCCGCTACGTTTTTGGCAGGTAAGGTAATTGTTATAAATGAAATACAATTTTTTAATAAAATCTGTTACTTTTTTAAAACGCAAAAAGTGTGTCTGTACCACTATGGGTACCACGTGAGACAAAGATTAACCGCTTGAAATTCTAGTTTAAAACATATAAAAAATATTTTGCACATGACAAACAAAAAATAACTTAAGTATTAAGTATAACTTAAACTAAAAAGCTCGAATATAGAAATGATTATCTAAACTAGGTAAACGAGCATATGAACATCTAGCGAAGATTAATTGACTTAAAATTCATTGTACATTCAGTTAGATTGAACGCTTTTTTAGTAGTTCCCGCTATAGACTTTGGCAAAACACTAACTATGTCATTTACATCAGCACATGATATATCCTGAATATTAGGAAATAGGAAGCAGTTGTCTGTTTCGGAGCTTTTTATCAAAAAAGATATTTCACATTCACTTTCTTATAATATTTCCCAAATACATAAAATATGTTTTTGGGAAATTTTCCTAAAACAAAATTTCCTTCAGCCAGATTTTGATCTGATTTGTTTTTATTTTCTAAAAAGTGTCCTTTTCAAGTTCCCATGATTCGGTTTCGGACAAAACTTCAGACACCTCGTCTGCGTCTCCTCTTTTTTTCCGACTCATGCACTTTTTCTTTTTTATTGCTTTTGGTTTATCTTTCAAAGACTTGGTATTTTTGATTTTATTATTTCATCTTTTTCAGGTGTTTCAGTTATAAATCTACTTTTTCCTCTTTTTCTGCCTTGTAACAAATGTATGTAAACTATCAGTTGGAGGTGTTTTTTATCCTTCAATCCCTATAACTTTCTAAGAAGTTTCGTTCAAACCATTAGTAAAATCGCCATCAATTTCCATTTGCTCTGCATGCCAGAAGGCATAGAAAGTTGAAGGGATGAATACTGTTTTTTTTCAAATCCGCTCTTAATGTTTTTCGGAGTGAAGTCTTTTTCCATAGTTTCACTACCTCTTCCTGCGACGTCGTAAATGCTTAATGGTACGGCTGAGTTATTCAACATGCATTTATTACAAGTTTCATTGTAATAAGTTCTGAACGACCCTAAGACTGAGACGTCTAAGGGTTGCAATTTAGTACTACAATGCGGAGAAAACGTTAAAATTTGCACTCCACATATTCTTCCTCTCCCTATAATCTGACAAAAAAACTACCTAGTTCATGTAGGAAAGTAATATAATTTAACACAAACTTATTATGATAACATACAATCTGCGAATAAGTAACTTTCTTACCAGGAAATCAATAATTTATCCGCATTATTTACTGCCAATAAATAGAAGCGACATTAACTGGCCACGCAACTAATACTTCACAAAAGTAATCTTCTACAGGTGGCGTAGTTTAATTATAACGGGAAATTAAAAAAATATTTGCCTTGTCTCACTTAGGACAGCCTCTCGCCTAGTACAAGTCTCCCCCTAAAAAAAGGTACTTATTAGCCCCTTCTTGATTACATTAATACATAATATACATCAAATGTTTCTTATTTTCAATTGTCAATTGATTTTAAACCACGCAAAACAGGCTAATTGAGTAAAATCATAATTATTTTTCCTGAATAAAATATTGAAATTATTTGTTTTTTGTTCTATATCGTGGAATAAAAAAATATATTTTATCATTTTTAGTTTGCTTATGACGGCATTCCTTTTTTAAATCGCGACCAAGAACGTGAATTGAAGTTCAGAATTTCCAATGGAGAGGTGTCTGAAGTGAATGCTAGCTGTAAAATAGAGTTAGAACAAATTATTGAAAGGGAAGGAGAAATAATTAAATCCTGGTATGAAAAGGCGAAAGTAGGCGAATTTTTAGCAATTCCCAAAGTTTGTACAGAGCGTAACAATACCGAGGAAACCTTGTTTTTTTTACATAAAACCTTTAGAGAGAGATTTGAGAATCTTTGGACGTATATAGAAAATGGTGAATTTATCATCAAAAAAGTTTCCAAAGAAGAGTTTGCAATCCTGAATACCAAACATTCATTAACAGATGAAACAATTGAAAATCTGTTAGGATTCACCAACGTTTTTAGACTACTTACATCATTTAAGAAACCTATTGTTGGACATAATCTTTTGCAGGACTTACTTTTGATGGTTAGTAGTTTTGAAACATCACTTCCAAATTCATACATTGATTTTAAAAAGTTGGTTGTTGAGTTGTTTCCTGTCATATTTGATACGAGAAATATTTCTTATTCACTGAGAAATGTTGTACCTGAAGAAAAACAATGGATTGATAAAGGTAAAATTACACTGATAATAGGAATTAAGTATTATATTTTCTCTAAGTATCATGTTTGGTATCGAATTTAATGAACAAGCCTTGTTTTGAAAGGGCTGAGAAAAGTATATTAAGATTGGGCATAATCAGATCTCCCTTTGCTGCATAACAGTGCATAAAACGTTAACATTTGTTAGTAAATAAATATTGTTGACAAATGTCATAAAGAAAATGATAAAATACAGAAAATAATAATCGTTTTTTTTAAGACTGTTTTTGTAACTGTTTTTACAGAATAACTAGTTTTACATTTTGTTGTCTGAAAAATCTCTGTATGGATGTACGTACTAACTATAGCAAATAGCTCGGTATATTCTATTGGACAGTATTACACCCCTTCCTACAAAAGTGACACAACTGAAAAATTGTGAACTTTGAGATAATATCATCGACGGCTTTGAAAAGCCATACCACCGTACAAATATCAATTGTACACTTCTATCGGTAGTCTTGAATTCTGGGTCCACTGGGAAGGTACCCGAGGAACAAGACTGAAAAGTGCTTAGTTTTCTATAGAAAACTAGTTTTCAGTCTTGTCAAAATTGTAAGTTAATAGGGTAAGTAATCTTTATGCCGCGAACTGAGAAACAGACATACAGACGGCAGACTACCGTTGGAATTGAGAAGACTTGTTTTTTGGTATCTACGGACCCTAAAACATGAAGATCTGTCAAAACCTGAGAGGGTGAGTTTTTCAAAATTACAAACATTCTATTTGGCCGCCATTTTGTTTCTCCATCTTGCATTCATAGAATTTTAGCAGTTCATTTCTATATTACATTTAATTCTTACATTTTGAAATCAGTTTAATAAGTAGTTTTTCAAGCCGATTTTTTCAATATTTTATTAAGTCGCCATTTTGGATGCGTGCCAAAATTTTGCTATTTAATTCCTACGTGATACTTAATTTTCGTGCAAAATTTAAGTTGAATTGGATAAGTAGTTTTTTAGTAATATTTTTTTTTTATATTTCACTAAGCCCCCATTTTCTTCCGCCATATCGGATTTTGACCAAAATGTTACGAGGTCATCCCAATATAACCCTTAGTTTTTGACCAAAATTTCAAGTCAATCGGGTAGTTTTTTAGCTACGCCGTGAATAGACGATCAGACAGACCGCGGAACTTAGAAAACATGTTTTTTTTTGGCATCTAGGGAACACAAAACGTGAAGATCTGTAAAATCGTGGGAGGGTGATTTTTTTACGATTACAATGCTCCCTTTTTACGAAAGAAGTCAAACAAAAAGATGATTACGATGCTAAACGTCGTATTCTACAAGAAAATGTTGAGAAAAGAAGAAAAAGTTCAGCGCCCTTCTCACATGGGGCCTTCATTGCTGTTGTTAAATTAGCCTGACGTGGCGGTGAAACATTAAATTACCATATTTCCCATTTTAAAAAGGAAAAATACAACGAGGGATCATTTACAGGTAAGCACAATAGTTTTGCTACTACTTATTTTTTTTAATAGCCTTACTTAAATTTGTCTACACAAAGAGAAAATATTTCATCCTAATTGTTTTATATTGGTATATTATGTAAATTCCTAAAATACTAATAGAAATGTTTTATTGTTACAGGAAGAATCGAATATGATCAGGTTTTCGAAAACCACACAAGGGGGACTTTAGAAATGCACCGATAGTAAATCGCTAATAAGGAATACCAAGGATCCTGAACATTGTCCGCCGTTCGCCTTTTTGAAAAGCTTGTAAATGACCGATCAGTGTTCAAACAGAAAGATTAGTTTTAACTCAAAATCTGTTTTTCATGAAAACTCAGCAATAATGTAAGGTAATCCCAGTAGGAAGAAATGTTCTTTCCTGTTGGACAAAAGATTCTGCTGTGAAATTGGACTTAGACGCAATCACAAATCATTCAAGCCGGTCAACAGCAGTTAGCTGCTTAGCCATATGAGAGGTTAATGAACAACAATTAATTAAAATTACAGGACATTCCAACACTAATTTAATAAAACCGTATCTATCTCACAAATTATAGAAAATCTTGGCAAAAGGAGCTTCGAAGAAGACGGGAGAGAAAAAACGCAAAAAAAGCCAAATCATGTTTGTTGTAAGAAACATCTCAAGACGCCACAAAGGATAGCGTCTCGCCAAAACAAGTTTTTCTCAACTTGATGTCAAATTATCTAACGAAATATATAATGAAAATACTCCCAATCTATATCAAAACTATATTTTATATTAATTGCGTTTTTGATAAAAATATTTAAATTAATGTATTCTTGATTTGTTTAAGAAGTCACTTATTTTGTAATTGTATTATGTTATCCAAATTCGTTTAACATTTAATTTTCACTCGTGATATTTTCTATCAAAATATCACTCGTGCAACAACATTTCCTGAGAAAACTTGTGAAAACTTTTTTTGACAAACAATTTTTAAAATAAAAGCATTCGTGCATATTCACAGAAAAATGCATTCATGCTTTTATACAAAAATTGTTGTCAAAAAGATATTTCTACTGAACATTTCCTGCTGACTTACAGTACGCCACACGGATCTAAAGCCGCGACGAAAGGGGCATTATAGATTCCTATAGATATGTAGAGTTTTAGCCAATCACTAATGAGTAATGCACCGTTTTCATAGATTGCATTGCTATAAAAAGACTTGCATTCTTTTTATAGCCTCAGATTCACTATCGCCATACTTTAAGTAACAAATCAAATATGTTTTCAATAGGTGGTTGGTAGATATTATTGTTAATAAAAATAGTTTGACACTGACATTGACAATTTTTAATTTAAATCTATAATATGAGAAACCATGAGTCAGTAGTAGGGTAGTTCGTTTTAAAAAAAAGTACTACTTCATGGTCCATAAGTATTTGTTCCAGGCAAACTGCTATGATCTGTTTTTGTAAGCATTTTTAAAAGAGTCTATGGGGTTATCCGACGCTATAATCCTTGCTACTTTGAAATTATCGCTATAATTCTTGCTACTGTTGAATTATCGTTGTAATCCTTGCTACTGTAGAATTATCGCTGTAATTCTGCGAAAATTGTACATCACTGATGGGTATTTTTGTGCATGAGGGAAATATTCAGACAAATCTTGTGTAATTCATATATCCTATTTCAACATGCAGTTGACGCAATATCTATAACACTATTAAATATATTTTTTTAAATTATCTTCTACGCAAAATTTTGTGGCACCGCAGAAATCGACAAATAACTTCTTAGCAACCTTTTGTCATTTTACAAGTGGCTGCTAAAACCGAAACTTCAAATCGAATTTCATTTAAGGCCGATTCTCACCTAAGCGGTGCGGCGCGATACGACGCGACAAAATTTGCTTGCAGTTGTCTGCATGGAATTAAATGATACCATTCTCACCTAACCTGGCATGGCATATCATTTTTCCACAAAAAAAGCCATTATTCATAAAAGCTCCTGTCTGTTATACAATTCACGTTGCAAATTTCTAGTTTTGTTATACAAGGTCCTCAGAAGATACAAAAATATGAAATATTGTCAAGAGATAAGGGTAAGAAGAAATAAATGCAAAATTACCGTCGCTTGTGCGTGACAAATGTATTTGTTCGTTGATGTCTTCTATATATATATATATATATATATATATATATATATATATATATATATATATATATATATATATAATAATTAATTATTCGAAACTCGGAGTAAGGGTAAAAAATGATATTTTTTACGGTATATTAATATGTAACGTTTTGTCATCACATCACTCAAACAAAAATTGGGTTACTGCTGTGCAGCGTGCTGCTACTACCAAATGCCGCTTAAGTGGGAATAGTTATATAAAAAGGCTGCGGAGTCGCGCCGCGTCTTGTCGCTCGCGCCGCTTAGATGAGAATCGGCCTTTATAAAGCCTATTCTCACTTAAGCGGCGCGACACGGAGCGACCATTTTCACCTAAGCTGAGCGGCTTGTTGCAGCACGTGGTAGCAAAAATTTCAATTGTTTCTGTAGCGTTGGCTCGCGACATTTGCTGCTTTCGACGCGCTGCCCCGCCCGTTGACGGACTAGTGAGAATCTCCAAGCGCTGAATGCAAGCAAAAAATCGTTAATTTTACACGTACAACTTTGGACCGGGAAAAATTGACAAATTAATTTTGCTTGTAAATGACAATG
Organism: Kuschelorhynchus macadamiae; assembly: GCA_030620095.1. Lineage (NCBI taxonomy): Eukaryota > Metazoa > Arthropoda > Insecta > Coleoptera > Curculionidae > Kuschelorhynchus > Kuschelorhynchus macadamiae. The sequence continues at coordinate 104,264 of JAUTXW010002869.1, forward strand.
TTGGTTAACGAAAGCTATATGAAATATTGACAAGACATAAGAGCAAGAAGAGGTAAATTAAAAATTACGGTCCCTTGGACGAGATAAATATATGTATTTGTTCGTTCAAGTCAGCTATATATATATATATATATATATATATATATATATATATATATATATATATATATATATAAATAAATATAGAAGATGGGCCCCACTGTAAAATCTTTAGTTTGTACCTTAGAAAGTCAAAATTCGGAGTAAGGGGAAACCCGATATTTTTACAGCATAATTATATGTAACATTTTGTCATTATCACATCAGTCAAACAAAAATAAGGTTACAGCTTTCCAGCGTGATGATGCTACTAAACGCCGCTTAAGTGAGAATAGCTATGTAAAAATGCTGCTTGGTGTCGCGCTTCATCTCGCCGCGCCGTGTCTCTCGCGCCGCTTAGGTGAGAATCGGCCTTAAAGAAATCCGCCTACAAAATTAAAACTATTTTCAAATAATATAAATATCATCCTTATAGATATTTATCCGTCCAGGATTTGACAGAGGATCAAAAGTTGCAAAGAGTATATTTTTGTCAAGAAATATTGCGGTTTTTAAACGCAATATATAGAAACTTTTTAAATCGTATTATCTATTACGGATGATGCCACGTTCACCACTTGAGTGTATAACCATAAAAATAAACATTATTGGGGTAAAAGTTCGATATCCGTGTTTCTTTAGTATTTTTCTAGCTGATCATGACAAACCCAGTTCGTGATTAATTTTTCTTAAAGAAACAGTTTTATCAACTCCAACCATAGCAAGAACGTTAATCTCCATTTCTTCATTTATAATAAATCTGCCTTCCGCCACTTGATTTCCTTCTTGATGCCTAAAACGATTCTCGAAATATGGAAAATACTGATGGACTGGATGTTGCTGGTCGGGGTATCTCTGAGCATACAACTCAGCATTCTTTATGACGTTCTCCAAATATTAATAACGTATCGACTTTTTCACTTTGCGTATACATTATTTTGACTTTTGAAAATAAAAATAATACTGAAAATCAAGAAAAATAAGGAAATCAGAAATAATAGGTAAGTGTCACTGTCAACAAAACATCCTACTATATCCAGCAAGGCTATCCATGGCACACTTGATGAAAGTAAATAATTAATTATCAAGTATTTTTCTTAGTAATATTTATTTTTTGAGCTTATTTTTAATCCAATCGCAAAAAAGTTAGTACCGTCAAATTGGCAAAAAAATCTTTTTTTAAAAAGTGCTTGTCTAAAAAGGGTCGCCATTTGAAAAAAAAAATAGTTAGACACAAAAATTTGATGTTATCAACTTCTCTTGTTCCTAGCTATCAGACTAATCACTAAATTTTAGCGATTGTATTATTATGTCATCATTTCGGGTCCTAAGATTAATTTGCGTCCGATCATGGCCACCTAGGTGCAATTTTAAAATTGGCTATAACAAAATCAAGTAGGCGTAAAAAGTTTTTAAAATGTCAAATTCTGATTCAGAATTGACTCGGGAATCCAAAAATGTAAAAATATACAGAGTGTTCCATTTAAAAAATCGAAACTGGAGTCATTTCCGGTGAAACCGGAAGTGACCGGAAAGTGACAAATATGCGAAAACTCTCCTCTTTATGTACTATGTACCTATACCAAATTTCGTTTTGATACATTAAATACTTCAAAAGTTATGGTCTGTCTAATAGATTCGTTGGCACCCGGTATAATCTTTTTTAATTGTTTTGACCTCCCAAACGCATCCTTAGAATATTTCTCTTTCCGCCCGAAACGCCCTGTATACAAAGAGTATAATAGACTGCAAATACTATATTACAAATAACGTGATTTAATTGGTTACAAACCATCTTTTGTGACGTGACGGAAAAATTTCTAATTGATTACAACCAATTCAGTAATTTAAAACGGTTGCTTAAGAAAACATTAAAAGTGTCGTAACTGCAACTCATAATAATCAAAAGAGACGCAACTGAAAATATTGTAAGGGTATTAATATGTGCAAACACATGAAAAACTCAGAATCACAGAAAAAGTTGCTTGAATGGTGCTTTTGAATGTTTTTGACATGACAATATTGCCAGATTTAATGTTTCAATTAAGACAAATATTCTAGGAAATCATGCTTTTCCATTTTCTCAAAACCTTTTTTTTGTTGTGTTACTTTTGGAACAAGGGTGCGATATGTATGTTTCTATGTCAAATATTAAATTCGGAGTGTTTATTAATATTTAAATATTAATTTGCACTTGTATAAACTTTATATTTAAAGTACTAGAGGATATTATTAATGGACATAATCGACAGAAAATTTGAACATCCCATTGAGGCATTATTTTACTAGTTTTTAATTGATGTTGTTTCCGGCTAAAGTTTAAAGGATTTTTAGGATTAGATACGATTTTTGAATACTTCAAAAATGGCGTTGGGCGACATTTAGCCTCAAATTCACCAGCGATAGAAATAGAAGACGAGCAAGACAGCTATGGAAAGTTCCATGATGCTGGCTGGGATTCCTTTTGTGCTGGTTATGTCTTCATTAGATTAGCACATTTAAATATCTTCCAAAAATATCCTTCCTCAAAGCGATTCGTAAGCAGCGAACATATAGGTGGACTGATGCAACATAAAAATAGAGTTAATATTATTAGAGGATCTGTATCATATATCGTAAGTAATTTTGCCAGAAGATGCCATTAAATGCGATATTCATATAATTGTTTTATTATTGTTACATTCAAAATTATGGTATTTTTTAGAGGTGAAATTTGAGTTAACATTATTCAACGTCAATTTGTATTATAGATTTTTTAGACATGAATGTATAGGCGGTTTTTTGCATGGAGGAATAAGTGCTATAAACTACAGAAGTACCTTAGATTCTCTGAAAGTTTGTAAGATTATGTCTACATTTTTATTTCATTATCGAATATATTTGTATTTAATTAGATATTATGTGAAAATATATAAAATATTACTATTATTGTGTTATCATATTATATTAAGGCGAGGCTTCACCAATCTGAGCTAGCCCAGCCCAGCGGCAACTGCGGGCTTGCCGCCGGCGCCGGCATTAACATTTATTTACAAGATTTTGTATACATCTCAAAGTATATCGTTTATGACGGCAATAAACTACCCACGGCAGTTTCTAGTGACAATATTATTATTCACACCTGACTGAGTGGCAGTGTTTAGAACTTTGTTACCATTATTTTCTAATAACTGATCTATACATAAGTGGGCGGAAATCAATGTTTATTTAAATGAATTATTAAGTAAAGTTCTGTGTGTATCAATTTTTCTTCGAAAACAATGTAGCCACTTAATCATTACTTGTTAAAGGCTTGAAGAAGTAACATTTTTCTCCATCGTTATATTGTGGGAGTATGCGTTGTCGAGTTCTAAAACAGACATCTCCGGCAAATTTGGTAGCAGCTGAGTTTTATTTCATGAAATTTGAGGAGTTCATATCGACATGATGTAGTAGTAGTAGAAGAAGTTAAGGGGAGGCCGCGGCCGTAGCCATGCCGGTAGGCCAAATTTGGCGCTTGCAGTTTACCCCAAAATTTCACCCCAATCGTTTATACCACCTCCCCAGTGGCCTTGAATCTTCCACACCTATTAATATAGGTCAGGATGTCCTTCCAAGATAGGTCCTTGATAACTTCTCTTTAAGCACCGCAACTCCAAAAATGTCTTGCCGCAGTCTGGCTCTAGCTTCACATCTACACAAATAGTGTAGTGTAGTTTCCTCCTCCTCACCGCTTGCGTTACAGGTCGAGTTCCCCTTTATTCCTAGCAGTGTTGTCTCCTCAAATGGCAGTGGCCTGTTAGCACCCCTATAAAGGAGCTCATGTTTCGGCTAGTTCTAGTAAGAAACCAAGCCGTTTTGTTCTTATCAGGTCTTGCGACGTCATGATAGTCACCATAGAGCCTACAATAAAAATATATTAGGTTAATTATTTTTTATTGTGAATTATTGGAGTTAAATAAAAGGATAGTAACCATTCTTTTTGCCTTGTATTTTGTTTAGTAGATTAGAACTTGAGAATATTATGGTTCCTGACCTGACCATTCTTAACCATGTATTTCATATTGATGGAAATTCCCGAAATCCACTAAAGTGGCAAAATCCAATAATGAATGTAACGCAAACAGGTGTATTAAAAGTGAGCGAGCGAAATTGGATTACTTTGAGACAAACAAAAAATGTTAAGTTTTATTTTACCTCATTTAAAGATAAGTAAGTCATTTGGTACAATACCAATTTCTTCCGAAATGAACGATTACAAGGCCTTTACCTTTAGAGTTCTGTTTTTTTAATTCTCTGTTGCTCTGATCCGACCAACGATGTGATTGTGTGTGGCAACTGTGGATGTAGATTTTATCTGTATAGATAATAGTTCTTCCTTTTTCCCCGCACTGAATAATTTTTTTTAGAAACTGAATTCGTTTTAATCGAATGTCCTGTTTTTCTATTAGAGCATATCTGTTGTCTTCTGATTTTTACACCTGGAAAATTGATAAATTATTTCTACTATACTATTTCTCCTTTATTAATTGTAGTATAAAAGCGATGAGTAGAAATAATAAAAGGAAATTTTTTTCTTGAAAAAATTTTTAGAGATATTTAGATAATATCAAAATTCACATTCTTAAATCCTAGAGATATTATGAGCTTCCTCAAAAATGTTTGATATCAAAAAAAGAAAATTATAAATTATATTTTTTATCTCATAGTTGAGGTTAGGGTTTTGAGAAAACTTTTTCTCCCTTTGTCGGCTCTTGGTGCTAGAAAAAGATGTAGTGACCAAATTTTCATAAACGTTTCTGCCTTTATTTCTAATAGCTTGAAGGATACTTTTACTGATTCCTGTTGCCGGCAATATCCTTCCCCTGGAATAGAATGTTACACTATATGTTTCGAAACAATTTTGAAAAATCTTTTTATAAATAAAATACTCAACGAAATAATACATTACACTTACCTAAAATTTTTAAGACGAATCTATAGACGTTCCTCCGCTTCTTTTTACAGCGACCCGATCCATTTTTTTTTGCTTGGCCGCGTAAGCCTATCCTTCCCATTTCTTGGGAGTCATTACACATAAACTTTCAAAACACTAAACTATAGAAAACACAAAAACATACAATTCTACCGAGGCAAAGTATAAAAATAAATTAAAAGAAACGAGAAATGTACAGTAACTTACCCCGCTGCCTTGGAATTGGTAATTACAGAATTAGTAGGAGAAGAAAAATGTCAGAAAATGTATTTGGTGCCATAGCACCAGTGTTTACAATATTTAGAAGGACTATGCTAGTTCCAGAAACAATTGCTTCAGTAGTAACTTTGGCATGTTTGCACCTACACAATTTTAAGAGACGAAACGAAGAAAGAAGACGAAAGTTCATTATAATCTAGGTACGTACTATATTGAAGATACAAGAAGTGGGACAACCACAGCAGGTTCATGAAGATGGAAGAATTTTACACAGAATGCTCTGGTACCATTAACCAGAGTTCCTCGAAAGTCGGCAACTATACCTAAAGATTCTGGATGAGGTTTGTGAATATTTTATAAACGAAGGCAAATTCAAGTGACAAGAATGATTTGCATAACTTCTTTAATATAGTCCTTTGTATTGTATATAGATACAAGTATATAGGATGAGCGAAAATAGTCACTCGGGGTACAGCAAAGAGATTTCGTGCACGTGATATACACGTTTTTTTTCTACAACCAAATCATAAAGAAAATAAAAATTCTTTCTATGCATGTGTACTATAAAATGATTTCTTATGCTCCAATTTGTTTTTTAGTTTGATTTGGTCCTAATTTTTCACTTGTCATATTCACTCCTTTTTATGTCCATACGTTCTTGAATGATCATTTCATTTAAACATGCGTTATACAATTTTGTACAGACATAAATAACTTTCTAGAAACCAAAGTTCCAATGTCAACAGGATAAGAACAATTCTCGTAAATTAAATACAAAGAAATATCTTACCTGTGTATTGAATGTTTCTTCTGTGCTACATGACTTGTTTCTGTCTTTCAAAAATTCTAAATATGGATAAACAAACTACATAGTTTTGTAAATATCTTCTGTGCCTAAACTAACCGGACTTTTTTAAATCCATTTTTTTTAATAGAAATGATTGGTAAGATTTTTGTTTGTCTGCTTTTTCGATGCCTAAAGCTGTTGAAACTTAAGTAAGGAGTATTTTTTATTATTTTTATTTTTATACTTTTTATATCTGGGGTCCCACAAATTCCTTTCTTTGCTATATGCGTGGTGCACGAACGCCAAATATTTTTGTCTGTTCATTCCATACTAACCTCGAATTGGCTTACTACAAAAACTACTCGTTCAATGCCACATTCGAAACACAACTGAACAATAAATGCGAGCGATGCTTGTAGTCCGGGAAATTACTTTTGATCTTTACTGACATTTGGCCTTAATTGAAAACAGACCGGTATCCTATGTATTTATTTAAATATTTCGCCCCGGTAGCTTATGCCGGCGGTACTGGCCGCTGGGCTAGTCCATTTTGGTGAAGCCCCGCCTTTAATATTAAGGGTTAGTTAGATGAGTTTCACAGTGATTATCGATTTCAATAAATACCATGATTCTCTATAAATATTTAAGTAAAATTTTCACTACACATTCGCTTGTTGAGATTCATATGTTTAGCAGTTACATGGAAGTTGCCTCTCAGATCCACTAAAAAGAAATTTCTGGCGAACGAACGAATGCATACCGCAATTACCTAAAAGTGTGTATAACAGTTAGATATGTCGTCGTACATGTCATCACAAGAAGTAATCGACTGTACGTGCCATAAATCGAAAAGTTACAATAAAATTTTTATTATATATATTAACCTGGGAATAAATAAGTAATAAAAGTGTTTCATCAGTTGTAGAAATCATTAATCTGGTTTTTATTTACCTGTCTTTAAAACGATTGCTACTAAATCAACATCTGAGAAATAACTAGCCGATTATTTATTAGAATTCTTACATCTGTGTTCGACGAGTCTGCGGAAACGCTGAGATAGGTTTGATGAGGTTACATGGTTCATAAGTAACCCCGCCAGTAAAGGTGAAAGTGGTTATAATTCGTTTCAGAATTATTTGTTGATTTCTTAACTGCAGTAAAATGTACCTGGTACTTTTAGCCGTAAAACTCTCCCATAAATTAGCTACCTAGTAAACCTCGATTTTGTAGGCACGATATTCTTAAGGGAGAACTGCACGCAAAAAGTGAAAAACCAGCGACCAGGTCTAGTCAAGTTCAAAGTAAGATGAAAAGGTACCTACGTATTAGAGAAAACCTCCTGCAAGTCAGACCTCAAAAAAATGTGTTACGTATAGGCAATTTAAATTACATTTCGTTTAAAAATGGGTTCAAAAGGGTTCACGCTCTGCAGAAATACAAAGACATGAGTACGACTTACCATTTCAAATTTTGCAGTTACGTAGACAAAGGATCAATGCAAGGCGGTAAAGAGCTCTTTTGTGGAAACAAAAATTATATGCCACGGCATTTGCGTCAAAAAGTGGTCAAACAATGGTCGAAAATGGACAAATCTACTTCTATTTTATAATTCTAGATTTGATTTTTTCATAAAAATTCGCCTTTAGCGCCCAACTATATATATTTCCCTATTAAAATCACATTGAAGCTAATACATATCTCTGATAGTTTTAACATAATACTGCAGCGGGGGAAGGCTTGCAAATGATCCATAATACTGCGTGCAGTTCCCCCTTAAGTACACTTTTAAAAGGGTGCAGATAAGGATTTTGTCCCTATAATAATAGAGAATTTTCACTTGTTTTTATCGAAAAAGAAAAGGAGCTAAAAAAATTAATACAATTACAAAATAAATATTAATATTATTGTGTATTTATTTCTGATATTATTATTAGTTATTAACAAAATGTGAAAGCTATATTTTTATTTTATTAATATAATGAAATGCATCTTAGTTTTCATACAACTTACTTTAACCTACTTTATATTCAGGTCCGTTTCATTATCACTGTTGTCTTCGTCTATACCTAAACTAATTATTAAGGGCTTAGCACTACTATTTATAAAATTATAAGAGTCTTCAATGTTAATTATATCTCGAACAGAATTTTTATAGCTATATACAGAAATATTTACACATTATTTAATTACGTCTATTAGAGAAGTACTTAATGTGGGAGAAGTGTTTTCTCTCCTAATCATGGCTTTTAATTCATGCCAGATATGTTCGATCGGATTAAAAATACATTAATACGAAAGAAGACGCAGAAGTGTATTAACAGAGGCACTAGCAAGATTGTCACAAATATATTTTTTTTTAATATGATATAAGTTCTTTTTGTATTGTTTGAATTCGGTAGTTTATTAGGCGGCTGTGGTAGCTAGCATAGTCTTATCACAATTACACTATTTTTTGGAAGAAGACGATTTTGAAAGCAATCTTCAAATAATTTTGCGTCTGTATCTTGATGATCCAAAGATGAATTGGCTATGTTCTTTGAAGGTAGTAACAAAGAGTTTGGAATAAAACCATTTTCTGGACCAGTATGCAAAATTGTAATCGTCTGTCCTTTATTTGAGTGAGCTTTAGTTTGGCACTTACTTATTGAATCGTTCCATACTTTTTTGGGGGTGTCATGGGTAGCAAACCATGATTGGATGATTTTCTGCCCTTTATTGCTCTATGGAATTTAGATAATCCGCAAGTTCGAAGCTATCTTGGTAATTACTGGGATTCCGTTAACACTTGCCTTTTATTTATAATCCGATATTTAAAACCCATTGCTTTAACAATTCCCCAGAGGCTTGTTCTGCTACATGAAATGTTAATTCTACTGTAAGTACCTTTTCGAGAGAATCTATTGTAGGGGAATAATTTTGTTATTATATGTGTCATAAATTTTTCTTCGAATTTACTCTTTTTCTGCTTCTGCAATACCTCTAAATTTGCCGGTGTAGGGCCGTTGTTTCCTTGGTGTAATGGTTTTGGTTACGATATCTTTTACCGTCGCGTCGATAAGGAACCTTAGTTAAAAAGCACGTTTCGTCAAAACTTTCATTTTGATTATACTCTTTCCTTAAAAGAGATAAATAGGTAAATGTGTTTTACAATTTCCTTGGGATTGAGGGATAAATGTTTTTTTTTTGAAATACCATTTCTGGATGCACTATTACCATCATTTGTCCATGGGCGCCACATTTTTTTAAGACTTAATAACACTATTACACAGCTCTAACTTTGAAAAAATTGATATTTTACTAAATGCAGAATTTGATAAACACACAAATACTAAAGATTTTGTTATTATTTGTAGTTAAACATTTTAACATCCAGATCTGTATTCAGGTAGCTAATATCTATAGGGTTTTACGGCTAAGGGTAAATTTTATTGCAGTCAAGAAATCAACGAATAATTCTAAAACGGACTTTACCTCGCCAGAAATTGCTTAAGGGTTAGACCAGTTAGTTCACAAGTTATGTTTTACTTATGTTAGTGTTATTTTGTAATTGTGGCATTTAGAAAAACTTTTTGTTCCATTTTTGTCATATGTCATCTCAAACCTATAACTGTGAAGTTAGGTCTGCTCTATATTTAAATATCTTTAGTGATATGGGTGTTCCAGTCTTTTCTTGTGTGATGTTGCCTTGTTATATATTTTTTAATTTTGTGGCAGTAAGGTATATTATCATTCATTCTGTAAATATATTTTGAAATACACGTTTACAGAATTAAAGAAAACAACATCATTTAAGTTAAAATTATTTAAACTGCTTGGTAAAGAATATATATATTTTTTTAAAAAAGAAAAAGTGTTTTTACACAACTATAAATCTTCTAATATGTTTTGAAACTATTTGAAAATTGTATTGCAAAATAAACCTAGTTTAAGCATTGCCACAATTTTATATTAAGTTACTCTCCGCTTTACAAAATAAATATTTATTTTCGCCCTAAATATCTTATTGTTAAATCTGGTATTTCTGTTTGAATTTATTTTATTTCGCAGAAACTGGATGGACCAGATCCAAATTCCACGAGGCCTCCATACTTAGTGATTGAATCCCTCAAAAACAAACCAGTTAGCGTACTGCAGGTAAAAATTTCTGTTTTATTTTTAGAAATATTTGCTTAGTCGTAGGTCGATTTAGAAAAATTAGTAAATCATGTCGACAGATGCAGAGTGGTTAGTAGTTATATTGGTTTAAAATTTATTTAGATGAAGACAATTTGATTTGCTTGGTTCTTAATTATTTCTTTTGTTCGTTAATTGCCGAATGAAAAAATTTTCACTATTAATTTTAAACAGACATCAGTTTTATTTTAAGTTAGTTGCTGCAATTCTTTTGAGTTCCTAAATCGAAATGGTTGATGTTATTAAGTAATGCTTAGGTGTATTACATATTTTATGAATCAAACTAATATTAAATATTTATTCTTAAAAAGTATGCTTTTCGGCGTTACCGATGTGACGGAAAATATATATCCCTTGACTAACATTGAAAAAAAAAATCCGAAGCTAATTAAAAAAAAAACTCATCCAATTAATTTTCAGATTTATTTTTCTCCTTAACTTTTATCCGCTTTCCTGAACCTTAGGAGGCGTCTATTAATTGCATGAGATGTTTTTTTTTTATTTGAATCCCCCACCCTTCCAGAACTGTATTTTTAGTGTAAGTGACAATAAGTCCAAGTATATTCTTTGCATCATCACGTTGGCCTATTAAAAATCGGTCAATCCTATTGCCGGACCTTGTACTATTATACCCGTGGTATTAGATTCAGAACACTCAATACATAAATGTCTCTTTGTAATTAAGTAATAAATTAATTTGACGTCGACTTCATATATGCGTATTGTTAAGAACATTTTTATCTTGTCCTGATATTGCCCAGCTGTGCAAGTTCGGATTGAGGTAAACTCGTTTTATTCGGAACTACGAACTACGAACTACTTTGAAAAAGGCAAATGTGATTGATTTTCAGCTACTAGCAAGAATTCATTGATGTGATCTTAATTTGTAATTGACAAATAGGACGGTTTTATCGAAAGCACTTTGACAGAAATTGAATATTTGTCTTTGGAAATATACATTTTCATCTCAGTCTCAACTTGTACTCACTCACTTATTGTATTTTAATATTTTATTGTTTGTATGCTATAGAAGATTAAAAAAAAAATCAATATATAATTAAAACACAAGGTCATTTTTTCTTTGATTTCACCAACAGCTTCCACTTAACCAATTTGGATATTTTTTAACTAAAGCTCTCTACCCACAGATGTATTATCATTATTTGTAATTTTATGTTTTTTCATTCTGTTCTCACTCGGCCGGTTTTATCTACAGATGTATTATCTCTAATCTTTATTTGTTTTTATTATAAATTTAAGGTGTAATTTTAAAATAATGGTTTCATAGTATTTCAACGGTGTCTCACTCGTTTTTTAAGAAAAAAATTCTTTTTCTATTTTAGAAGTTTAAAAAATTCGAGTTAAAAACTATTTTGTCCGTAGACTAAATAGATATGCGCGCCTGAAAATGATATAAGGAAAATGGGAAACAGCTGCAAAAGTCGTGTCTATTATTTTTTGCTGGCTCCGCAAATTGTCTCGCTAAAAATATATATTTTGAAGGTCTTTTCTAAAATATATTCGCGATTTTCCACTCTGCAATAAGAGCTATACAGCGAATGTAGATAATTTGTGACTTGGCTACTGTCGAAAAAAAAAAACATTATTTGCAATTTTCTTTTAAGGTCTTTTTATTATCATAATTGAGTTACTGGCACTATATACAAAATTGGGGGTGCATGTATTGGGATCTGGGAAACTGTGAGAGATAGAGAAAGTCGATTTGTCCATTTTCGATCATTTTTTGGCCACTTTTTGACGCAAATGCCATCGCATATAATTTTTTTATCCACAAAATGGCTCTTTACTGCCTTGCATTGATCCTTTGTCTACGTAACTGCAAAATTTGAAATAGTAAATCGTACTCATGTCTTTGTATTTCTGCAGCGCGTGAACCCTTTTAAACCCATTATTAACCGAAATGTAATTTAAATTGCCTATACATAACACATTTTTTTGAAGTCGGACGCGCAGGAAGTTTTTTCTAATACGTAGGTACCATTTCATCTTACTTTGAACTTGACTAGACCTTGTAGCTGATTTTTTACTTTTTGCATGCAGTTCTCCCTTAAGTCTTCTCCACAAATCTTTCTTCGTAACTTCTTAGTGCATTATCACTATTTCTGTTTGCTTTAAAGTAGACTTCCAGCATAACATCTCTTCATTTGAATAGCTTAGTGCCATATTGATGAGGAATTACAATTATGCATAATTAAAAATTTGTTTAACATAACAGTTTCTTAATAAACTTGTCAAATAACTTTTACATTGAGAAAATTTCTCTTAACCCCAAAACCAAAATCTGTTAAGTTCTACAGAAAAAATTGCTTCAAGAATGATTTTACCGAATATTTGAAAATTTTCAGAAATAAAAAAGTTAGAGCAGTTTTTCTAAAATACAGCTTTATGAATTTATCAAAATAACTTAAAAATTAAAAAAGCTCGGATCATTCCGCAAACGGCATTGAGTTGGTAATTTAATTTTCTACGACTTTCCCCATTCACCTGTTTCCATCTCTCGTAGTTTCCAAGATCTCAATACATTCACCCCCAATCTGGGACATACATAGACCACCGTGATCTATCTTTTTAGAATATTTTCAACCATGAGGTGTTGCGTCTTCTATCCAAAAACTGTGGCAATATCGCTATTTTAATTGGAACATCCTGTGTATTTTATAATTTTCAGATTCTACATGTATTTTTGAGTAACTTCTCTGAATAACTATGTATGGCAATCTAGTTATTGCCGTTTTTGAGATATTAAGTATTTTATTCTTTTTTTAACGAAAACAGGACTCTCAAAACATCTTGATATCTTCATTCTCTAAAATAACTTTAAGCTGAAATTTACGGTTAAACAATGCTTTTAGGTATTTAATTTTTTTGGTCATATCTCAATTGAAATATACAGGGTGGTCCAGAAATAAATGTTTGTAGGTAACATAAGTGTCGAAAAGTCCATTTTCTTAAAATATATAGTTTTTCATTTGTGTCTACCTAACTCGTCAAGGTTTCGACTTATAAGCATTTCTTCATTCTTTATTACATTTTATAAAATGTGTAGTTTTTAACGATTTCAGAACTAGTTGGCCAAAAAAACAATTTACACCGCGTGTATAGTGACGTTTGTCATTGTAAGTTATCATTAGTGGTTTATTGATCCTTTGATACGGAAAAAAAAAAAATACGGATATGGAAAATAATACTTGTACAAATATTGATGTATTAAATTTTTTTTTATCCATAGCGAAAGCAACAGATAATTAAGTCGAACGAAGGTTTCAACAAAAAATATATTGAATTTGAAAAATTAGAAACATTATGACATCTGAATTATGGGAAAATTTTGTACAAACTTACGGCGATCAACATTATCTCATTTAAAAGTGCATACTTTTAAAAATGTATAAGTATAAGAAACAAAAGTAGTTACACAATAGTGTTAATCTAAATATTTAACATAACCTCCATTGTTTCTTAAGCACTTCTAAATGATGGACATTTCATTTCATTTCACATGTGTAGTCCTTGCTGTTTCAGCTGGATCAATTTGCTCCAAATTTCCTCTTATTCGAGCTATTAGTTCTTCCACTAAATCAACGAGAGCAGAACAAGCTCTCTCCTTGATGGTTCTCCAAAGATAAAAATGTAATGGCCTCAGATCTGGAGACCTTGGTGGCCAATTATACGGTCCTAGGAGCCTAATCCACCTATTTGAGAACATTTTATACAGCTGCTGGTATATTCCATTACCACAGTGTGGTATATATATATATATATATATATATATATATATATATATATATATATATATATATATAATATATATATATATATATATATATATATATATATATATATATATATATATATATATATATATATATATATATATATATATATATATATATATATATATATATATATATATATATATATATACATATATATATATATATATATATATATATATATATATATATATATATATATATATATATATATATATATATATATATATATATATATATATATATATATATATATATATATATATATATATATATATATATATATATATATATATATATATATATATATATATATATATATATATATATATATATATATATATATATATATATATATATATATATATATATATATATATATATATATAGGGTATTTCGGTTTTAATACCGATACCCCCCAAGGAAACTGCCTGATGAGCCTTGTCGGGGCAGATACCACGGTAGCAGATTGGCACCTTGGCCCTGGAAACAAACATAGCGTCATGTTTTGGTCGATTCTCGACAAAATGGTGAAGGAGTAATCCTTACCGTTACTGGTTTCGTTTTGTATAACTTTTTACGACCAAGAACCGCACAGAAATTGAAATTTCTGTTATATATATATATATATATATATATATATATATATATATATATATATATATATATATATATATATGTATATATATAAATATATATATATATATATATATATATATATATATATATATATATATATATATATATATATATATATATATATATATATATATATATATATATATATATATATATATATATATATATATATATATATATATATATATATATATATATATATATATATATATATATATATATATATATATATATATATATATATATATATATATATATATATATATATATATATATATATATATATATATATATATATATATATATATATATATATATATATATATATATATATATATATATATTTCGAGGTATGTAGCCTTATTTTATTAATTTTGTAATAATTATTGTCAATAGTATAAAATTTTAAATCAGTTTTAGAAAAATTGTAAATGTCATTTTATAATTAGACCACTAAATGTTTTAATTGTGTAGATAGGTAAGGAAAGCCATATATACCAAAAAAAAATAATAAAGGAATGAAAGCCATATAGCAATTTTTGAGAAAGCCTACTATGATAGGCGAAACGTCAAGTTAATCCCATTGTTTGATTTTGCAAATAAACCTATACCCAAGAAAGAAGTCCAATTAATATATATATATATATATATATATATATATATATATATATATATATACAGGGTGGCCCATCGAAAACGTACCGCAAGGCATAACGGCCAGGGTAATTTTTTTTTCAAAAAATCCAAAAACACATCAATTTTGTTTGTGAGGGGGACAACTTTTGCCCTTAAAATGATCGCAAAATTTTCAACCCTCTAAGCGGGGGTGTCATCCCCCAAACTTTTTCAAATGGGAAGAGGGGTCAAGTGGTACCGCAATGAAAAGGGCTTTCTATTCTCTATACATTCCCGCTTTGGTTTTGAAAATCGGTCAAGTCATTTAGAAAATATGAAGGATTGAAATTTGAAAAATACATTTTTCAAAAAACGCATAAATTGAATGAAATAAAAAAAAACTTACCGTATTAATGAAGCAAATGCTGAAAATGTTGCCCGTCGACCTCCATACAGTAATACAAATTAGCTTCAAATCGTTCTCGAACATTCTGAAGAACTTGAGGGGTCACTTCGCGACAAACGTCAATAATTCGTGTTCGCAGATCTTCTAATGAGGCAAGTGGAGTGCTATACACTTTACTTTTTATGTGTCCCCATAGAAAAAAGTCTAAAGGAGTCAAGTCGGGTGACCGGGGAGGCCACTCAATGGCACCCCTTCGTCCTATCCACCGCCCGGGAAAGGTAGTGTTTAAATAATTACGCGCATTTTGAGAGTAATGTGGAGGTGCACCATCTTGTTGAAATATCAGTTCCGCTTCAACGTATCCAGGATTATTTTCGATGATGTCAGTTAGGGCTGGGTCGATGGTATTTTCCAGTAAATCTAAGTACATATCACCTGTTAGAGTTCCAGGAAGAAAAAAAGGACCCACAATAGAATTTCCAAAAATACCAGCCCACACGTTCAATTTCTGAGGATGTTGTGTGTGCACCTCGTGAAATACCCTGGGGTTGTTCTCAGCCCAGTACCGACAGTTATGCCGATTAACTACACCGTTCAAAAAGAAAGTGCACTCACCCGAAAAACACACATTGAATAGAAAATTATTATTATTGGCCACTCGTTCACTAATAGTTTCACAAAATTGCAAGCGGCGATCAAAATCGTCTTCGTTGAGTTCTTGTACCAACTGAATTTTATACGGGTGGAAATGGTGTTTTTTCAATATTCTTTGGACACTTGTACGATTCACGCCGGTCTCATTGGCTAATTTTCTTGTACTCAGCGTACTATCCATGGCAACTTGGCCCAATACAAAGGCCTCCATAGCTTCATTTACTACAGGATTTTCCATCTGCCTCTTTTTATTCATAAGGGATCCAGTTTCGCGAAATTTTGCTACTAACTCGCGAACAATTTTGCCGGAAAGGTGTTTTTCAGGATGTCGTTCATTAAATATCTGCGCAACCCGATTGCCACATTCATTATTTTTAAAATAAAGTTCGATTATTTCCACTTTTTCTGCAAGTGAGTACACCATAATTATTGATAAAAAATTTAATGATATTGAGAAATTTAAACGCACAAGTTACAGAACAGCTATCTAGCAACTACCGCACCTGATCGTTGTGGCATGTCAAATCACTAAAATCAGCAGTAAACATCTAAAATAACAGGACAAAAATAGCGAATTGGTCGAAGGAATTTATCCTTATCATTTACTCTGATAATTTGTAAATAAACATTTTAAATTTCAATCCTTCATATTTTCTAAATGACTTGACCGATTTTCAAAACCAAAGCGGGAATGTATAGAGAATAGAAAGCCCTTTTCATTGCGGTACCACTTGACCCCTCTTCCCATTTGAAAAAGTTTGGGGGATGACACCCCCGCTTAGAGGGTTGAAAATTTTGCGATCATTTTAAGGGCAAAAATTGTCCCCCTCACAAACAAAATTGACGTGTTTTTGGATTTTTTGAAAAAAAAATTACCCTGGCCGTTATGCCTTGCGGTACGTTTTCGATGGGCCACCCTGTATATATATATACATGTATATATATATATATATATATATATATATATACATACATATATATATATATATATATATATATATATATATATATATATATATATATATATATATATATATATATATATATATATATATATATATATTATATACACCAAAAATATTAGATTCTGAAAAAAAAAACAAATATTTGACATTATTCACCATAAACTTTTAAATAAATAGTACATATCATATTTGTTGAAGCACGTATTATTTTATTTGTACTGTAGTAGAACAAGATAGTTCAAAGTCACTTTATAGTCATGTTTATTTTGAATGTGGTTTGTTCCAGGTCACCTCCTTGTTAGGTACTTTTGGATTTATAGAAGTGAGAAAGATTCCATACCAAAGCACTAAGGCGTTGATAGCTGTAGACAATTTTGGCAAGTAAGTTTTTCTTTAATTACGACATAATTAAAGCATCGGACATATGAAAAACATAAAGCACAATTTTTGGTCCAATTTTAAATTTATATATCTAAGAAGGTAGAAAAGCTAATAGAATACGAATTTCAGTCTATTCGGGTGTATTTTATACATAATAGCCTTAACGCAAATGCCCTTTTCTTAATATTAAATGTTTCGATTAACAGGTGGTTAGAGAAACGGGTCTACGTCAATTGGCAGAAAAACAAATTGGCTGAAAAACTAATTGCCCAAAAACAAATTGGCCGAAAAACAAACTTACATTGAAAAATGAAACTACGTTTTACCTCAAACTCTATTTTTTTCCATAAATGAAGTGAATCAAAAATATATCATAAGTTGGGCCTGAGGCGCAATTTGTTGCGCTTGCATAGCATCAGATGGCGCGGGTTGTTGCGCCTGTATAATATCAGCCAGTCTTATTACTTCCCTCGTAAAAGAGATGTAGTTATGAAAAGTTCCAGGTTTTTACAGATCTTTATGTTTAAGGTATATGGGAAGGACCTAGTAACATTTTGGTAAAATTCAAATATGGCGAAACAAAATGGCGACGTAATAAAATGTTAAAAAATATATTACCAAAAAACTACTTATCCAATTTACTTGAAATTTTGCGCAAAAATCAAGTATTAGGTAAGGATTGAGGGGCAAACTTAAATTAGTCGAAACATATTTTTGTTATGGCTTTAATGATGACTTTATTGACAATCCTGGTGCTAACCCAGTGCGGTTCCACCTAGCGGTTCCGAATATTGAATTAAAAGCTGGTCTTAAATTATAGGACCCATGCAAGCGTGGCTGCTTTTAACGATGTATTTCAAAACATCTGGCTAGGGCGTGACTATTTTCGCCTATGGATTGTCTTTTCGGCCTATTTGTTCTTCAGTTAATTTGTTTTCCGGCCACTTCGTTTTTTCGGACAATAGACGGAATCCCGAAAGAAACTTTTTTTGCTAAATTTTAAGTTAGCTCCGACCTTTAAACAAATAATTAAACTTTAAGCATAATTTGGAAAAGCAAATGATAGAAACAATTTGATAAGTTCCTTTATATATCCTTCAGGTGCTGAGAATATACGAATTTTCAGACTACTAAAAAATATTTTCATTTGATAAGAAAATATTTTACTCTAAGTCAGTACATAAAAACTAAAAGTATGTGCAAGTTTACAAATATGCAAGACAAAAAGAAACAGTAAATTGTTTCTATTAGTATGTGAGCTAACTTCCATTTTTAGCACTTAGTTCTCACGAACCAAAGACCAGTGGTGACTACCAAAAAAAAAACATTTTTTTTTAAATTTTTAGTACGGTTAACTTTTGAAATAATTTTTAAACCTTTTATTTTAAATTTTAAGCAGTTTAGAACATTATTTATTGGGACTGTTTGTAGTACTAAGGAATAATTTCTTTAAAGTATTTGTCTTTTATAACTTCCAACTGCCAGGTATACATCAATATTATATTCTTCAAAACTACAAATTTTACTTTAGAAATTGTGTATAAAGCAAATTTCCCCAAATGGTCTTGCAGGGAAGTTAATTGGAGGTTTAACGTTATGAGTTCTTATGATGCAAGTAATGTTAACCACATTTTAATTGTAGTAATTTTTCAGCATAGGGGCTTAATCCATCAAAATCGACTTTGCAGATTTCTTACAGGATATGGCTTTCGGTCAGTTTTTCTGTAAATTTGATATGGTGTAGCTTTCAGAAGGCCACAATTTAATCATGCGACTAGTTTTTGATATACAGTGTGTCAAAGTTGAAATATTGGGTTTTCCAAATTTTATGCAAATTTTTTACTGTGCGCTTTCAAATAAGTCACTCGCATAGAATATTATGGTTAGAAATGTATGTATTAGTAAAAGTATACTTTTGCAGGATGAAGCTGTATTTCAGAATACGGTCATTGCAGTTTCATATTCGACTGCTCTTAAATCACTAAAATTACCCTATTACTCTAGAACAATCAGTCAGATTTTGCCGAATTTGTGATATGTTTATCAGTTTTGTAAATATCTTATATTATTGTGGTCATGAGGTTTATTGGAATCAATCATAGCTGGCATATTGACGTAGTCAGTAAAATTGACACACTTTAATTAGCGAATGAATATTATCATTAAATACCGTCTTTAATAATATAATTGAAAATAAAATAATACAAAGTGTCTCATAAAGTTTTAGATAGATAGAAGGGATTACTACTTGGTCAGATTCACCTGGTTTTTCATAATTCCTTAAATTTTGATATAATTCTATTAATAGGATTGTAATAAACGAGGAGTTTGTTGTGTTGACCTTTCTTCACTATTATCGATACTTTCTATAAATGTAATATACTGAATTTATAATACTGAAAAACTACAAAATAAAAGTGTATTATTACATATAACTTTCTTCCTTGTATTAAGATGGCGGCTAGGCGCCATTTAAAAAAAACTAAATGGGACGGAAGTCGAGTAGTGCATCTTTTGAAAAGTCTTTTTAACATTAATTCATCCTCAAAAAATGGAATCATTAAAGTTACCTAATTCAACATGTCGGAATTTCGTATATGTGTGTTTGTGTTGTGACCTGTATGTTTTTTTTATGTTTGTTCGCTATTGTCTAAACGTCTTGGCCGATTTTGATGAATCAAACGCCAAATTGTAGAGGACGTTTCTCTGGTGGTCCCATGTATTTTGATTTGAAATCCGTTCACCCGTTTTTTTTTTTGTAATAATTATATTTAGACAGGTATAAGGCGATAAAGGCAGCGAGTTTTATAATGAGTTTAGATTTTTTTAAATAATCTTTTCAAACTAAAGCATTAAGGTGTGTAATAGACATACAATCCCATTTGCTAAAAAACATCTCTTTTGTTATCCCGTTATGGAATTTTGTTAATTTGAAAGTCTTGAGTTTAAATTTTCGAATTAATAAATTAAGTATTTGGTGAGTACGTGTTAAATTAGGTTTAAGTACATATATGTTATTATCGTTATAATAATAGTTAATGAAAACTAAAAGTATTAAATATGTTTAACTCAAAAAATGTAGCTGTCAAAAATAATTTACTTTAATTTATTTTTCTTAAGTAATTATAAAATCTAATTTTAATAATGTCGTTTACTTCTCTAAGCATCACTTTTTGTATTTATTTGGATATACATATACTTCAAATTATAATATTCTTAAAAATGTAACTTGTAAAAAATCACTAAAAAGTCGGAAATTAAATATTTAAAATAAATGGAACCGACTTCAAAAAAAAAAAGAAAAAAATAATATTTTATTTATTACTTAAATATAGACATTTTGAAGAGGGCGCCCAAATAATCTAATCTGTAATAATATATATTCTATAACACGGCCGTCAATAAAATCTTCATGCACTAACAACAGTTGCAAGGGCCCCAAAATATTTCTGCGCATGTCTCGAAATGCGAATTCATTATTGGTCAGTTTGGACATTTATAAATGTCCTATAGGAAGTCAATATAGCCATTTGACTTTGGGCTGATTGGATGGAAATAGCAGTTTGCGCTTGCGCAGTTCCACAAAGGGGTCCTGAGAGCAAGTGATTCGGGCATCAGTTTTAAAAGATATATAAGGCTAGTTATATATTTGGTTATATGTGATATAAAATACACCAATTATATTTTGTAATGGCTGGGTGAGGCTGCTTTGGGCGTCGACTTCAAAATGTCTATATTTAAGGAATAAATAAAATATTATTTTTTACTTTTTAGCGATTTTTTTTAAGTCGGCTCTATAATGGTATATATTTTTTTAATATTTTATAGTTGTTACATATTTTAAAGATACATTAGGGAATTATGTACTACTCGACCCTTTTTCAATTATTTCATCCGCCATCCTAAAATTTTAAATCACGAAATACACATATACCAAAAAGGAGCATTTAGTCTTTTAGTAAAGTTTGCCAAAATTTAATTTTTTATCTTAATCAATTCGAAAAGTTAAAGGGGGTCCCATTTAAGAAGAAACACGCTGTATGTGTATTAACAATAAAAATATTAGTTAAATGCTGGATGTACGCATCTAGATTTTAATTTTAGGAATAAAGTTTTGGGGCAACAGTCCATATTTTATAGTGTTTCTGTTTTGTAAATGGAGTATTGAATATCCAGTGACGTAACAGTAATTTCATAGTTTGTCTAGAATTTTATGAGACACATTGTATAATTATATTTTTAATTAAATTATTAAAGCCGTATTTTATTTCACTGGCATGAAAAATAAAATGGAAGAATTGGAATATCTAATTAATGCTGACATTATAATTATATCAGAAGCATGGGTTAAAGAAAACAAGAAAAAATATTTCAATTTCTAAAATTTTGTTTCAATTTTTGCTACTAGGCAAAAAACTTGCAATTAGTTTAAAAACGATAAATATAAATTTAATTACAATTTATAGACCTCCCTCAAAAAAAAGCAGTGTTTGTATGAATTTTTTGGATGAAATGAAATTAAAGTTTTAAAAATTCTAGTGAAATCAAAAAAAGTTCCATTTTCGATATTGTAAAATTAAAAAAGGAATTCCCTCTTAAATGAGAATAAAAACATGTTGTTAAATTATAATAATTTTGTTAAAAAGAAGATTGGAAAACAAAATGTTTACAAAGAACAAAGCAACTCAAAAGAAATTTGGAATAATACTTACTATACTTATTAGCATACCAAGATAATTGTTAATTTAAATACAAAAAGCTGTGGTTATGATAAAATTTTAATTGGTATTATTAAAACAGTCAAACTTGAATTGATTCCAGTCATAACACATTTAGTTCGACTATCTTTTAAGAAATCAATTTATTCGGAAAAATTAAAAATAGCAAAAATTATTCCAGTATTTAAAAGTGATAAAACTAATGCAAATGATTATCAGCCAATGAATTCTAAATTGACATATTTTTTAGATAAGAATAATATTCTTTTTGATCGTCAATATAGCTTCGCAAATCCAAAAATACAGAGGTAGCTGTAACAGATATAATTACAAATATTCAAATAAATATCAACAAAAATAAGAAATGTACCATACTATCTCTGGATTTGTGTAAGGCATTTGATTCTGTTGATCACACTATGTTATTGAGAAAATGGTAGATATTGGAATTCGAGGCAAAATATATTGTTGGTTCGAAAATTATTTAAAAATAGAAAGCAGTTTGTTGAAATGTAAAACAGGATGAGTTCAAACAAAAAACAATCATTTGTGGGTTCTGTTTTAGAGCCTATTTTGTTTCTCATTTATATAAATTAAAATTAAATGGAAGCATAACGTTATTTGCTGATGACACTACCATTATATATTTTCTTAATTCTATTAAGGAAATTAAATCTAATATTGAAAAGGATTTTAAACTCATATCAATCTCATAAATTGACATTGAACTTTAAAAAATCATCTTATATGTTTATAACTAAAAAAACAGCAATACATAATAATATGACACCAATTAATTTTAGTAATAAAGAAATAAAATATTCTCGTTTTACAACATTTTTAGGTTTACTCATAGATGAAATTTTTAAGTTGGCGTAAACATATCGAAATTATTTGAAATTACCCTTAAAATTCGCTATTTTATTCCACCGAATTTTTAAAAAATATATATTATGCATGATGTATGATAAATCTTAAAATACCATATTAAATTTCACTTTGGGGATCAGCTAATAAAACGGTATTAAATCCATTGAAAAGATTGCAAAATAAAATTATTAAATTTATTTGTAGACTATTATACTTTGAACCAACAATACATTTTAATAACCCAAAAAAACGTATTTGACATTGAAAATTTATGAACATTTAAAGTATGCGTTTTTATTAATTCTGTCATTATATAAAAAAAGTTTTATTTAAAATTTAGAAATTAGTCCAGTGCATCCGCACAATACTAGACCAATTCATTTAATAGAAAGTACATCTATATAAATCTCAATTTTGGTAAAGAGCCACTTTTATACAAAGGCATTAATTTATATAACAATCTGCCCATAGTTTTAAAACATACTAAGAAGATAAAATTATTTAAAGTACATTTAAAGAAGTACCTTCTTGAATAATTTTTTTGCCTGTTTTAGTAATTCTGCTATGTTATATACATGCATTTGTAATAAACTTGTAAGTTGGTTGGAAATAAAGAATTTGAAGTTAATATCCCAGCTATAAACTGATTACAGGTAGATTTTTTAGATAATGCAGTACTTTACAAAAGTTGGGTATTAACATTCACGGCCGCTGTAATGACAGCTGTTTACCAAAATGTTCAATATAATTCTATAATTGTTTATTAGCGTAATAGAGCTTTTAATAAAAATTTAATTTTTAGTGTTTAGGTGTAGTCGAATATGAAACAAAAATTACCAGATTCTGGAATACAGCTCCACCCTGCATCTGTTTATTTTTTTCTAATACAAACATTTTCTTAGCAACTCATTTATTTAAACGCGTATTAAGGATTTGAAATTAAAAAAAGAGTTAAAATATAGAAAATGCAAAATGTCTACTTTAATAATCGGTAAATCAAAAACTACCTGCAGGATTAACTTGTGGCCCTGAGAGCTTTTGTTTAGAAGGTCGAGAACTACAGCATATCAGTTTTTCGCAAAAAGTGATTGAAAGCCATGTCCCATAAGGAATGTGAGGGGTCCTAGAAAGGATATCAATCTGGTGGTGTGACATCCGAATGACAATAGTGTCGAATAGTGTACGTTTTAACTCAACAAATCTTAGGTAAAGTGGAAGACGAAAGTGTATAGACCGTTCCACTCTTTTCGTAGGGTAATATTTGGCCCACTCAAGATGGTGGGTCCTAAAACATACTTGTTCATTTCTGACTTATGGTGCTAATCTGTTGTAGATAATTGAAGCTACGAGTTATACCTCGTTAGTTGCATCATTTTTTGAGAATTTTCGATATTTTAAATTGACCTTTCTAGGCTGTTAGCAATACTCCGTTATTATTCCAGAGATTGATCGCAGATAATATTTTTGTTGGCCAGTTGTTTGCTATCCTATAAGTGCTTCTAGAATCTTTAAACTGTGCTGCTTTTTCAGCTTCCTACGCTAGGTTTCCTGTGCTGTTTCCCTAGCTTCCCCTACGTCTCGTTTTTCGTTATTATTTTCATTTTTGTATTTTTCCTTCTGTCATATTTTAGTGTCTTTGTTTTAAATTTAATTTTTTTTACAACCACTTTTTTGTAATAGTATTCCTTTTCTCAGTTGGTGTATCTCATTAACTTTCTGTTCGAACTAATCGCGGACCGATTGGTTTTGCAGTCTGTCAGTGTTAAACTTTTCGCTTTAAACATAAATATAAATCTTACTAAATTCGAGTAGTCATAGTAAATTTGTGATAAATTTTAGGATCATAAGATCTGTTTTTTTATTATTATCAGCCGTAGGTGTTAAGTATTGGATTAGTTTTGATAATAATTGTTTTAGCCTTTTGTCATTGTTCAAGATATTAGAATAGATTAATTATATATATTAGGTAACATGAAAGAACCTTCGCTGCCAATGCTACCTTTTACGTAAAGTTGTAAAGTATTCTTACGTAATACATATTTTTCTATTCTAAATACGTTCCTGCGACGTTCTACTAGAATAACCTAAGTATCATGCCCCCGTATAAGCTGTAGACAAGGAAATAAAAACTAAATTTAGAATAATATAATTATAATTAGATACTTTAAAATACCGCCCTAACGAACGCTCAATTTTTCGATGAGAATTCCGGGCGTACCATAAATAAATCCAATGATCGCGTTTTATAGATAATTATTGGCAGTGGTCAAAGGCATGCATAATATTAATTAAAAACAGGTGCATTGTGAATCAAAGCTGACTATGTATTTTTTCAAATTAATAAGCTGAAACGACCGCGATTGCCTTGGTCTACCGGCCAAAATCAAGGTCCAAAAATACCCTCCCCTGGCGTATTAAAATAAAATAATTAACAGCTATGCTTGAAATAAGTGATTATATAAACGTTGCAGCGCTGTTTCGGAAGTTTTTTTAGATAGAAATGTTACTCTGTTATACTACGCTCTCACATAAAACCATGAGACCCAAGCAGTAAAGATGTGGATATTTCAGTTGAATAAGGGTGGAGCCCCAAAATTGGAAAATAGTCGAATCAACCATGCAGCTATATGTTTATTAATAATTAGAAAAATTGACAACTAAAAATTCCAAACATCATTATTTATTATAACTTTTTTATTTTATTTTTTTCAGGGATATTATTTGGTTTTAACTTTTAATTCAATATACTGGTTTTGTGGCTCAGGAGGTCTATTGTCCCTCATATTGGGATTATCGTAGGAAAAAAAGAGTGTTACTTCATTTTGGAGTTTTTTGTTTTGCATTAACACATAAAATTAGAGATTGCTTAAAATGTTTTTTTTTAATTTGTTTTCAAGTTTTTAATTTTTCTAAACATAATTTCTGCTATTTTTACTTTGAATGCACCTTCCAAATTTTAAGCAACCTTGCGTTTCAAATAAGATATCCCTTTTTCTATGAATTATCATTATCATAACATCATTATTTTGACCTTGTTAATTGCTTTGACTTGTTTCTGGCTTTCAAGTTATACAAATCCTTTTTATAAAATATTTTTCTTTTGGCAATACATTGAATTTTTATTATAATTTTTACAACTTGTTTAAAATCAAGGAAACGGTGAAAATGAAATTATACAAAAGTGACAAACAAAGGGTCGAAATACGAATATCTGCACAGGTCCGTCTTCACGATTCTCCCCCCTTTTAAAGGAATTATATTCTTTATTTCTTATTTAGGTTTCAATTTTGCAAAGTCTGCTAACAGATCTTCTAAAAACGCCTACATTGGTTTTTATATCTGCTACTGTGATCTTGCCAGGAAATATAGTTTGTATCTTGCCCACTCTCCATTTTTTTCTCGGTATGTGGTCTTCAATGATCACAACAATATCATATTGTTGTAGCTATTGTTCCTCTTTGATCTTTTTGTCAATGTTGGTAGATATTCTTTACTCCACTTTTCCCAAAATAAATCCGTCAGTTGCTGACTTCTTTTCCATTGAACTCTAAGATCACTACATGATCTGGAAATAAATGGATCAGCCTCAAAAAAAAAAGGAGACTTTGGTCAAAGGTCTGGAATTAACTATATTTTCAGTTTCGGCAAATAGTGTTAAAAGTAGTTCATCTTTTAAATTTTGATTTTTGAGTAAATTATTGAAAGTAATTTTGACTGCACGAACCAATCTCTCCTAGGTTCCCCATATGTTGCGATGCTGGTGGTATGAATTTCCAACTGATTTCGTGACTTCTAAGAGACTCTTTCCTCTTTGAGTTATTTATTTCTTTGCGTATCAGTATAAATTTCTTTAGGACACCCTCTTCTGCTTATCATTCTTTTGATTGCCATTATAGTTACGTCGGTAGAGAGTGAATGTGCAACTTCTGAATGTATGGCTCGGATTGTGAGACAAGTGAACAACACTCCCCATCTCTTTTCTGTTCTTCGGTCTACCGTAACATGTAAAGGACCAAAATAATCTATACCCGTGTATGTAAACGGTTTAATATCCGGAGTCTAAACGTAGGTAGCTGTCCCATATTCTATATAATCGGCCTAATTTTATTTATTTTACACCACTGAAAATACACTCTTGACTGAAGCTCTAAGATGTAATACCCAAAAACTGATTTCATTTACTACAGTTTCTAAACCCTCATTTGCAAACTGTTCGTAACACCTTTGAATAAGTAACCTGGTATATCTGTAGTTTGATGGTGAAATAATTGGACTTCTTGTCAGTGTTACAGTATCTGGTGCCAAATTTATTCTTGCATCTACTACAAGAGGAAAGATACAAATTCAGTTTTGGTGATAGCTTCCACATTCTAATTTGCTTTGATACTCGTTTTTCTCTTTTTAAACAGCTTATTTCTTCTGCAAAGCTTTCTATTTGGCACTGTCTTATCCATTTTGTTTCACCTTTTTTCACCTCTGATTTACTTTTCTTCTGGAGAATATCAATAAATTTAAAAATTCTTCCTGTTGTACGTATTAGACAAAACCATTTTGAAAAATGTTCTATGTTAGGTAAAAACTGACATACTTCTATGGTTAGTCCCAAACATTTTGGCTCTAATTGTTGTGTAACTATTTGAGACTCATCTTTTTCTTTAAGAAAGTCAGGACCTAAATCTGTCATAACTGTACTTTGCGTGCCGTAGGTTCATGTCGCAAAGTCAGCGGGATTTATTTTAGAAGGTACCCATCTCTATACTCTACTATCAGATATTTCTTAAATCTCCTCGACTTAAATTGTCCGAGTTCTACATCGTCTCTTTTAATCGAGTGCAAAACAGTAGTGGAATCAGTCCACATGTAGACTTGGTGAATATGAATATTCGAGGCATTGAATTACAATTCCATTCTTGGAATGGAAATCGCCTTGAACGATGAAACTTTTGATCTGGCCATGATAAGTGAAGTATCAATCTTTTAATTGCTAATTACTCGAAGGTAAACAATACATGCAAATGCTTTTTTACTTGCATCACAGAACATATCTAACTCCATTTTTTCTGCTTCGGGAATATAGAATGAATAACATCAAGGAATGCTTAGATCTGCAACTAATTCAAGATCATTTAACCAGAATTTCCATACTTAATAAAGTTCTTCATCTATGCTATAATCCCAACCGATACCACTACGCCATATGTCTTGATAGTAGTGTATATCTAATTGACAAATTGCCTACCAAACCTAACGGGTCAAAAACTGTCATGACGATCTTAATTGGTCGACAAGTTTTAAAAAGTTCTCTGTCAACGGTACTAATTTTGAAACAAAACGTATCCATTTTAGAATCCCAATAAAGTCCCAAAACTCCCTGAATTGAAAAATGATCCATGGAAAAATGATTCATGTTTAAATCCTTACATATTTCTGAATTTTCTGAAAGCTTTTTCATAACCATTTCTGAATTGGAAAACCCGTTAGTTAAGTCGAAGCCTCCCATTTTTTGGATTTTTTTACTGTCGTGATTCTCTATATAGTCTTTTCTTGGGTGTCACAAAAATTTAAATAATCATCTACGTAATGAATCCTAATGATTGCATCAAGGATTTCTGGATCGTCTGTATGGTCTTTGTCGTTAAGGTTTTTTACAAACTGGGCACATACAGGTGAGCAAATTGCGCCAAAAATCATTAATTGCATCTCAAAAGTAGGATATGGTGATTTTGTATCAAATCTCTACAAAAATCTCGGTGATGACCGGTCTTCTTCTCTTATACGAATTTGATGAAACATCTCTCTAACGTCAGCACAAGAGGCTATTTTGCATTCGGATTTGTCAGCTGCATCAAATACTAATCGAAGTTTACCTGGTTTATTCGGATTGAATACTGGAAAATGTGGCAAATACCCGCATCTTGGCTTTCAATTTTGGCCTCTTTATCTGTCAACTGTATAGCATATCCATTTTCAACGTAGCTTCTAATTTCTCTATATTTCAAGCTTAAGATTGGGTCCTTGTCCATTTTCCTTTCTATGCAGATAAGTTTTCGAATCGCTGCAGATTTCCATAAGACTTCAATTTTTTTTGAAGTTTTTTAGTAAATTTATCGTTCTGTCTGAGTCATAATGTCCAGTGCTCTCTATCTTTTGGATTAACTATTCTCTCTCTCTCTATATATATATATATATATATATATATATATATATATATATATATATACATAGATAAGGCGTCTGTCGTAAACGAATGTCGTATTAGTTGATGTAATTCTGCGTCGTATATTTCGTGTTCCCAAATATGAAAAGAAAAATTTGTTCTGGAAAAGTTGGAATGTTTTTCAGTGTACTATCCGTGATAGTCCGTGAGAATCCAGTCTAACATAGTTTTAGTAGGTAAATAAGCAGGGCCTTGAACCTTATATTATCTTGGCCAATAAAAAGCAAATGTGGATTTTATGTCTTGAATAGGTAAACCCTTTAAGTGTGAAAACTGTTTCCAATGACTTTAAAATTTGTTGATTTGGAAGAGCAAGATTTTTCACAGAACGGACATTTCTTAATTTGAACTGTTTGGCCTGGTGATTATTACTTGATATAAGAATATCGAAACATACGGAATCTTCATTAGTTCTTACAATTTCGTTGGTTCACTGTGCGCAGAACGGTTCTTTTTTTCCCTGTACTTGTAGACTTTCACGAATTGAGTAGCCAATCAATGTACCTGGCGATGCCTCATCACAAAGAGCCACTACTGTTAGGCTAGTATCATTTGGGCCATAAAGAATAACATTTTCTATCCTAAGTAAAACGGTACCTTTTTCTTTGTGTTGCCTAGTAGTTAATACATTCTTGCTACGATCCTCCTTATTTTCAACATCTTGGTTATCTATTTGATCTCCTTGTCTGGACTGTCTGCCACGAATGTCTTTTGTTTCTTTAGTCTTATGCAGAAATGTATAATGAGGTCGTGTGCGGTTATCCACTCCACATGATTTTCTGTTCGTCGTAAACTTCTTTCCTCCAATGAAGTTTTATTACCTCGGGTAGTTTTTGAAAAGCTTCTTTAAGTACTAAAGGAGTTTAAAAATATACCTCAAAGTTTAAACCTTTTATTGTACCAACTAAATTACTAATATGTGTAGAAAATCTAATAAGACTGTCCGTGTCATTGTCTTTTATTTGAGGAAAACTTTTAACCTTATATAACATAGTCTCAATAATCTGTTCTGGTCTACTAAATCTTAACTCTAATGTCTTAATGACGTGCTCTAAATTTCTAGGACTTATAAGCATGCCTGCTACTGCATTTTTTGCCTCTCCTTTTAAACACTTTTGAAGGTCGATCATCGCTTCCTCTCTGGTATTCTCACATATTGCTGAGATCATTCTAAAGGAGTATATAAAAGTAGGCCAATCCTCTGACCTTCTATCGAAGAATGGAGTGTCTTCTTCCAAAAAACTTGTAGTCGGGCTGTTCATTTTTATTTTCGTTCCTGGGCGTATTGTCGAACTTCAATAATAATTTGTTAATAGTGTCACATAACTGATTTACTTCTGATCTACCTTTTCTGACGTAAATATCATCATATAAAGGAATGTCTGAATTCTGTTCATTAAGATTGTCTATCCAATTATTTACAAAATGCGTTTTAAGCGAACCTGCACATTCTGTTACATTATCAACAGTTTTTAAGTTTATAGTTTTTGGTGAAAATACACTTTTGCGTGTGTGTGCCTTGAACTATTATTAGAATTTTGTACTGACCTTTTCTCACTTCCAAAAAGTTCTTCTTGTTTTATCTCAGTTTCTAATTCTCTTACCTTTTGCTCGTATGCACACTTTTTTTTCATTTCGAACTCTAACTTTTTCTCCTCAATTTCAAACTCTAATGTTTTCTTCTCCATTTCGAACATCCTGTTTTTCAGTTCATTTTTCTTTCTCTCGGACTCTAGTTCAATTATCTTTCTTCTAACTTCATAATTTGATGAACCGGTTGATGAATGGGACATAGTACTTGTCTTCTTTGACACCCCGGATAATTTATTTGTTGACAGAACCTCACTACTATGTCTTTTTTCCTCTGTTTCTTGTATGTATGTCACAAGGATTTGCTTGGAATGAAGTCCCCGGTATCTTTTGGATTGTCTACCCTCTAGCTTTTTCTTGTAGATTTTTGACCAAAACCTGTGCATCATTCATACTGAGCAAGCTGTTTTCTACCTGACTCATTGTTATTCTCAAAATAATTTTGCTTGTGTTTTTATAACATTTTCACTACTAGGGCAAATTCGTCGTTTCGAAGGACCAATGTTAAATACTATGACTTGTACTTATAAAATAAATTCTTTTGACAATAAATAGTCTTTTTATTATAACTTTTACAACTGGTTTAAAATCAATGAAAAAGATTAACAACACAAATGACAATTTTAACAGTGACAATGAAATTATACAAAAATGACAAACAAAGGGTAGAACTTGGAATATCTGAACAGGACCGTCTTCATCAGACCTGTGAATTGATGTGAATTGATCATCATCAACGAAAACTCAAATAATAAAAATAATAAGAGAAGGATTTTACTAGCCCTTAATATAATTTATATATATATATATATATATATATATATATATATATATATATATATATAGTTAATATATATAATTTTCTTGGGTATAGGTCCGAAAAAGAAAGTAATTGTGACTGAGGTTTTGGTAGTGTCACATATATTGTCAATTTTAAAAAAATATCATTTTTGACGTTTCGGCAGGAACACCCTTGCCTTTCTCAAAAAATGTTTATCCTAAAACCAAAAAACAAAACCCTACATTTCACAATAAAAACCTATCACTTTTAACTTACCATGAAACGTAATTAATCATTTAAAATTAAAATCTTAATAAAGAACAAATTTCACTTATTTTTACGAACATACGAAAATAACAAAAAAGACGACAACAACATATCGTTTGCTGCTCGCCCTTGGGCGATATCACCATGATTTGGATTTTATTATTTTTAAAGAAAATAACCCTTCGTTGGTATGGAAGGGAGGGGCAATATTTACTTTAGTTATATTATACCGAAATAGATTCTATTTAACACATCTATATCCTTTTTGTCATTTATGGCATGTTTGTTTTTTTTTATTTCTATTGACTCATAGATTTCCCTTTTCTTTTTATGTAACTCAGTTTTTAGAATCTTTGTTCGGTCAAAATCGAAATAATAATTATTTTGTTGTGCGTGTTTAGATAATGCAGTTTGGTTTTTCTTATCGTACTTGTGGCCATGTAATCTTGACTGTAGATATTGTTGTGTCTGCCCAATATAAACACCATCACAATCCTTGCATGGTACCTGATATACTATATGTGTTTTTTGAAATTTTGAATTTTTTGTCTTAAGTTTTGTGTAATGTTGATTTAGCAAATTATATCCCCTATGGGCAACTTGTACATTATATTTAGAGAATAAATGATTAAATTGTTCGGATAGCCCCTGTATGTATGGTAGTGTCAAGTAATTTTTTTTTGTTGTTTTATTTGACTGATTTGTTTTTCGGTGACCCAGATTGTTGTAAAATTTATTGATTCGTTTTTTGAAAACTGAATTGATTAAATGCGTAGGATAATTATTTTTTATAAGAGCTTCTTTTGCTTTTTCGATTGATTCTCTTCGAAACTCTGGATCTGATAATTGGATTGCTCTATCAGCCAGGCCAATAATGACAGATTTTTTCTGGGTAAGAGGGTGATGGGATGAGTAATGTGTGTATCTACTAGACCATGTTTGTTTTGTATACCACTGTGTTCTGATGGTGTTGTTTTTTCTGTGTAGTGTTATATCAAGAAAGCTTATTTTTTGGTGTTTTTCGATTTCAATGGTAAACTGTAATTTTGGATGGTAGCTGATAAACATTGATAGTATGTAATCGGTTTTTTCTTTGGGTACTAGAGTGATACAATCGTCAACATATCTATAGAAGAATGGTAAATTAAAATCCAGTTTCGGTATTATATTTTTTTCTAAATTCTCAAGAACAAGTTGTGCAATTACGCTAGATATACTTGAACCCATTGTACATCCCTCTGTTTGCTTATATATTTTATCTTTGTACAAAAAATATGTCGAATTTAGTGTTAACTCTACGGCTTCCATAAATTCGTCAAGTGGTATATCTGTGTACTTTTTTATGTCCTTCCATTTATTTTTTATTATGTCTTTTGCTAGATTTATTGGCACGTTTGTATATAGGGAAATTACATCTAAAGATATTAAAATATGATTATGTGGTACATGAAAGTGTTTTATTTTTTCCTTAAAGGACAGACACAACAATATCTACAGTCAAGATTACATGGCCACAAGTACGATAGGAAAAACCAAACTGCATTATCTAAACACGCACAACAAAATAATCATACTTTCGATTTTGACCGAACAAAGATTCTAAAAACTGAGTTACATAAAAAGAAAAGGGAAATCTATGAGTCAATAGAAATAAAAAAAAAACAAACATGCCATAAATGACAAAAAGGATATAGATGTGTTAAATAGAATCTATTTCGGTATAATATAACTAAAGTAAATATTGCCCCTCCCTTCCATACCAACGATGGGTTATTTTCTTTAAAAATAATAAAATCCAAATCAGTGCGATATCGCCCGAGAGCGAGCAGCAAACGATATGTTGTTGTCGTCTTTTTTGTTATTTTCGTATGTTCGTAAAAATAAGTGAAATTTGTTCTTTATTAAGATTTTAATTTTAAATGATTAATTACGTTTCATGGTAAGTTAAAAGTGATAGGTTTTTATTGTGAAATGTAGGGTTTTGTTTTTTGGTTTTAGGATAAACATTTTTTGAGAAAGGCAAGGGTGTTCCTGCCGAAACGTCAAAAATGATATTTTTTTAAAATTGACAATATATGTGACACTACCAAAACCTCAGTCACAATTACTTTCTTTTTCGGACCTATACCCAAGAAAATTATATATATTAACAATATAAAAGGAAGGTCAAGAAACTCTTACCAAATCATATATATATATATATATATATATATATATATATATATATATATATATATATATATATATATATATATATATATGGGCGAATTTAGGACTAGGGTAACTTAAAAAATAGTTTGTATTTTACAACCTCTAAACTTGGAAATGGTCATTTTTAAACTTTCTCGAAAAAAATTTGAATTAGGTACAAGATACTTCTAATATGTTGACCTATAATTTTCAAAAAAATTAACACATTCAGAAAGACAACCACAAAGAGGTGTTTTCTTTAAAAATGGAAGGTATCATATACCTGGTGAATCCCCGTTTATGAATCTCTATGTGTGTTGTAAAATGTGTCTAGAACACGGGAAAAAGTTCAATTCAATCGACCCCACGACGGTTCGGGCAATACTATGTGTTTGTAATAGGTAACCAAAACTCCGGATATATTTTTAAAACTCAATACCGAAACTGAGCTGATGTACTTAATGTCAATCAATACATGGTCGAATATATATTTCAGTTTCCTATTAAATAGGTTTAAAGCGAATTAATTTTCCTTTTTGTCAAACATATGTCAGAAAGGCAAAGTGTATACATATAAATATTCCAAAGTTTAGTAAACAAATGCTGAGGCTTCACAATTATTTTTTTAAATTGCTTCCAGCTATTTTTGCAATTAAAACAAAAGGTCTATAAAGCCTGTGAAGATTATAAAATTTATTGGCAGTTATTTTTAAGTATTCGTACTAAGTGTGTTGTTCCGTAAGTTTATAAAGTTAGGTTTAACATAAAGCACACCTCTATAAGTGTTAACAAACATCTTTATTGTTTTTAGTGTTATGATAATTAAATTTATTTTTAGATATTTTACAATGGGACTGAAATTCAGAAAGTTTAGATGATATTTAGGATGTCCGAAAAGTTTAAAACTTGGCAGTTACATGTGGACCGACAAATCAAATTTTTTGGGTGTTTAGAAAGGGATGTATCTTTTGGGGGTGAGAGGGTTGAAATTTTGAATTTAAAATGCCACCCTATGTTGAATGTTACCTTATTTTCGAAACCGGAAAACGAAAAGACAAACATTTTTGCGCAAACCGAAGGTCTCCTCGTCGACTCGTACCCATCATGTTTGTTATGTTGTTCGGTGTGTATTAACGCTTAAGCTAAAGTCTTTTGCCTTTGCGGTTTTTCTACATAATTATTTTCATTTTATTATGGTTCGTACTAATGAAGATAAAGTCGAGATAATTTTTTTATGGGCAATGTAATCGAAGTTACAATGGGTCAGCCAGACTGTTCAATAAGGCTTTTCCTGATAGACCGGTTTCAGCAAGTTGTATGGGAAGTGTTGTTTCGTAACAGCTTTTAAACATGCTCCCAGATCTGGTCATCCATCTGTTAAATCTGACTTGAAATCTTGAAATTGTAGTTCTAGGAATATTTGCTGTTCTATCGAAGCAGTCACTTCGAGTAGTAGCTGCTGCTGATGGGTAAATCAGCAGATACATTAACGTTTGATTTTGAAACGTAACTTAATTACCTGTATGGGATATGTTTGAGTGATAAAGCAACTTTTTTTCTGAACGGCACAATCAACTGATATAATTTTCATTATTGGAGTGATGAAATTCCTCACTGGTTTAAAGAGGCTCATACACAGCATCCTCAGAAACTTAACTTATGGGCTGAAATTAAGATAATTGGTCCATTTTTATTTATGAAACTCTTACTGGATCCTTATACTTGGAACTGTTGGAAGAAATTGTTATACTTGCAATTGCAGCAACTATTGAAGACGCCTATGTTAACCATGACCCAGTTTTTCAGCAGGATGGAGCACTTTTACTTACCTGTTAGAGAGTATCTTCATCAACTACAACAAAAAAATACTGTTTTACTTAGAGATTTAGAAGAGAATTTGAAAATAGACTTTATTATTGTCAAAAAGTTTACGGTGGTCATTTTCAACATTTTGTAAAATAATTAAAAATAACGGTTTTAACTCTACGAGTGGAATTCTTACTTCATTTGAAAACGGGTCGAGATGGGGACCTCCGGTTATACATATATATACTAATAGTATATATATATATATATATATATATATATATATATATTAATTATTATAATATTATTATAAGTTTACTTTAACGGAAGTTAATTAGTATACGCTCAAAAAATCTTACATACATTTATATTTAGATAATTATTATATCTGACAAAAATAATTATTTGTTATGTGATTTATTAAATTGCGTGTTTCTGATACTAGCAAAATTCTAAATTTTTTTCACGTAGCCATACCCTTTACCTAAGTTTAATTATTTCTCAGATATTGACAGTTAAAAATCGACATTTTGCAACTGTGAGAGGCTGTAAAATCTAAAAGGTTCGACTTAGGGCAAAATGCATTGCACATTTCCGTAGCTTACACATTACCAGTAAAATATGCTAGTAAAATGTGTAAGAGATTCAAGTCTTTGTTCCCGAGATATGTTATTTTTACCTAACGGACTGTTTTACATCCTTGTCCCTGAGTTTGAATATTATTTTAGGATTGTAACTTAAATATTATTTAGTAATAAAAGCTTTTAAAGTGTCTATATGGGATCTGAATTTTTAGCATAAAGGATTATTTTAAATCCTTATCCACTGAATATGAATATCATATTAGGATTATAGGTTACACTTTACCAGTAAAATATGATTGTAAAGTGTGTATTGATGAATGTAAAGGACTATTTTATATCCTTATCCCCCTTAATTTAAACATCATAACTTTAGATTCAGTTGTTCTTATTTTGAAATTCCCCATCACTTTCAGTTAGGTAAAAACTTCCGTTTATTAATAAATATTACATGCCATTTGACCTGGTACCATACATGTACCCACAGTACAGATGTGTCGTTCACGACTGATCCGGATCTGAGATCCGAATCTTTATACTGACCCACGGGAGCCGGGTCTTGAAAATATTGCGAGCCGGATCACGGATCTTTGAAATAGAGACAAAGCAAAACGAAGCGTCCAGGTGCGTTTGTCTATGGTTCAGTCAGTTCTTCGGTTCGTTCAATGCATCATCATTATTTGTAGGTCTCGAGTCGGGAGCTGAACCGCGGAGCCGACGACCGATATAACGCGATTTTCGAAACGGTCTGATTGATAAGAAGAGCAGGATGATGGGGTGGATGGGTCGGTCGGTAATTAGCTTGTTTGCCGTGAAATATGAATTTCTGTATAGCCAGAATCTCGTGTAAAAATTTAATTTGGGGTTGATTAGCTTGTTGACTTCGTAAATCATCGTAAAAACATCTTATTACACCAGTCTTTTAAAACTTAGATTTATGTTGTGCGGATTAGATAATAGATTTAAATCTCTACTTTTTTTGTGCGATGTGTATATTGAAGTTCAGATGGCCTTATAATTAGTGATGATAATAGGATGATAATTAATAAAAAGAAATATAAAAATCTATATTTCATAATAAAAAAAATAAGTCAAAACATAGTTCATGTATGTAAAATTGATTTTCGGAGAAATAAATTAATAAATTAGTAGATAAATAAATAAATATGGAAACATAAAAAACTTCAACTTCAAAACCACTATAGCAAGACTCTTAAGCCTTGTAAGTTAAAAGTAAAATATCTTTAAAAATTTATATTTCACTTAAAACGCATCCCTGTAAATCGCATACAAGTTTGTAAACAAAAACTAGACTGGTGAGGTTGCCACTCATTTTACTCTTCGCGAAAAACTAAAAAAATCTTCGGACAGTACTGTCTATAAAACCGATGTTGCATGCTTACAAAGTTTTCAGATGGATGAAGCTACGCATACATACCTACCCAATGCCTAATATGACGAATATGGCCCGCCTATTTTAATGAATTTAAAGATATCCGAGATCCGGATCGCTGATCCAGGTCTTTAAACTGACATAGATCCGTTGACCCGGATCTTTAAAAAGATCCAGATTTCCCATCACTAACCCACAGTGACGTTTCGGCCGAATTCGTTACCAGCAACGGAAACGTTACTATAAATTCGTTGCTAACTTCCACATTTGGTTTGTATGACCTGTGGCAACACTTTCCAATTCAATATGACGTTTAACTTTTTGCCGATTTTATTTTAAACTATGAACAGTTCAAGTCTGCACTTGAACTACTACCTGTTTGTTCATTAGTTTTAAATTTCTATAAGAATTATCAAAATCCAGTTCAGTTCCGGATCTTTTTCTTTATCTGGCAGTTCTCCCTCTCTCATATTTCTCCAGTTGTTCTTTTGATGTTGTCATACCAGCGTTGTTAGGGTTTGCCAGTGCTTTTTTTTTTCTCCACATGGTCTCAATCTGGTTACTTTTCCGGTCCAGTTAGTGGTGTTTCTGTCCACATGACCTACCCAGTTATGTGGATTTTGGTTCTACTTCTTATACGATCGTTCGATTTAAGGTCTTTAAGTGTTATTTTCATCATTTTCCTTTCGATTGCTCTTTGGCGAATTTGTAGTTTGTTGAGATTTGTCTTGGTCAGAACCCATGTTTTTTAGCCGTATGTTGTTATTGGTAATATACGTTCATTGTAGACTTTGCTACTCAGTTTTGCGCGTTTTTCATCAATTTGGTTTTTGCGCTGTTCAATTATAAACCGATAGTTTTTGCCGCTTGTTGTAACTCTTGGAGCATTTTTTTCAATTCAGTTTCATCTTCGGCGAAAAGCTAGATATCATTAGCAAATCTGTTGTTGTTTTCTCCTGTTTTCCCATTGTAAGTTCTTGAAGACGCCCTCTTAAACTAAAATAGTTTGGGTGAGATTACGTCACCTTATCTATCAGGATAGCTAAATAAAAGGTCTACGTCCAAATTAATTTATTAACTTTTTATAAGTATATGTACATGAGTACTTATCAATTGCTTCTTAAACTTTAATACTTAAAAACGTATTTACTTCATTGATTTTTATTAATACCCATAGTAATATCTCGCTTTTATATTAACACCATTAAGATTTGTAACTGTGTTCAGATTATTTGTTGCATTTAGATTAACAAACAAAAATCTTCGTTGGCTTTTTCGCAACTGAATATACATATCTAACTTTATTAAATATTGCTTCAATCAATTTAAAGTTTCCTCTAGGTGACAATGATGTGCCGATTTCGCAATATGCTACGATTTGCAAACTAGTGCTTTTATTTCTATTGAATGCATACTATTTTGTACCATCTTTGTTGTACAGTACATAAATTGTATAACACAATTTACACAAAAAAAGATATAATTATTAAAAATTTGGAAAATCCTTGTAAAGGAACATTTTGCTTATCCAACCATTTTTAAAAGGTATGACTATATTGTATGCGCGCCACTGTTAATGACCAATAGTGTTTCTTGAGAAAATATTTAATGTATTTTTCTGTGGATTTCCTTTTCTCTAAATGTACCGGTATTAAAATGGAGATTTACTTGGCTTTAATTTTTATTGCTATACTATAAAAAAACTACGTTTTCGAGCTTTCTGCCCGTTTTGTAAAAAATTACTTTATATTATCTATTTAATATATCATCTTATTGTCAATGTTACTATTTTTTTTCATTTGTGGACCAGTGTGAGTATTATAGTTAAAACATTTCTTAAAATAAATCAG
Organism: Kuschelorhynchus macadamiae; assembly: GCA_030620095.1. Lineage (NCBI taxonomy): Eukaryota > Metazoa > Arthropoda > Insecta > Coleoptera > Curculionidae > Kuschelorhynchus > Kuschelorhynchus macadamiae. The sequence goes on from JAUTXW010002869.1 coordinate 144,192, forward strand.
TAAATGAAATACATACTTTACATTACAGAATATGTTAAATTTTAAAACAACCCATACTAAAAACTAAAAAAGTATATGGGTCCGGGTCTCCCCCCACCAATTAAACGAATTTCACAAATGGATATACCATTATTTTCCACATATTTTGTACAATTTTGCACACAATAGATAAAATTTTGCACACCCCCCCAAAAGAAACTAATGCCCCCCCCCTGTCCATCATACTATCTAAATTTTTTATGTCATTAGATTCACCTAATTTTGGACACTTATTTTTAAATTTTACACACACCCTTCTAGAGAAAGTTATGAGATGTCGAAAATTTGCATTTTCCCCCTCTCTGTCAAGAATTTGAAAAACTTGCTACTCGATTGACTTAATTTTGCACACTTATTTTTATATTTTGCATAATTTTGCCATAATAAGTTATGGAGTGTCGAAAATTTGCATTCTGCCTCCCCCCTTCTTTCGTCTGTCACGAAATTAAAAGACAGCTATTGTATTAGTGGCTATATTACGACAGAAGTGCGGTCTTTATGACTTCACTGCATGAACCTGATACTTGCAAAACGAGCCAAAGCAGATCAGGCCTAAACACTTCTTTCGCAACCTCGACCGTAAGGGGCATACCAAATTTTGAATTTTGTGTTGAACCATAAAATCTTGAATACGCTACAATTTCGTGACAGACGGGGGAAATGCAAATTTTGGAAATCCCATAACTTTCTCTCGGAGTGTGTGCAAAATGCGAAAATAGGTGTGAAATTAGGTGAGTCGAGTAGCATAACAATTTTTTAATTTCTTGACTGACTGGGAAAAAATGCAAATTTTCGACGCCCCATAATTTTTTCTAGAAAGGTGTGCAAAATTTAAAAATAAATGCAAAATTAGATGAATCGAGTAGCATAAAAGGTTTACAGTTTCGTGACAGATGGGGGGAAATGCAAATTTTTGACACTCTATAACTTTCTCCAAAGGAGTATGCAAAATTTAAAAATAAGTGTTCAGAATTAGGTGAATCGATTGACATAAAAACTTATCGATATTATGAAGGACGGGGGGGAACGGTCAAGTTTGCCCCAAATTGGTTTAGTTTCTCTTTGGTCTGTGGTCAAAATTTTATTTATTGTGTGCATAATAATAGTATATCTATTTTTGAAACTGACTTACTTCGGGAGGGGGGGGGGGAGGCGAAACTTGACCGATTTAAATGATAGAGCACGGGTAAAGCAGGCTATTTTTTACGCTGCAAGAAATAGAAGAAATATTCTTATTTGTTAATTTAGTTAAAATAAAAGAGTTAACACTTATAAGAAATTGATTTATTAAAATAGTGAGTTTTTTATTTGTGTTACGAAATAAAACGTTTAGAATTTCAATAATTATTATAGTTTAAATGTTTCCTAAAGTAAATAATAATAATAATAAACCACTTATGTATAATACATTACATGCATTATTTTATTTCATAGATATATTATGCTACTGCTGGCTTGAGTGCGTAGCCCACAGTAGACGAAAATAATTTTCAATATTTCAATACCTTCCCGCGCGGCCATGTCTAAATTAAACTATACCTTAATTTAATAATACACAAAGTGATCTTAATATAAATAAAATATTTCTAAATATATTTCAGTGCTGTTCAGCTATGACGTAGTTAGATCTCGTGTATATTACCAACCATTTTATTTTCCGTTGAAAAATTAATGTGCGATAATTGATCATTGCCAAATTTTTATTTCATCCTTCTGGTTATTTACTATTCCTAAAATTATCGTTCCGTATTTAAAGCTTCCGATTAACGAATAAAATGCCTTTTATTTTGGCAGATCAAAAGGCATTTTATTTAAATCGCACGAGGTCTTTGCCAACGAAATGTTTTTGTGGCGCTTGATTAATTTTTATTTAATTTCAATGTATTATTGCTTATTTGTTTTCAGTGCGAGGAGAATTTTATGGGAATTTAAGAACAATTCCGAGTTTAATATTAGACAGTATAATGCACTGAAGCATTCACCATTTGTGAAATTTTTTTTGGTGTAAGTATGTTTTGTAGTTATTGTAATATTTGATGCGTTATGTGTATTTTTGTTTTTATCATTTTAAAGCCATATTTGTACATAACTTGAAATTAAATTTAATAAATTGGTAATATGTGCAGGGTGTCTTATTAGAGTTTTATCTTGGTGATCCACCTTGAAAATATCCAAAAAGGTTAAATGAGAAAGTTTTTCATAAAAATACAAGTCTTTAATTAAAATTATTCTGTAGTCTATATAGTGACCCAAAAAAACTTATGACCCAAACATATTTATTTTCAAATGAAACTCCCTATATGTTTTTACATTTGTGAATTATGTATAAAAAGTATATTTTATCTTTTCTACTTCATATCTCAAGATATAAGTTTTTGTTGATATGAATAAAACGATCTTTTGGGCATAATCGGCAGATTGGCCTTTACTCGGAGCTGCTTCTGTAGTTTTAGCAGTTTTGATGTATCCGTGGTTTTAAAAATTAGTGCATTTTTACAAAATTCCATCAGTCATTTTCATGACAACTATGAAAAAAAAGCAAAATTTACTTTGTTCCAGTAGAGTATTTAAAAGATGAAATACAAGGACTAATGTTAAGTCGTTTTGGATCTCCCTCTAAATTTGGACATACCTATGATTTTTTATACATATAAAAATATTAATTTACTTTACATTTTTCATTAGCAGTTTATAACTTTACGTCTAATGATATTAATTTTTTTTTTTCATAAATGTGTTGAAGAAATGAATCTATAGTATATGTTACCCTAAAATTATACAGGGTGTCTGAAAACTTGGAAAAACAAGGTTTTTAGGAAAACATATCCTAAGTCCAAATTATCGGTTTTGAGGTGAATATCAAAAATCGAAAAACAAATGTCGGCTATTTAAAATTTTAGCTAACTTTTAATATCTTGGAGTCTTTAATTAGACACGACTTGAACATTTTTTTTTGACGGCTCGATACATTATGAATTATCATCCTAATGAAAACCGTTATGGCAAAATTTAAATTCCTATAGCTCCCCGCAAAATCTTTGAAATTTTTAGTATGATAGAGGAGGCCATAAAGGCTTTTCTTTATCATTGAGTTAAAAAATCTTAGTTTACAGGTTTATATCCGTAAGTAAGATTAAAACTGCCAAAATTAAACAAAAATCAGTCAGTACGGTAAGTTAAATCTAACGGGGCGTATCTAAAAATAGAGCTTTAACTTTATCGAAATGAGATATAAGGGCAATTCATTTTGAACGCTTTAAAAATTTGAAAGGGTACCGACGTCAGAGACGACATAAAACGATTGTGTTGACTCCAACCAAATTTTAACTACAGTCTACTGGAAAGTATGTAGCAGCATTACCGATTAAAATTAAAGAAAAACAAAAGCCTATCAAGAAGTATTTTTTCGCGAAAAATGCACTTGTACAAATTTCACTTCTGTGAGTGTCATACAAACCGATATATAGCTTTATCGGTTTGTATGACATTTCACATTCCCAAATACAAACAGCTTTACTTTGAATTTGTTACTAATGACACATGGAAATTATTTTAAAAGAATTAAATTAAATAATAGCTCGACTCATTAATATTATTAATTGAGAGTATTCATAATAGCGAATTAAAACGCCAAATAAGTAAATCTAGCACGGCTAACATTAAAAACGTAAATTTTATTGTAGCTTTGGAACGGTCATTTTGACGGATGCATGTCATTCCAACTTATGTTTACAATATTCACTCGGGAAATGATCTAAAAAACTATAACGCCTGCAAAAAAACTCCAAAAATTGTTTCGCACGTATTTTTTTTTAAATAAAAACATTCCTGCACATTGTCAATGAGTCGAAAAAATCCCTCATTCTTGGAATTCGGCTTATTGCTCATGTGCACGCTTGCTTTTATTAATAAAATACGTGCTTAACATTTTTTCGATTTTTTCCGGATATTTTGTTTGAACTTGTTATATTACTACTAAAAATATAATTATTGAAATAATAAATTAGAATTCTACAGTAAAACACCAGTCGTTTTGATTTCTTTATGTTCAATGTTATGGTCTTATTGATTGAGTAACAACAAATAATGGAGCAATATTACTATAGCAAATATACTAACATGCTTCTAATTTATTATTCTGAAACATTTCTAAATTGACGTTTACCGCACCGAAGAACTTTTGAACGGGTCGATCGTGGCTTAAGAGAAACATGTAAAAAGTCAAGTGAAATAATACTAAATGTTGATAATCTTTTGCTAATCCATTTTAGGAAGTTTTTGACTGCGTCGTGGTGGAGAATGAAAGAAAGAAATGAGAGCTAGAAACCCTCAATTAGAGGAGGAAATTCTGGATGAGAGTGCTGAAAATAAATTTAATAGTACGACTAAGTAAGTTGTTCATGAGACTCTTCTAGAACAACTGCTACATTCGTATCACGTTCTAAAGGTACATTCCATGTCTCCTGCTGGTTATCCTGCAAGAGTCAATTACGCAAATTGGTTTTTGCTACGATATAGGGAAAATCTAAATTTTACTAATATTGTTTTGTTCACGGATGAAGCCGGTTTCACCCGAGATGGAGTAATAAATCGCGATAAATTACATATCTAGCATGGTACGTTATATTTGCAATTCTTGCAACAAAACTTAAACGGTTTGTTGTGGTTTATGTACGACGGCGCACAGCACGAGTTTAGTACTTTAGTTCGTCAGCACTTACTTTTGGTGATCGATACATTTCGATTTGAAAATGTATCAAGGGGGCTTTATTTAAAATATTGCATCGACGATTTTGTCATGGTTTCGTCGATTGAAGTGTCAAGAGTGTGACGTGAATATATATTATGTTTATAAAGTTCACCGTCACAGAAATATGAATGAAAGATTTTGTATGGAATTCAAATAAAGTCCCCCAGAAAAAATTCTTTTTGCCTTCACACAACAGCCCATCGCTCATCTATAAGTTAGATGCATGTTAGGGTAGTAGTAGGGATGTAATAGTGGCTAATTTTATTCTTTTAATGGGAATTGTTAGTTCTAATGTTATCCGATTAGTTAAATATGTTTAAATAGCTTATGTCAATAAACTTGATTATCAAATAAATTTCAAAACTCAATGCTTTAACGTGTTATACAAAAATCTGATTTTTTTCGAAAACGGTTAATTTGTAAAATGTAAAATAAATCGAAATTTTCAATCATATCTCAAAATTTGAAGTATATAGAAAAACCTTAGATTAAGTACATAGTGTATTTAATCTAAGGGAAAAACCATCCAGTTGGTTTTTGTAATTTTTTGTCTTAAATACCCAATAGAGCAAAATAAAACCCATTCATTTTTGGCAAGTGTACACTACTTTTTATAAGCACACAGTTATGCAGGTTAACGTAAATTAATCGCTGGGTTAATTTACAAGACCGCGCCCTAATATCTTGCAAGATGCATTCAAGAAATAGAAATATAACTTTATTTTAACCTTCAGCCATTTTCCTGTTATCGATTTCAAATGTAGGAACTTTAAATAAGGCATGTTAAACGAAATTTTATATTGAATTTGAAAATGTAATAAAATATAGGATGTTCAATTTAAAAATAATTTCTCTATTTAACTTTTTTGACATTCTCAATATAAATCTAGATATTGTGAACGGTAAATAAATAAATATAAAAGTTGTAGGACTTTCCATGTACCTTCTTTTATATATACAGGATCTTTGAAAAAGGGTGACAAACAACATTTTATATTTTTATAATGGAATCCCCGAATATTATATGTCAACTTTTGCTGAACATAAATATCCTGTTAGGTTTATCTTTAAAAACAATCAAAAAAATTGAAAAAATGCATAATATAAGAAGCAGTGTATTCTTCCTAACTATTGACAGTTTTCTCATTTGTCAGAAAAAATATCGAATCTAGGATATTTATAATCAGCAATAAGAGATCCATTTAATGAGGGTATAATGTACAGGCTATTATATTAAAACATTATTAGTCAGTTTTTTTAAGACTATATCTACATACAAAATAATATAAAAAAATATCTCAAAATGTAGCCCCCATTTTGAGATATTTTGAAAAGAAGTTGAATTTTTTTTATTTGAAAATATTTTTAAAATCTGTAACATTATTAGGTTAACTTTTTGCGCGCGATGGATTCATGTATTCAGTTTTTAATTCTGACATTTCGGTTCTGAGATACCATCATCAACTTCTTTTTACTTATGGTGGCCATTTTGTTTTTTCGCTTAATTAAAAAGAACATTTTTTTCATTCTGAATGTATAACGCTTCATAAAAATAATTTTTTATGTCAAAAAAAACGACACTTTTTCGCTGAGTTGGCCATGACTACGGATGCCATTTGCCGTACAAACAATTGCCTAATGCTTCAGAGTCATTTTACTGACAACTCTGAAAAACATTGATCATATTAAACTTTTAATAATGTTCTGAGATGTAGATAAAAATTCGATATGTTAGAATGTTATATTAAATGTAATAGGAATACAAAATTACCACCGCCAGTTATTTGGAATTCTATTTTGAGAAGCCACCAGGGAAGCCAAAGATTATCCGCGAGCCTTGCCATAAATGTAAAGAAATTATAGAAGTTTTGAAAAGCCAAACCAAAAGATTATTATCGGAACGACAATGATGTTGAGTTGGCCATAACTGCGGTGTTACGAAGGGGATTTGTGTACAAAGCAATTACTACAACTAACGTTTCTATACTTACTACTACTTACATAATAACTAAATAACACAATAAACAAGCTTTTAACTATAATATTAAGCTAAACTAAAATGACGGCCATTTTTATTAATTTATTTTTCACGTTTTTTTTAAACAGTTCCAGTTACTTTGCGAAGAGTGTTTCTATTTATTTTATTTAACACATCCCGAACTCTACTCTAATTGTTCTATAGTTGCAAGAGGTGTACTATCCGGGAACCTAGGCCATTTTACTACCGCGATTTGCGATAACTTTCTTGTTAAACACTTATGTCATGTTGAATCCATACATCATTCAGGACTGGTTCTCTAGGTACTATAGCTCTTACGGCCGGTATTATCTGCCCTTCCAAAAGATTTATATAACTCTGGCTTGTTAGTGTATGGTTATAAATAAAGTGTCTTATAAGATGATTATCTAAAAACAAATTATACCATTTGAATTTAGAATAATTTTGCGGGCGGGGTGATTAACTTATCGTACAAAGCACACCATACATTAAATCCAAATCTTACGATGGGTCACTTGATGAGGATTCTCAGTAACCCAAAAAGAATGATTGTGCCTTTTAAATACTCCTCAGTTGCTGAAAAACGTTTCGTCGGTCCAAATGATTTCCCTGCTGAAATTGAGGATGGTATCTCAGAACCAAAATGTTAGAATTTAAAACTAGATGCACAAATGCATCGCGCGCAAAAAGTTGTCCTAATAATGTTTTTACAGATGCAATTTTTTGGTTTTCTTCAAAATCTCAGGAGCGAGCAAAGATAGAATCATTGTTATAGCGGCATTAAATTCGAAAATTTTCCATCTATGGGTACATCACGAAGGCCCAAGACCTAAGTACTGGTAGTGATACTGTAGTAATCTTAAGTGTCTTAAATTTATTTGTCGGTGTAGGCTGATACTGTCATCAGGATGCTCTTTTCTCATATATTCACGACCCCTACAACACTTCTTCGATCAGTAATAATTTTTTTTAGTTATAGTTTTCTCGAATTTTTAAAAACCGATAAAAGGATCGGAATTATCAAATGTTTTGAAGTCTATAAACATAATGACTATATCACTATAACATGTGTCACTTTTTTTCACAGGTTAGGCAGTTTGCGCAATGAATTGACTGACGTATCGAGATTATTTGATATATGAGAAAGAAAAGAAAATCACAGCTGCAAACACCTAAAAATTGCTGTATAGAATTGCAGTGTCAACTTTTGAAATTTTAAATCTTATTTTTGTAATTAGTCTGACGGACTGTTTTGATAACATGTGCGAATGCAACGAATTTAAACAAACTCCAGTTATTTTGTTTGGAAATATAACTGTCAGTCAACTAGATTATTACTTTATTTCAGTTTTAACAAGATATTTGGATATATACTCTTTGATCATGATTCAGTTAACGAAAAGCTGTTTTATTTGTTATACATTCACGGCCCGATTTTGACTTTATTATATTTTCAGCAAAAAAAATTTGACAGATAAACTTTGCAACATTTGGAATTAAAGTAAATTTGTCATATAATAAAAACGCGCAGTATGAAATTCATAGACAATAGAAAAACTGTCATATTACGACACAGAATGGTGTAAAATATAGGTATTTAGTACACAGGTAAAAAACTGGCTTTTCGTAATTGACTGTAGAGGTGTGTCCAGACATGACGAACGAATAAAAACGAGCATAGATAAACAAGCCAGAAGTGAAAACAGGTTGTCTCCAGACTTGACAAATGAGCATAGACGAAGTAACCATCCTTCGACCATTCGAGATCGCAGAGTCTGGACAGGTACTGGGTGTTGGTGCCCTACGAGTATGTTGTGTTCTAACTAGTGCAAGAAATAAACCTCTGGACAAACTGGTTAAAACCTATCCTATCCCAACCCAACGTCAAAACAACTGATTCACACTTTTTGTACTTAGACTTACACATGTCAAGCGTTTTTCACTATTTGTCTAAGTGTTTTTGAACAGTTCATGCAAATTTTTCAACAAAATTCAAATTTCAATATTTTTTGTAACAATTAACTAAATTGCTGTTTTCCGCACTGTCTAGTTCTGTGCGTATTACGGAGTGTTATGTAAAAACCTTTTCATATTCTCAAAAAGTTTTTTTTTAGACAAGATAATCTAAATACCAAAAAGCAATTTTCAGTGATTTTTTAAATTTCTTCTGGTTTTTTGATGTACAGGGTATCCCATTATTTTTAAAGATAGAGGGTTGCGGTTTTCGCGACATTTAGTGAATGTAAAGATGGCGCCAGCAAAATTTTTGTAGCCCTTTTGGATTTTCAAGATACAGGGCGTTTTTGAAAATGTTGCATTTTTGGGCACCCCTATCAGCTATCTGATAACTTATCAAAAAGGCCAATATTGTTCCTTATATGACTTTTTCCGTAGAATTCAATGCCGCTTTCAGAATAAATATACGGGGTAAGGTAAAAAATGTATCGGAACCTACTTAATTTTTTTAAATAGAACACCCTGTATATTATTCTTTATATTTATTAGGAATAATGTTGGCTGTCCAAAAATATATACATGTATGCAGTAATTTGGAAAAACAAGCTCAATATTTGAGATTTATATTATTAGAAATATATTTACGAAGGTAACGTATTTTGAGCGCTATGGTTAGGATAATATATTAAGAGTCTTTTTTGTTCATATTATATCTAGAGAGAAGGCAACCTTTTCCAGACATATTTGCCCGCCTTAAATCAAATTTAGTAAAACACGGAACAAGCGACACCTTCATCTTCTTGGCAGCAAATAGAAGAAACAACTGGAGTATTCAAGTCCCATGCTAAAAGAATTTTGCAAAAATATCACCCTTATAAATTCCACATAGTTCAACATTTGCACCCCGGCGATGTCGAGCGTCGAATGTTCTTTTGCCATACTGATGAATCTTTTGGCAGACTCGTTATCTGGGCCGATGAATCTTATTTTTCAAGTGCGGGAATTTTCAATCACGATAACATGAGAAACTGGTCCGCAGAAAATCACCATTTAACTTTCAAGAGGGCACAACAAGGACGCTTTGGATTAGGGGTCTCGTGTTTCATTTTTGAAAGACGCATAGCCTCACAGTGCGTCGGTACCTAGAAAGCCGTGAGGAAGTTATTCCACAGCTGATGGAAAATGTTCCATTTTTTATCTTCAACAAGACGGTGCCTCAAGCCACAACTCTCTACTGTTAAGGACATTTTTAGACGATAACTTTCTTCAAAGATGGATTGGTACCCACCGACCTGTAAGATGGCCTCTCGATCTCCGGATCTTTCGATTTTAGATTTTTTCTTATAGGGTTTTATGCAAAATAAAATATATAAAACACAATATCAGTCTGTAGAAGACTGTGCGGCAATCGATTTAACTTTCCGAATTTTGCAAAGAAGGCTTATCATTCTTTTGAACGCTATTACAAGAATAATGGAAATGTGTCAATTACTATTACCAATCCGGGAAAATAGACATAATTTTGAAAACCAACTTTGAAAACTCTTCGTTTTTTCAAATTTTTGTTTCCGTTAAACGTAAGTTTAAGTAAGATAGGTGATTATTGTTTTGTTTTAAGCGAAATTCAATAATTGTATCATAATTAAGTTAAAATGCTGCAATAAATAATTAAAATTAATTAACAAAAAAATTGAAAAAAGATTTTTCGAATTAAGTTTGAAAGTATTACATCTTTAATGTAATAATTACTTACCTGACTTTTGTTTTTAATACATTTTAGCCATAGCCTACTAATTGATAGAAAATCTCGAATTTTTATGCGCTTGTTTTTCAAAATAACTGCATACGTATATATATATATATATATATATATATATATATATATATATATATATATATATATATATATATATATATATATATATATATATATATATATATATATATATATATATATATATATATATATATATATATATATATATATATATATATATATATATATATATATATATATATATATATATATATATATATATATATATATATATATATATATATATATATATATATATATATATATATATATATATATATATATATATATGTGAGAAGCCCACATTATTCCTAATTGATATAAAGAATAATATTATTTGAACAAAAATTAAATTAAAAAAATAAAGTAGGGTCCGATAACTGTTTAACCTGACCCTACTTATTTCGGTACTGAATTTTACGACAAAAGTCATATAAGGATCGATTTTCGCCTTTTTGATAAGTAATCAGATAGCTGGGATACGAGGCGCACCTGAAAATTCAACATTTTCACCCTTCATCTCAAAAACCAAGTGCTATGAAAATTCTGCTGGCGCCACCTTTAATTTCACAAAAAAAGTTACAAATATCGCGAAAACCACAACATTCTATCTTTAAAAATAAGGGAGATAAAGTGCTGAAAATGTGATACCCTGTACAAGATGTTTTACACCAATTGTAATACCCTGTATATATTTTTTTATCTTAACTATCGTAATCTCTCGATTTTAACAACATATATGTGTTCTATATTTACTTTAACCGTGTTCACATTTATATATTCTTGAAATCGGTAGATTATGAGGATTCCAATGAAAAAATAATAAGGGTGCCCCATAAAACAACACAAGTTGGTATTCTTTAAACTCTCAAATCACGTTTTAATTTTCTTATATGGGGCATTGTAGAACATCCTTTATATTATATTATGTCCGTCGAATGGATGGCGCCTTCGTGATTATAAATATATAAGTTTGATACCGTTATTTTCAAAGACACCCGCACTAATTACATTGAAAAATGTTTTTGGTTAAATTTCCTGAATTTTTAATATTATTGCAAAAATATGGGGGCGATCGGACAGTTTTCGAACTATCGCAGAAGAAAGGGGCAGTTTTGGGGTATACTAAATTTTCTGAAAAATGGTTTTGGTTCACTGACGGCAACAAAACTACTCCTTTCTAGATATAAAAATATCTATAAATTCTTCTGTTATAGGTATTAAAATACAATTTTAAATGTTTTCAATGTTTACCTATAGCAGGTATTTTAAACAAGTATTTGAAAAATTGAATGTCAATCTTTATTTCTCACGGTGTTCAGTTGTATTGCGATATCATTTTACGAAATATTATTCGTATAAGGAGCATTACGTGGCGTCCTTCTAGTGTTCCGGTGAAGAAATAGTATACTAAAACCCTAATTTCAGAAAACATGATTTTATAACACGAGCCCTAAGTTAGGTTAGATTAAATATCTTATGAAATGAATATTTTATACTATTTTGCTCACTATATTTTAAAAAAGCTTTATCTTTTAAAACAATTATTTATTGTTTTGTCTATAAAAGTGACAAATACAGGAGCCCCATTTTTGCTTTTCATTGTAGAATTCTGACCTGTTTTGACTCAGTATTGCCACCTGTCTAGAGAAAAAAGTAGTGTGCTATTTTCGAAATGATGGCAATTTAGAATTTTGGGTGTAGTGCAGTAATACAAATTATCGTTTCCTACACCAAAATTTTAAATTATTAATATTTTCAAAACTGTAATTATTTCGAAGAGATACAATTATTTTTTTGATATAATTTGAATAAAGACTCTAAAGGTAAGAGATTATTTAAGAAAATCAGTGGCGTCTGTCTTTATAGTTAAATAAGGGTTATGGCTTATTTAATATAATTTATATTATAAATATATGTGGCTCACTTTTTTTAAACAAATTTAGTAGAAATATTTGATAAATTAGACAATATTAAAACTTGCAGTTTATGTAAAAAATTGCATGTATAAGTTCGTCTGTCTAGGGACAAGGGAACTTGTTTACATGGTCTCTCAAGCGTTTTGATTTAATATCTATACAGTCTATAACCATCTTGGAAAATGGCGGCGTGAATTCTGCCTTTTATTATTTATTTTTTTAAAGGTTAACTGTGTAGACAAATGAAAATTGTAAGAATATAATTTTTAACATTTTTTATTATTGCCATTTTTTATTTAGACATCTCTAGAGGCATAAAATGGCGTCAAAAAGCTTAGGATACAAATATATCTGTGCATGGTTACTTTGAGAATAAAATTTTAAAAGTCTGATTTGTCTTAGCGAAGGTATTTAAGAATTTTTTGCCTGGCTGGATATTCAAAAGAATAGAATTTTTCATCCAATTTTCAAAAAGCTCACTTCTCATGTCCTGATGGTAGTCTAATGAGCGGTCCTTAATGTTTTTTGCTGAAAGTAGCAAAGCGTTTGGAACCTATCCATCCCTCGATCCACAGTGTAAGATGGATATTCTCTCTTCGAGAAGCAGGTACATCTAAAATGTATTTTGGTGAAGATTCTTGCCAACCTCTAATTGTAGTGTCATGGGTATCGAACCAAGTCTCATCTAAATAGGAAAGCATTTATAATACATAAATATTACTAATAAAATATGAATGGGTATTATTTGTAATAAATCTATTTTTTAAATTAAGTTTTTTTAAATTTTTAGAAAAAGAAAAATGTTGCGCCTTATTGATATTGTTATAGCGTAAAAATCGTTTTTAAGTAGTTTATCGATAGAACTGTTCTATCACTTCATAATGCAGATAAAATGTTTAAAAATTTTTTTAGCTTTTATTCAAATAACAGTAATTGGAGTATTCAAACAAAATAATAATTTTTTATCTGGAGATTCAGAAATTTTTAAAACTACCTAGTTAATGTGATTGACCGAATTAATTAGAGTGATTGTTTTATTAGATACATCTAAGAAACAAAAAAATATATATAAATTTTACCTTGATATACTCGTAAAACAATTTTCTTGCAGCACATCGGTAAATGATATTTTGGTTTTTGCTCGTTTATCTCTTCAATTCCGTCGTCGGATTCACAGTTTTCAACCCACGGTCTAAACATTTTAAAAACTACTAATAACATCTCACAGAAAGACTGTTACTCTAAAAATAAATAACACCACTGACCACCGCTAATGCGACAGTTCAAATGATTTAATAATAAAAATATAATACCGATCTGTACTGAGAAACGCTTGCGAACCAGGCCTTAATTGCTTTATTGGGGGTAAAATGCACCTAATCGTTATGAGCCCGGCTACTTCATGACAATTTCTCGTGTGTCGGACTATGCCTGTCCTATACCTACAAATTGGATATATTTCCCTACAAAAACCGTTAAGCCTTTCTTTAAACGTATTTTTATTTTAATTTTCTTATATAATATTTTTAAATTTCAACCACAGGCTAGTAATAAATGTGTTAAAAAATAAATAAATAAAGCAATGAATACATGAATGTGCATTATGTAAGTTACTTAGAGCTGAGTTGGATTTATGCCAAGGACGGAAATAATAGACGTCATTGGTTTATGCCTCCCTGCAAATTCTATGCCCCAATTGAGAAGTGTTCATGGTTTTATCCGAGTTGCTACTCACGAGTTGAGAATGATTCTAACTTTCATACTGGCCTCTTCATGCGTCTTCGGCTTACCCTATTTGCGTTCATGCTCAAATGAGGATTGTTCGTGCTCAGTGTTGTTCTTCTCTGCTTCTTTAGTATTTTTTTATTTTTGCAGCGTGGGTTTAAATTGTGCTTGTGGTTACTTTCTCATATTGGGAAACATTTTAGTGTAGTGTGTAGCAATTTGAAAATCTTATGAGAATATGCCCCGAATTAACTATTATAAAACGGCAGTTGTACGTAACCGTATGACAACCTAAATAAATATGGCTATTAATATTTCCTAAAACCTTACAAAAATAAAAGTGTGTTTCTTTCAGGCGTTTCTGAAAAGAATTTTATGGGTTAAATATTTTATATTTTTTAGTAGAAGGTATTCTATAAAAGCTAACACTTAGATCTTTATTTGTTTCCTTTAATTAACATTGTTATTATTCTTTTTAGGGGAGGACTTACAGTTTCCAGTGCCCTCATTCTATGGTTTACACATTCTGTGATAAAAAGATGAGAAGTGGAGTTTAACTTAGAATCCTGTATTGAATACACAGGGTGTTTTAAAAAACATACGCACATTTTCGGTCTAATCTCTTAAAAATAAAGTGAAAAAATAACTAAAAAGTTCATGGTACATGACTCGTATAGAGCTTGATTATTGAGATATGGGGTGTTAAATTTTTTTCAGTTTTGTTTATATCGTAAAAATTTAACAAATAACTTGAAACTTTAATAGTCTAAAGACCAAGTAGTAAGCTTAATTTTAGCTTTAAACAAAAATGTGCACCTTAGTAGATATCTTTTTTTTCTGACATTGCATGACCAACTAAAAGATGAACAAAACCTGTCTCTTGATGATTTCTCAGATTTTGCTCTGGTTAGAAGATATATCTAATAATTGCTTTCATGCATGTAATAACAAATTATTAAGAACTTAGAACGAAACCGAAATAATAATCTTAGTATGCTATGATTTGTAACAATCAAACTGTGATTTTACTAGGTCCAGTTAAAAACGCTTTTCCTATATTTCTCTTCAGATGAATTAACGTATATGCAGTTGGTTTATGTCGAAGCAAAACTCAAGTAAGTGGTGCGGCAGTAGCAAGAAAACTTTCTTTTGCATTTTTCCGAAAGTTGATTTTAGTGTGAAACCAGCACTCTAAAGCCACATGAAGTTAATTCTGAACTCACAAATTATCGCAGTATCTTCCAATTTGAAGAAGAGATACTAAATAGAGTGGAAAATGATCCAAGAACAATTAAGAATTCTCGCAAAAAGATTTCAGCATCATCCTTACCTGCTCTCAACTACCACTTCTTTTGGTTTTAGTATGAACCTTATGTTTCTACACTCTGCAACAATGGAGACATTTATCATAAGACTTTGTGTTTTTATCGCATTATGCATATGTAAGGCTATGGTTAAGACTGAAAATAAAAGTAGGCAATATTTAAGTGTTGAATACTGGGTAGGCTGGTTACCAGGTATTGTTTAAATTAAACTACATTGGCTGCAATTTATCTTCCCAGTCAGAGATCTACCTGTTTGCAATCATAGAGTGATAAACCATCGCTGCAGTTTACCTTTGCCCAAACAAAGTGATCATTGCATAGGTCAGTGTAGACCAATTGCTTGGCCTCCTCGAACACCAGATGTAAAGCATTTCAAAGAATTTTCGCAAGATTATAGCATTTCTAAGAACTAGAGCCCATGGTCAAATTTATAGAAAATTCCGAAGATCTTGTAATATAATTTTAGGAGATATTTCATGCGTCGAACGTTGGCGTATGTTATTTGAAACACCCTTTAGAAGTAATTTAAGTTTCAAATACATTATTATTATAAAAAATGCTTTTTATTGGTAATGGGTCGCAATTATTTTCTATAATTATTAAAGTATTTAAGTATTATTAAAGTATTATTCAGTTCCGTGCCACATTGATGTGAATCAAAGTGGCACGGCCAGATCCATAAGGAGAGGTAAAGGGGGTAATTATCCCCGTTTCATGACTTGAAGAAAATATGTATCAACTGAAAATATTATTTGCTATACAATTAAATTTTTCTTTCATCAGAAAACATTAAATGCTAAATAGTTTTCTGAATTTGCCCTCAGGGTACTCAGCATTTTTGTACATTATTTTTACGCATTTTTCGGATCAATTGTATATTTAAAATTATTTTTTATTATGGATTTAACTTAAAAAAAGTTCCAATGTTGTCTTGTTCCGCGTATTGTATTTTAATGTAGCCCCTGTAATTGAGCACTAAAAACTATTTCAACGATACCAATATGAACCTATGAGTCGCCGGTTCAGACTTATTGATGGTCAAAGCTGTCAAATTGTCTAGGTAAAATGAAGGAGAACTTAATTTTATTTATATTTATACGTCAAAAACTGAGGAAAATCTAATAAATCCGAAACGTTGCATTACAGACTCTTAGTAATAGATAAAGTGTAACTCTCAAAGTAGCCAACTTCACTCACGACTGCATTTTCTGCCTTCAAAAAGAGTCCACCAGTTGACGTTGTGTTTTAGATCATCTAGTTTATTTAACGTTTATTTTAGGAATTAGTTACAGGAGTTGTATTCGGACGTCGAAAGAACGTCCAACCTAGTTAAAATTACCTTATACAAAAGTTGTAGTGACAATGTTGTTTCCCAACGTCTAAAATAGTTAAAACTACTCGAATCCAATTCAAGTGAGGTTGGGCAACATTGAGAAACCGTTGTAGATAATCCGGTATATTTAATACTTTTTACCAACGTGATTTAACGTCCGATAACGTTGTTTTAATGGATATGCAAGGGTTATAAATCATAACTGAGGCCAGGGATGCGACGGTGACACTAGTTACAGGCGAATGCGAGCTGAGTATCGGTAGTGTTTTTCATGCTGTTTATTTTGAAAAGGCAAATTGAAATGGGATCTACTAGCAGTTTCCGCTTTGTCAATCAACAAGTTTTAAGAAATTCGTGCGCAGATGTTGCATTATTGTTGATTATTGCATGGCAACATCGCCCCAAGAAGCCCTAATTTTCTGTTCCAGTGTTACATTGTTAAACTATGATCATTATATATTATTTTTACCAGATTGAACATTAAAATTAATTTTTAGTAATGTTGAAAACTTTTTCATTTTAAACACCTTCAACACTATTGCCAAAACGGTGGTTTTATGCGATACAAACAGTAATAAAAGGTGCAGAAAACATACATGTCGAGTCATTTAGAGTGGAAGCTGCCGACTCGTAATTAGAAGCAGTAAATAATAGTCGTAATAATTGCTCCATTTTAAAAATCACAAAGGAAATGTCAAGCGGTCATTATGTAAGAATGTTTGATTATTAAAATTTAACAGAATTTCACCATAAGGGTCAAAATATTGTTTGAAAATTTTATATTTATTACAGGCAACTCACTTTCTTAGCTATATTATTATCATGTTTATCAGTAAAGTGGTGATCGTTTTAAAATTCAGCGCTTACACATGCAAAAAAAAATGATACAATTTACTTGTAATTTACTTTATACGTGAGCTACCAAAGTATACTTCAACCATTTTAAATAATAAAATGAAGGTTGTCCAAAGAAAATAAAAACATAATAACGTTTTTTGTAGGACTAGTGCAAATTTAGTTAAACAACTGACTTGCTGCCAAATCCAGTCCTGCCACTTTATTACAATTGTTGTAGTCTTTATGCCGACATCCCGTCTGGCACTGTTGGCACCGACGCACAGTGGGGTATTAAAAACATGGTCGTAAATCGGATTTCCCGAAACGACCTAGTCAATAAAGTAATATTAATATTTTCTTGAATTAGGTTAATCGTTAGCGAACCATGTAGCGCCATCTATTTTCCCCGTAAGGTAACTGTGTCCCGTGTATCTTGATCAGAATTTGACGGAAGCGGAAAATCTACGTGTCTGTTTTTGGTGTCGCTTGCAAATGCACATTTTTTAAGTAGTGTTAAATTAAATAGCAATGTTAAATTGTTCCATTATGGAGGATTGTGAAGCAGGTATAAATCTATGTTTTTATGTGTAATTTACTGCTTTTTAGTAATAGTTAACAAAAATACAGTCGTTTGAAATTAGTAATTTCCTTATCTTAATATATAACCTTCATAATAATAATGATTTTATATATACTTCTGAGGGCTTCCTGGTATTCATTTTTATAGAAATGTAAAGCCAATACCTTCCACTTTTAACAATGAAAAAAAATCAACTGCCGATTAATGTAGTTTCCCAAAAGAAGACAACAAAACTTAGCCTTGTTAGAAACCAATTATTCGTGTTTTTTTTATTCCAATGCCTACTTCTTATGTGTATTGTGTAAATTCTGTTACTTACTATGACGATAAGATCATTTTTCGGTGTGTTGTTTTGTTTTCAAGATTTTTTTATATTCTGTGACGTTTTATGACATTAATGTTTTCTTTTAATAATTTTAGTTTGCTTATTTTAATTGTTTACTTTTAAGAGCTTTGTCATTGAGAATTTTTTTTTCTTTGGAAAATAAAACATATTTTGACTTTGACTCATAGGTCCATCTCAGATTAAAATAAAATAATGACAAAAAACAGCTTTTCGAGATAATTTGCTTTGTCTTGGAAATTACTCAGAACTACAAAAAAGGGAAAAAATACTGGAAGGCATATAACAGGAAAATACTCACAATTAATGCCGTTAACTGCTCTGGAACTGTTTATAGAAGCTGGGTTTACAAGGAAACAATTTGAAGTAATGCGAAATACAAACAAATATTTATATCCATGTTACAGCATTTTACAAAAAAAAAACAAAGTAAGAGTGCTATCCATCTCGACAGAAATATTCTGTAACAGTTAACCGCGCAGAAACAAATTTCCGTGATTTATAAGATCTCACTGCTGAAAGATTGATAATTTATTTAAAAGAAGTGGTGCAAGCCCTAAACGAGGAAGAGTGCAGTATTTTAATTTAGATTAGTAAGTGAGTTTGTGGCGGATCCCAGCAAGCACAGTATAAACAATGATTTGAAAATGACAGTGACTCTGACGCCAATATTTTTCAGAGTTCGTTTGGGCCCTTACGAGTAAATTGTAAAAGAAGTAAAGAAATTATCTGATAAAATCCGACTCCATCTTTGCCGCGTTGTTGCCGGCCCATTAGAATAAGGTGCGTAAAAGAGTCGGCGGATATCACAAACGAGTAAATAGAGAATATACAAAACAAAATTAATTTATCAAAAGAAACACGGGTCATAGAAGGAACAAGAAATATTTCAGTTAAATACATTATAATATTTACAATGGTAGATGCTAAGGTGTGTAATGCTAACACCCACACAAAGTCTACCATGAAATGTTATGTATGTGATGAAACATCTAAAAACTTTAACAGGAAGTGGATTTAGAAACTCTTAAGTTTGAATTATTGATCATACATGTTCGTATACGATTGTTTGAGAGAATACTACATCTTTCGTATAAGCTCCCAATAAAAAATGGCAAATAAGAAGAGAGAGTGATAAATCCTAGTCAAAGAAAATAAAGAAAATGACTTCAAAACGCGTATGAGGATTATTGTTGATGTACCTAAGACTGGACTTGGTAACACCAATAATGGAAATACTAGCAGGAGCTGATTTAGAACTGTCATTTGAAATCACAGGCGTAGATATTTATTTATAGGTTTAAAAGTAATATTGGAGACGATTTCCCTCGGTCTTGGAATTGATACTGATAAATTGAACGCTTATGCCACGGATACAATAAACCTATATGTCTAAAACTCTAAAAGAAATAATTTAAAACAAAAAATAATTTCGACCATCTATTTAGGAACAATACCCGACTGAGAAACAGTCCTTCACACATAAGCAATATCGTCATAAGAAGTACTGAACAGGGAAACACGTTTTTCGGAAAAGCAAAGATCTGAAAAAATATGGTAATCTGTGCCTTAGGGCCCCAAGGGTATAATCCAGTCCTGAGGTTCGTTAAAAAAGATAGAACTGAATAAGGTGACGTTTTATTACTTCTTAATATAATCTTATAAAATTACTAACGAAAATTAACTGCTTGGTAAGTTAAAAACGTTTTGATCAAGGATGCACTAGAATGCATAAATAGACCCAACCAACCCAAAATTAATTAAATAATCCAGTTGAGAGGTAGCTCACACAATAAAAGATCTGATCTGAACACTTGTTGAGCACAATTTTTAGTGGGGATAGAATTTATTAATTATAAGTTATTATTAATTAAGTCATCATCAAACATCAAAATTATTCATATTAGAACAGTGCATATTATATGGCTAATGAACAGATCTTGTTCATTCTAAACATCTCTGGTTTATTATCTTTATATTCGTGTTTTTTTATCTAGATATTTATAATGATCCAGAAGAAACTTGCCTGTATGGCTACCTAACATAATTGAAATTATTAAACTATGGTATGGCAATCCGTTTAATGTAAATAAGTCTAACGGGAGTTTAGGGAGACACCTGGTGATAGGTACCCAATATAACTATAGTATTTACTTGTCAAACATTTTTTTTTAAAAAATTGTTAACGCCCTTAAAGGAGGTTGGAGTTAAAATCTTACCAACGAAAGAAGAGATCTTGTCGTACAAATATTTAGAAAAACATGTTTCTACACACTCTAGCAAGTTTAGCAATTTCTAAATATAAACCTTTTTTTGTAAGTTTGGTATCGGTATATCTGATCGATATCTAATACGCAGTTTTTTTAACTAATTCAGTTTTTACCTCAAAAATCGAAATGTCTAGATATAGCACATGTCAAATAAAAATGTTTGGTCAAATATATGTATATATTTTTATTAAATGGCGAGGCTTTAAAATAAGATTCTTTAGGTATTAAAGGTTAGTACATAAATACACACTAATACTTATGTGAAAACGGACGTCATAATCCTAAAATGAAAAAATAATAACAGATTCAATAAAAATAAAATGAAAAGCTTAACAGAATATCGGCTGTGCCAAGACTCGCGCTATATATAATAATTATAGACTGAAAAGCTTATAAGCTGTATCTAGGTTTAAATGTCGGATGTTTTTTGGTCATGTATCCCAAACTAATTGCAAAATTTTTGATAGAAGCAAAAAAATTATATTAGGTATTGTGCTCGCTACGATTGTTTTTTTCGTTCGCATGAGCCTTCTGCTGCTCTTAACCTTTACCTTATTTACAAGATACAAAACATTAACCTCTCATTAGTTTCTCATTGGATAATACATACTGGAACTACTATCAGATAAAAGAAATTTCGAGTAGGTAAGTATTTTTACTTCTCTCGTAAAAGGAAAGTATTGTAATTGTGAAAAAATATCCTTCGAGATTTTTTCAGATCTTCCCGTTTCAGGGTTCCTAGATGACGAAAAACATGTTTTCTCAATTCCGTCGATCTATCGGTCTGTTTGTTCACAGCGTAGCTAAAAAACTACTTACCCGATTGACTTCAAATGTTGGTCAAAAATTAAGGGCCATATGGGAATGACCTGGTAACATTTTTGTAAAAATCCAATATGGTCAGCCTAAAAAAATGCTTAATGGTTTAATTTCAAATTGTGTGCCATAACTAATTGTGGTCAACTAGTAAAATTGTGGTACTAATTCAAGATGGCCGAATAAAATCGCGGCCAAATAAAACGTTTGTAATCGTGAAAAATTACCCTCAGGTTTTCAAATCTTTACGTTTTGGCGTCCCTAAATGCCAAAAAAAAAATTTTGTCGGCCCGTCGATCAGTCTGTTTGTCTGTCTGTCTGTTAGTTCGCGACATAGCTTAAAGACTACTTTCCCGATTGACTTATCAAAAATTAAGGGTCATATGGGGATGACCTGGTAATATTTTAGTAAAAATCCAAAATGGCATGGCGGTTTAGTGAGATGTTATAATAAAATT
Source organism: Kuschelorhynchus macadamiae (assembly GCA_030620095.1). NCBI lineage: Eukaryota > Metazoa > Arthropoda > Insecta > Coleoptera > Curculionidae > Kuschelorhynchus > Kuschelorhynchus macadamiae. The sequence goes on from JAUTXW010002869.1 coordinate 166,358, forward strand.
CAATTAGAAAACTACTTATCCAATTTATCTCAAATGCTGCACAAACGTCAAATCATTATGTTGGAAAATTAAATGTTGGTACGATTCCAGAGTGGCGAGACAAAATGGCGGCTAATAAAAAATTTAAAAATTCAGCCTGAAAAACTACCTAATGGATTGAATCCAAATCGTGTACCATAGCTATTGTGGTATAGGGTTCAACTAGTAACATTTTGGTACTGATTCAAGATGGAGGAACAAATGGACTGCCTAATAAAATTTTGTAATCGTGAAAAAATCACCGTCTCAAGTTTTACATATCTTCACGTCTTAGCGTCCCTAGACGCTAAAAAACATGTTTTATCAATTCCGTGAGTGCGTCTGTCGGTCTGTCTGTCTGTTTATCAGTATAGCCTAAATACTACTTACCCGATTGAATTCAAATTTTGGTAATACGATATTTGTTAGAGTGGTGTATTATTTGGGGTTAAGATCCAGTAAAAAATCAAGTCTTTTAAAATTGTCGATGTTTCCCAACTGTATTGTTGCATTTTTAGGACACATATAGATCCTATATAATGCATGAAACTCATAGCAGTTTTTACCTACTCCGTTGGTAAGCATATATTTCCCAGATATTAAGTTTCTAAATAGTTCTCGTTAACAATCCTCTTGTTATGTTAGACTGGTGTATTATTTGAAGTTTGAATCTATTTTGAAATTGTCAACGTTTCGCAACTTTATTGTTGCATCCTCAGGACACGTATATAGATTCTATATCCTGCATGAAACCCATATCAGTCTTTACGTACTCCGTTGGCCCGCAGATATTTTCCAGATATTAAGTTTTTAAATGATTTTCGTTAACGATCCTCTTGTTATGTGTGTGTATATTATTTCGTGTTAGGATCCAGTAAAGAAACAAAAGACTTTTTTAAATTGTCGACGTTTCGCAACTTTATTGTTGCATCCTTAGGACACATGTATAGATTTTATATCCTGCATGAAACTCATATTATCAGTTTTTACCTACTCCGTTGTTTCGCAGATATTTCCCAGATATTAAGTTTTTAAATGGTTTTCGTTAACGATCTTGTTGTTATGTTAGAGTAGTGTATTATTTGGAGTTAGGAAATATCTCGGTACCAACGGAGTAGGTAAAGACTGATAATATGGGTTTCATGCAGGATGTAAAATCTGTGTCTTGAAGATGCAACAATAAAGTTGCGAAAAGTTGACTATTTAAAAAAAGGCTTTTGATTTTTATTTCCAGGATCCTAACGCCAAATAGTACACCACTCTAACATAACAACAAGCGGATCGTTAACGAAAACCATTTAGAAACTTAATATGTGGGAAATATCGGAACCAACCAACCAACGTAATAAGTAAAGACTGATAATACGGGTTTCAATTTAACATGGCGAGACGAAATGGCGGCCAAATAAAATTTTTAAAAAATCGTAAATTGGTTAATTGACTTTAAATTTTGCAGAAAATTAAATGTGAAGATATGAGTTTGACGAGATGACGTAACAAAATGGCGGTATGTGTCGATGTAAAAACTACTTATTGAATTAATTCTAAAATATGCTCAAGTCAAGTGTGGTATAAGTAGAAAGAAAATGGTAAAATATTGGTAGGAATCCAATTTCATGGAACAAAATGGCACCCACTAAAAACGAAATGACAGTATATGTAACACATATATAGTGTGACTACGTACTGAACTAAACTGGGTCACACTTCACTATTCCTAACAAATGGAAAGAAAATCATAACGAAGTAAGTTCCGGGTAAAGGAAATTTTTAATTTAAAGTTCAAAAATTACGGAGAACTGAGACTAAAAAGTATACGTATATAGAGAAATATCTAATTATAAAGGGAATACTTAGTCAGCGATAGGAAATGGATAGTAGCGTTGATTGAAGGAAAAAGGAAGATGCGCAACCTTATGGGCGAATTCGTGGCAGTGCTGATTTCATTCCACTTACATGTTGCTCTACGGTGGAGCCGCTGTACGGCAAACGCATAAAACACCCATTCGCAGTCGTTCGGCTCTCGCTGTGATGACCGTCGGCTGCGGCGTTGATCGGGAAACGATGAGATTCGTGGAAGACGGTGCCGCGCAATATTATTATGGTTTATTGATCACCCAATCGTTATTATTTAAACCAACAAAAATTTTATCGCTTTAGCCGTTAACAGGGCCGTAGCAATTACAGGTCTTGACAATAAGAAAAAAACTTTGTGTTAGTTTCTGATTACAAAATAAAGGAGATTATTTTATATATACGATTAAATCTAAATTTTAATTTACAAATTATTGTTACTTACCTTTTTTTAAAGACAAAATTTACTGTTTACATTATTCTGAACTAGTAAATGTACAGGGTGTCCCAAAATTGAGCGTTTTTCCAATGTTTCTGACAAATAGAGCCCGTTATCAGTGCTAATTTATGATGAGGACCGAAACTCCGGTCAAAAATCTAATCACGTCATATTTTCGAGAAAAAAAAAATGGCAATGAGAATGAATTTTTAAATAACTTCCGGAGTAAAACAAAAAAGTGAAATATTTTTGTTAGGTACTTCTTTTTTGATTCTAATAAAAGAGGTAGAGAGAAATAAATTTAACATTTGCATTCCCATATTTTTGGCTTCAAGATAATGTAGATAAATGAATTTTTGACTCGACGCAAGCTTTCAGGTCCTCGGCAATTATTATTAACTAGCATTGATGATGTTTTTTTAGTCCGAAATATCGGAAAAATGTTAAGTGTGATACGCTGTTGAATTTAGAATTAAAGTTACTGTTTATAAAGAAGAACATACAATTTTTGACTATTTATACAGCAAAGTTTATAATGAACGTTCGGGGATGAATCGTTGAATCGTAAACTTAAAATCGTAAAATTAAATAACATTTTGTTAGAGAATATATCCTCAACTTCAAAACGGCATTTGATTGAGCACAAAACTGGACAACTTGGCCACAAAATTTAAACTTTTCTATACCTCGTATAGCTTCTCCCAATGGTCACCCTAGAAATTAGAATACCCTGTACACCATGTGAGCGATTTTTCATACGTTTTTTAAATTAAAAATTAAAGAAAAATATTGTTCATAAAAGATTTTATTTTTTTTACAATGACTATATTTCAAAATTTTCAAACAAAACGTAATTTAGAAATAATACATACTCAAAACAGTAGGTAAATAAATATGCAATGTTTGCATTAAAAAGATAATGAAAATTTAGAAAAAATGTGAAAATAAACTTCATTTAACTACTAAATAGGTACTATCAATAAATATTGAATACATACAATTTACGCAACTGGTGTTCTTTTTACTTCTCTCGTAAAAGGGAAGTATTGTAATCGTGAAAAAATCACTCTCCGAGATTTTTTCGGATCTTCACTAGGGTTCCTAGATGACGAAAAACATGTTTTCTCAATTCCATCGGTCTGTCTTGTCTGTCTATTCGCGGCGTAGCTAAAAAAACTACTTATCCGATTGACTTCAAATTTTTGTCAAAAATTAAGGGTCATATGGGGATGACCTGGAAACATTTTGGTAAATCCAATATGGCGAAACAAAATGGCGGCCTAGTGAAGTATTAAAGGAATTAGTATTAAAAAACTACTCATCCAATTTATTTTAAATTTTGCAAAAACATCAACTATTATGTTGAAAACAAGTGGTATCATTTTGGTAGAAATCCAAGATGGTGGAACAAAATGCCTGCATAATAAAATATTTAAAAATTCAACCCGAAAAAACTACTTAATGGTTTGATTTCAAATCGTGTGCCATAATTAATTGTGGTATAGGGATCAACTAGTAAAATAGTGGTATTAATTCAAGATGGCGGAACAAAATGGCGGCCAAATAAAATGTTTGAAAAAATCACCCTCTCAGGTTTTACACATCTTTACGTTTTAGCGTCGCTAGATGCCAAAAAATATGTTTTATCAATTATGTCGTTCTGTCTGTCAGTTCGCGGCATAGCTTAAAGACTACTTACCCGCTTTACTTTAAATTTTGGTCGAAAATTAAGGGTCATATGGGTATGACTTGGTAATATTTTGGTAAAAATCCAAAATGGCGAAACAAAATGACGGCCTAGTGAAATGTTAAAAAAAATGATTTTGAAAAAACTGCTTATTCAATTTATTTCAAATTTTGCATAAACATCAAGTATTATGTTGGAATCAACTGATAAAATTTTGGTACGAAACCAAAATGGCGGCCAGAAAAAACTACTTAATGGATTGATTTCAAATTGTGTGCCATAACTAATTGTGGTATAGGGCTCAACTAGTAAAATTGTGTTTCAATTCAACATGGCGAAACAAAATTGCGGCCAAATAAATTTTTTGTAATCATGAAGAAGATCATCGTCTCAGGGTTTACATATCTTCACGTTTTAGTGTCTCTAGATGTCGAAAAACACGTTTTATCAGTTCCGTCTGTCGATCTGTGTGTCAGTTCGCGACATAGTTTAAATACTACTTACTACCTTGACTTCAAATTTTGACCAAAAATTAAGGGTCATATGAGGAGGGCCTGATAATATTTTGATAAAAATCCAATATGACAGAAAAATGTGAAAAAAAATTGGTTAGAGTGGTGTATTATTTGTAGTTAAGTTTTAAAATAAACAAGTTTTTTATAAATTGTCGATGTTTCGCAATTTAATTGTTGCATCCTCAGGACACATATATAAATCTAATATCGGGCATGAAACCCATATTATCAGAACTTTTACTCCGTTGCATATATTTCCCAGATATTAAGTTTCTAAATGGTTTTCGTTAACAATCCTCTTGTTTTTATGTTAAGTGGTGTATTATTTGGGGTTAGGATCTAGTAAAAAAAACGAAAGTCTATTTTTAAATAGTTGACGTTTCGCAACTGTATTGTTGCATCTTCAGGATACATATGTAGATTTTATGTCCAGTATGAAACCCATATTATCAGTCTTTACGTATTCCGTTTGTTCGCAGATATTTTCCAGATATTAAGTTTCTAAATGGTTTTGGGTAACTTATGTAGTAACTGGTAAATTCTCTTGTTATTTTAGAGTGGTGTATTATTTGGAGTTAGGATCCAGTAAAAAAAAAGACTTTTTTTTTAAATTGTCGACGTTTCGAAACTTTATTGTTGCATCCTCAGGACACATAGATTCTATATCCTGCATGAAACCCATATTTTCAGTCTTTACCTACTACGTTGGACCGCAGATATTTCCTATATTAAGTCTTCGTCTTCGTTAACGATCCTCTTGTTTTTATGTTATAGTGGTGTATTATTTGGGTAAATGAGCAAATGTCTATTTTTAAATTGTCGACGTTTCGCAACTTTATTGTTGCATCCTCGGGATACATACATTTTATACCCTGCATGATACCCCTATTATCAGTCTATACCTACTCCGTTGGTTCGGAGATATTTCAATTTTCAGATATTAAATTTCTAAAATGGTTTTCGTTAACGATCTTCTTGTGGTTATGTTAAAGTGGTGTATTTTTTTTGGGGTTAAAAATATCTGGGGACCAATGGAGTAGGTAAAGACTAATATGGCTTTCATGCAGGATAGAAAATGTATGTGTCCTGAAGATACAACAATAAATTGGAGAAACGTTGTTTTTTTACTGGATCCTAACGCCAAATAATACACCACTCTAACATAACAACAAGGGGATCGTTAATGAAAACCATTCTGAAACTTAATATCTGGGATATCTGCGGACTAACGGAGTAGGTAAAGATGATAATATGGGTTGCAATTTAAGATGTCGAAACAAAAAAAACGCCAAATAAAATTTTTAAAATGCAGAAAAATTAAATGTAAAAATGGCATACTTATTGAATTTATTTTAAATTATGCCCAAGTCAAATGTAGCATAGATAGAAAGGAAATGGTAAACATATTGGTAGGAATCCAATAGGAACAAAATGGCGCCCAATAAAAATGAAGAGACAGTATATGTAACACATATATACTGTGACTCTGTACTGAACTAACTTGGATCACACTTCACTTTTCCTAATAAAAGTAATAATTCATAACGAGGAAGTTCGGGGTAAAGGAATTTACTGATTTTTTTACATACAACACGAAAGTTATATTTAGTTATTTAATTATAAATTTTAACGCGCGCTATACATGCAGATTTTTAAATATTAGTATATATTTTTGTTACCGCCATTTTGCTGCTATTACTTAAACAATTATGCGAAACGTCCAAATTTCTGGTTGAGACATTTTCTCTGTAAATATAGGAAAAAATCCTTGTGCTACTTTATTAATACAAAATAAAGCAGATTGTTTTAGGTTTACGTTTAAATCGAAATTTTAATTTACGAATTATTATTACTTACCTTTTTTTAAGACAAAATTTATTTTTTTCATTATTCTGAACTAATAAAGTTTCAGGATGTCCCAATATTTCTGACTACCTTCATCAGTGCTAATTTATGATTAGGAACGAAACATCGGGTCAAAAATGTCATATTGTCGACGAAAATAAATGGCAATGAGAATGGATTTTTAATTCCGGAGTAGATCAAAAAACTGAAATATTTTTGAATTAGGTACTTCTTTTCTGATTCTAATAAAAGAGGTAGAGACAAATAAATTTTACATTTCCATTACCACGTTTTTGCACATTTCAAAAATGACGTAGGTAATTGAATTTTTTACCCTACGCGGGCTTTACGTTCCTCGGCATTCATTATTAACTAGCATTGATGATGGTTTTTTAGTCCGAAATATCGGAAAAATGTTAGGTGTGATATGCTGTTGGATTTAGAATTAAAATTACTGTTTATTAAGAACACAAAATTTTTGACTATTTAAAAAGCAAAGTTTATGATGATCGTTCGGAGATTAATCGTCGAATCGCAAACTTAATAACGTTTTTGGGTAGAGGGAAAAAGGTGTCTGTGATGATGTGACATTTATTTGAAAATATCTTTTTAAAAAACTCGGTAGAAAATTAAAAGGATTTTCAAAAATCTCTATTTTTCTGGATATCTATTAATATCCTCAATTTCAAATTTGGGCAACTTTTTTACAGTTTACACTTTTCCATATCTCGTATAGCTTCTCCCTCCTAGAATTGGGATACCCTTTACACGTTGTGAGCGATTTCCCCCTTTTTTTTTTAATGAAAAATTAAAGAAAAATATTGTTCATAGAAGATTTTTATTTTTGTTTACAATGACTTAGGGCATAGATAAGTAAAAGCAAAGTTGAAATAAAATGACTTTATTTAAAAATTTTCAAACAAAACATGTTCTTAAAAATAATACATAATCAAAACAAAAGGTAAATAAATATGCAACGTTTGCATTAAAAAGAAAATGAAAATTTAGAAAAAGTGTTAAAATAAACTTACGTTTAACTACTAAATAAGTACTATGCATAAATATTGAAGACATACAATTTAGGCAACTGGTGTTGTTTTTACTTCCCTCGTAAAAGGGAAGTATTGTAATTGTGAAAAAATCACTCGCCGAGATTTTTTCGGATCTTCACGTTTTAGGGTCACTAGATGACGAAAAACATCTTTTCTCAATTCCATCAGTCTGTGTGTTTTTTTACATACTAACATAAAAGTTATATTTAGTTATTTAATTTTAAATTTTATCGCGAGCTTAACATGTAGATTTTTAAATATCAGTATATATTTTTGTTAATGCCATTTTGCTGGTATTACTTAAATAATTATGCGAAACGTCCAAATTTCTGCTTAAGGCATTTTTTCCTTAAATTATTTTCGTGAATTAAACACATGCTAACGAGGTCCTGCGATTTCGTTCGCATATGACGCTAACGAAAGAGATATAAATAGAACATAATTTTTTTTTATTTTAGAAACCACGTAGTTGCATTTTCGTTCAGTTTTTGTCAACATGTTTCATGTATACATTTTTTGTATATTATTAAATGAAATATACCTGATCAAGCGTTGTTTTGAAAAATTAACCGTTTTTAAGTACAAAATATTGTATTATTTAAGGGGCGGTTTCATCCCCTTAAAAGTTGATTTTAGAGCAGAATCGTGATTAATCAGTGGCCCAATTTTTTGAAACAATCTGTATAAATTTTAAAGAAATCTTAAAATATTTTAAATAACCAAATAAAATACACGAGCTTAAGCGTTTTGCCGGAAAACCAACCGTTTGTTTAAATAAAAAATATTGTAATATTTAAGGAGCAGTTTCACCGCCGAGTTTTGAAAAATTCCTTCTTATCCAACCTCTACTACCAACCCAAATGCATATTTTTTCGTCAAGCAGTTTGAGCAGAATCGAGATCAATCCTTGACCCGATTTTTTGGAAACACCCTGTATACAACACAAGAAATAGATGTGAAAGGTCTTGGTTAACAGACGATCATTTAAAAAAAATTATATAAATCGGTGCAGTACAACTCTCTCACGAACTTACTGAAAACTTCAGCTCAGTGTTTTAAATATATAGATTTTACAACAAAAATTAAAAAGCATTATCACGTTTTTTTTTTAAATAGCAAACCATTGTTTTGTTGTTTTGAATTGAAATAGTAAATATTAAACCTTACCATCACGGTCAGAAAAGGAAACTGAAAAAATTATGTATTCGACAAAATTCTTATTTTCCTATGTGGTTTATTTTCCAAAACTTTATTTTCGTGGCTATGCGTTTTTTATTCTTTACATTGATACATACCGCCATTTTGTTACGTCATGTTGAATTCGTACCAGTTTATCCTTATATCACAATCAGTAAAAAAGATTTTTCTTGCGTGCATTTGAAAAGAAATATTTGTTCCGCCATCTTGAATTCGTACCACAACTTTACCAATTTATCTCTATATCACATTTAATGCATGCATACATTTTGAAATTATTCTAATGAGTAGTTCTTTCAGGTTGATTTTTTAAATATTTTGCTAGGCCGGTATTTTGTTTTGCTATCTTATATTCATACCAATATATTCCCAGTTTATTCCTATGTAACACTTGTTTTTTGTGCAACATTTGAGGAAATTGGATAACTAGTTTTTTAAATAATACTTTTTTAAAGTTTCTTAAGGCCGCCATCTTGTTCCGGCATATTCGATTTTTACCAAAATATTTCTAGGTCATTCCCATATGACTCTTAAACCAGACAGACGAACCGATGGCAATAAAAACATTTCTTGGCATCTAGGGACGCTAAAACCTGAAAATATTTAAAACCTGAGAGGGTGATTTTTTCACGATTATAAAAAATGTATTTGGCCGCTATTTTGTTCCCCTATCTTGAATTATACTCCAATTAGTTATGGCACACAGTTTGAAATCAGTCCATTAAGTAGTTTCTTTCATGCTGAATTTATAAATATTCCATTAAGCCGCCATTTTGAATTTTCACTACAGTTTTACCAGTTGATTTCTACATAATTCTCGATTTTTGTGCAAAATTTAAAATAAATTGGTTAAGTAGTTTTTAGTAATAACTTCACTAGGCCGCCATTTTGTTTTGACATTGGATTTTTACCAAAATATTACCAGGTCATTCCTATATGACCCTTAACCCTTTCGTTATGAATGACGGATATATCCGTTTTGGTCTCATTTGCCTCTCAGACGGGTGTCGGATATATACGTTCAAGCTTTTTTGTGCTTCTCTAACGGCTGTCGTTTATATCCGACCCTATTTAAAATTTGCAATGGTTGTGGTACTAGCGTCGAGTTATTCCGTGATGCTTAACTTTGGCTTGTAGCCGAGTGTCGGAGTATTCCGTTGCCGTCGGATATACTCGACGATCGCCGAACAAAGTTTTGGCGGTAAATCCACCACGTGCTGTTTACAGTATTGTTCAGAATGTCGTCGAGGTGCTGGTCCATCGCGACCAAAAAGGGCTAAACAAGACGCGTCGGTAACAAACTTCTGTGGTCTAGATGCAAAAGAAGTGAAACAGATTCTGGGAAATGTGGGAGATTATGAAGATTGTTATTTAAGCGAAAACGAACCGTTCAGTGACAGTGGAAGTGAATACAAACCAGAAACATCAAGCGACAGTGAGTACTTGGAAAGCGATGAAGAATGCATGGAAAGTACTAGTGGAGCGCAAATCACAGAGGAAAATTTAGAAGTTGAAGAGAACACACATCCGGCAGAAGATATAAACATAGATTGGACAGATAACGAATTTAAACCCCAAAAGCATGCATTTAATGACGAGCAGAGCGGACTAAACCCGGATTTGAACTTAAATGGTGAGTCAAACGAAATTGACTTTTTTTTAATGCTAGAGAAAAAACGAACGATTGGAAAGAACTTGATAGGTCGGAATTTTATAGTTTTTTATCACTGGATATGCTGATGTCAAGAAACAAAAAACTATCTGTACATGAGTATTGGTCTACGGACCCCTTATTGAGTACTCCTTTTTTTGGACAATGTATGTCGAGAGATAGATTTAGTGAAATATACAGATTTTTGCATTTGTGCAACAATGATGAAACCCCGCCTGATGACCGCTTGTTTAAAATTAGAAATGTGTTGCAGTTAATTAAGGATAACTTCAAGAACGCAATGTACCCATTTGAATGCCTAGTTATTGATAAGAGCCTAGTTTTGTTTAAAGGACGCCTAGTATTTAAACAATACATCAAAACAAAGAGACACCGTTTTGGTATAAAACTCTATGTACTATGTGATTGCGATACAGGCTATATTTTGGACTTCAATGTATACGTCGGTAAAGATTCAAATATTGTGGCTGAAGATCCTCGTTTGGGAATTACAGGTGCTGTTGTAACTAAATTGCTGACACCATATTTGAACAGGGGACACTCTCTTTATACTGATAACTTTTACAGCAGCCCTGCTTTGTCCTTGTTCCTATTTGACAACAAAACTAATTCTTGCGGCACAGTGCGTCAGAATCGAAGAGGCCTGCCGAAACTGAGAGCAAAGCTGAATAAGGGAGAAACTGTTTGGAAAATTTCTGATAAATTACTAATACTAAAATGGAAAGACCGTAGAGATGTTACAATGATATCTACAATGCACGAAAATAAAATGGTAACACTGCCAAAATTAGACCGAACAACCCAAGAAAATATTAGGAAACCATCTTGTGTGGTAGACTACAATTCAAAAATGGGAGCAGTCGACCGTTCAGATATGCTAGTGAGTAGCATAGATTCTATGAGAAAAAATATTAAATGGTACAAGAAATTATTCTTTCACATATTGGACCTTTGCATATTGAACGCACATGCCTTATTCTTGACACAACATGAAAAGAAAATTCCATTAGCAACATTTCACCTGAACGTGATTCGCCAATTGTTGGAGAGGTAAGATTTTTTTAAAAATCTTTGCTAGATTAAGTTTTTAACTCGGTTTTTAGATATCCTGTTCAACGCAAGCCACCTCAAATTCTTCGTGATCAAATAGGCAGGTTGACAAGAGCGACATTTTCCATCTCTGGTACCCGATACAGACAAATCAAAGAGAGCTATGCGGCGTTGTATTGTTTGTTCAAACACTAAGGCCGGAACAAAGAAAAGAATTGATTTATGTGTTGTTCCCTGTTTCGAGAGATACAACACCGTTAAAAATTATTAATTTTAAAAAAATGTCAATTTAATACGTTTAACATTGTTTGCAGTTTAGTTTACTTCTTAATAAAAAGATAAATAACCCTTGTTGTGTTGTTTTTAGACCATTTTGCTAAGGAATTTTGTAACTTTTTATATGTCGGAAATATCCGACGGTCGTCACTGAATCACTTCGAAGGCAGCCGTTTGAGCGCTAAGGCATTACAACCAACGTGCCGTGTCGAAAGGGTTAATCACAGAATAAAACTGTGCCTTAATTTTTGACGATAATTTTTAGTCAATCGGGTTAAGTAGTTTTCAGCTATGCCGGGAAGATACGGATCGACAGACAGACCGACAGAATTAAGAAAACATGTTTTTCGGCATCTTGGGACCCTCAAACGTAAAGATTTGAATAAATCTCGTAGGATATTTTTTCACGATGACAATACTTTCCTTTTACGAGGGAAGTAAAGATTATTTGGCCGCTATTTTGTTTCGCCATTTTGAATTCGTAACACATCTTTACCAGTTTACCTCTATGTTACACTTAATGCTTGCATAAAATTTGAAATTAATGTAATTTTGTTTTTCTACCTTATATTCATAAGGAGGGAGATTCGGCCAAAAAGTCTATAGTACATTTATTTTCTAATTGCCAGGCATTCAAAATAATTCATTTCTTCTTCAGGGCTCTATAATAACATAATTATCAGGAAATTAAGGACTTTTTTAGAATTAAAAAGTACTTACACTAATTAAAATGAAAAGACAATTTTGACGGAATTTTCAGAAAATATAAGATTATATATTTGACATATTCAACGTATTTCTGTCATTATTATTTTATAGAAAAGCAATTAGTTTTAAGTTGTTTATTTCTTGTCAAAAGATGTCAAAATTTTAGTAGTTAAAATCTATCCAATTTTATATTTTCTGAAAATTCCCTCAATATTGTCTTTGCATTTTAATTAGTGTAAGTACTTTTTAGTTGTAAAAAAAAGTCTTAAATCTTCTGATAATTAGGTTATTATAGAGCCCTAAAGAAGAAATGAGTTATTTCGAAAGCTTGGCTATTAGAAAAAAAATGTAATATAAACTTTTTGGCAGAATCCCCGTTATTTCTTTATACTATTGTATACTACGGCCGTTACCTACAAGCACATATATTTATCAGGCGCCATAAGTTCATGGCCCATCTAATTTATAATAAAAACAGTACTAATCAAGAGAAGAAAGTTCCAATACTCAGAGAATCAAAAAACATCAAATTCTTGTGATGTAACATTTGTAAGAATATTAGGACCCTGCGTAGTTTATTCTCTATTTCAATTTAATTTTAGCAAGGATATTCCAAAAATAAGATTCGAAATAAAAAACACTTACCTTTCCAAAATATAGGAACGGCATTTTTCTTCAGTAATAATTACTGCCCTCCTTAGTTAAAACGTCCTAACTACATTTTTTGTCATTTTTGACTTATGGGCATATACTGGTTATCCTATGTCATATTTATCTAATATCACAAGTTAGAACGTCCTAACTTCACTTTATCCCCACGAGAATTACTTAAATTTATTGTCCTATATTCAGAAATTATGAATTTCCAAACACAAAACGTCCTATCTATGATTTACAAGACTAAATCGTCCTATATCTTATGTTAGGACATTTTAACTTAGCATTCATGGTAATAAAATCTATTTATTTACTACTGTTTTGATACTTAGGACAAATCTTTGCATGGGAGCAACCTAACCCAAAAAAATAATATCATGTTGACACGTGTTAGTTGTGGTGACAGTTAGTTCAGATCAGACGTAAAATCAAAGTTTAGGGGCTTAATATTAATATTGCAGTTGTATTAATAATCATAATTATCAAAGGTAAGTACCAATTTGTTTTATTTTTTATTGCGTGGATTCTTTTTTAAATAAAACCAGTAGACATTTTTCATCAATAATATATTTCGTGTGGTATGGCGCATGCACCATAATTATTATATTCTTATTATTTCAGACCGTGTAGGGACACCAAATTTTTTCATTCATTTTATTTTTCTACAGCTTTAAGGATTTAAAAACATTTATACAAGGTGTTTTAAAAAATGGGTCAGTGATTAATCACGGTTCTGTTCAAACCACTTTATATATAGAAAGTTGAATTTAGGTATACAGATTGATTTTATATAGGGTGTAGAGGTTCGATAAGAAAAGATTTTTTTAACTGAAATTGCAAGAATGTGATTCAACGCCCTAAAATTTTCAGTATGTTTTCTTTAAAAAAACAATTAGTTGACACTCATTTGTTTATTTCAGAATGTCAAGCCGCGCTAAGAAAATAATAGCTTTAGCTTTAAACACCGAGCTCCAGCAAAAAATTGCAGATTATAAAAACAAGAATAAGACAAATCGACCTAAACATGACGATGATCCTGAATATTTACCCAGCCATGTGGATAATTCTGATCTTAGCAGCGATAGCGAGTTTAGCGATAAAGAAAACAAGTTACAAAAAAAGACAAAATACCCAATGGCAAAAACTGACTTGCAACAAGAAGAAAATCTGGAGACTCGGGTGCTAGATGATAATACGCAAGTAAGGGAAACTGCAACATACATAGTTAAATCTATTTTGTCAGACATATTAAAAAATGTTGCAGAAGAGTCTACAAGGAAAATGAGAAAAAGATACACAAAGAAAGGAAATCCCAGAAAACGAAGGTTATTTGACGAGCCTCTTGTCGAAAGAAAGAAGCAAAGACTAGAAAAAAAGTAGCCTCACATGGCGTTCAATTACCTTGTAATGAAAAATGTAGGTTAAAATGTCCTAAAGCACTTAATTTTGAAAGACAGGTACAGATTAACAAACAATTTTGGGAAAAGAATAATTTTGAACAAAGGACCTTTGTATTAAGTTGCATAAAAAAATGTACAAAACAAAGTAAAAGAGTGGCTAATTCAAGAAGAGAAAATAGCTTTAAATATGTCCTTAAAGATTTAAATGGAAGGGAGAATTATGTTTGCAAAACTTTCTTGCTCGCTACTTTGGGGTTTCATCCTGCAAATGATAGATTGTTAAAGTCTGTGAGGGATACAGAACCAACAGCGGTTTTTGCAAAAAAAGACATGCGTGGTCACCATCCTAACGCTTCCAAGGTTGACAAAAATTTGCTAATAGAGCACATTAAAACTTTTCGGCCAGTTGTTTCGCATTACAGAAGAGAGCATGCCCCTAACCGGCTCTATTTGACAAGTGACATTTCAATCACTTTGATGCATAAAGACTTCTTAGAAAAGAATCCGCATATTAAAGCGTCTTACGAGTTGTACAGACAGGAAGTCGCCAGCATGAATATTTCGTTCGCCAATTTAGGAAACGAAGAATGCTTTGGGTGTGAGAAATTTGATTTGCATTCGAAAAGTTCTTTTCACCAAAAAGAAAATTTAAACATTGATTGTGAAGAATGAAGATTATGGAAACAGCACAAAGAGGACTATGACTCTGCAAGAGAGGAATATGAAAGAGATAAGACAAAAACGGCACCCGAGAAACTAATTGTTTCAGCTGACTTACAGAAGGTGATTTTTTTTTTGTTGTTTATTATTTAATATATTTAAACATTTTTTTAGGTAATAATGTTACCCCGGGCCGAAATGTTTAAAGAAGTCATTTTTACTCCAAGACTGATTGCCTTTAATGAATCATTTGTTCCAGTTGGTGCCTATTCAAAAGCTTACAAACCATTGGCGGTAATTTGGCATGAAGGTGTGAGTGGCCGAAAGAAAGAAGATATAATCTCCACATTTTACGCCTTTTTTTTAAATTACAGAGACGCACAATATATTACAATTTGGCTTGATAATTGTGCAGCCCAAAATAAGAACTGGGCTTTAATATCTTTTTTTATTTTTATTGTGAACTCTGCCGACGTTGAATTAAAAGACTTAGATATTAAATATTTTCAGTCCGGTCACACCTTTATGTCCGCAGACGCTTTCCACCACCAAGTGGAACTTAGCTTAAAGAAGACGCGAAAGGTGTTTGATTTTAATGATTTTAAAGTAGCAGTTCAGAAGTCAAACTCTTCAAAAGTTGAAGTAAAAGAAATGAACATTAAAGATTTTTTTCAATGGAAAGATTATTCTTCAAAATTTAAGTTGCAAAAAATAACCCCCAAGCCATACCTTAAAAACATGGTTCATTTAAGCTTCAAAAGAGGTGAAAATGTAATGTATTACAAGAATTCATTTAATGGGGAATTTATATTATTAAATTTTTTAACGGCAAAGGAACAAAAAGAAGGGATGAAAACACCTCCTTGCGTGACTAAACCTAGAGGTATCTCTGCAGATCGAAAAACAAATTTGATATCAAAACTTCAAGCAATTATGCCAAAAAATCGTCTAAAATTTTGGGAAGAATTAGCTACCTCAGAAACCGATGTGGATCTTCAAAATGAAACTGATTATTAACAAATATTTTTATTAGTTACTTGTGAAAATAGTATTTATTTAGTTGTCACATTCCATTATATGTGACGTTTCGTTTTGTTAAACTAAGGTTACAATAATAATAAATATTTTGAGACAAAAATTTGTTGTCTGTTTTTTCATCAGTTCCATAGTTAAAACGTCCTAAGTATTATTTTTTTGGATTATATCAAAATCTAATAAACATATACTATTTTTTGTTTTTGCATTAAATAAGTAATTACTTACCTAAACTCTTAAGAAAATAATAATTATCATTTTACATGAAACTTAGATTGCATAATTGAATTTATAAAAACTCAATTTTCTCAATTTTAAGAAAATGTTACTTAGGACGTTTTAACTAAGGACGGCAGAATTGTCTTCCGCCACTTTAATACATATCGTGTTTAGAAAAATGATTTTCACATACACGTTTATTTATTCAACATTGCCACAGTTTCGTACCTATTTGTCAGGAAATATTAAATGTAAATCGTGCAACATTGTAATGTGTACAGGCTCGCATATAAATAGACGCCATCTTTTATAATAAAGCAGTTGCCAACTAGACTCGTCGTTTGTCGTTTCATTTCATTGTCCTCATCCCAGACCCGCTCCCAGCAGTAACATATGGCGCAGTAAGGTCGTCCATTTTGTAAGCCGAAAAAAAAAAGAGAAAAACTGAAGATTGAAGCTAGAAGAATGGACTTTAGAGGGATTTCACCCATGATAATGTCGGGAAACCTTTCAGAAAATTGGAAATTTTGGAAGCAAAGGTTCAATACGTATTTAAAAGCAACAGAAATATCAAAAAAGGACGAAGGTACAAAATGTGCTCAGCTCCTCACGTTGATTGGAGACGAAGGTATTAGAATATATAATGCATTTACTTGGGGGCAGGATGAAACGGAAACTTTGGAACGTCTGCAGATTAAGTTCGATGCTCATTTTAACCCGAAAAAGAACCTTACCTATGAACGGCATAAATTTTTCACAATTCAGCAACTCGAAGGTCAATCGGTTGATCAATTCATTACTGAACTAAAGAATCTGTCACTTTCTTGCGAATTTGGCGATTTAAGAGAGTCACTTATTAAAGACATGCTAGTTTGTGGATTAAGGTCTACCACACTGGGAGAAAAGCTACTTCAAGAAGATGCTACTACGCTGCAAAGGGCCGTCCAAATTTTTGTTAACATAGAAAGCACAAGGCAGCAGAACAGATATATCACCAATGGTATTAAACAAGAAAAACAAGTGGAAGTGGACGCTATTGGTACCAGGTCTCGTAAGAATCAGGGCCCCCGATCACAGCAACTAAGAACTGACCATCCAGGTTCGTTAGGTTCATCTACAGGGCACAATCAAGGCAAATCCACCTGTCCCAAGTGTGCCAAACGTCATGAATATGGGAAATGCCCTGCATTTGGCAAGAAATGTTTAAATTGTGGTATCAGTAATCATTTTTCTTCTTGTTGTTTTAAAAACAAAGTATCTAATAACTACCGTTCTAACTTTAACAATAAATCTAAATATTTTAAACATAAAAAATCTATTAACTGTATAAATAATAATGACTCTAGTTGTAGTGATTTGGATGATACAGATAATTTTCTTTTCATAGGTTCTATTGATATTCACACAGTCTCGCCAAGGGGTTCAAGAGCCACCGCTGGGATGTCTGAGAGTTTGTGGGTTACGACTTTGGAGATTGAAGGACAGACTTTGGACTTTAAACTGGATACAGGAGCCATGGCCAATATAATACCTGTAAGTTTTCTACAAAAAATCAATTTTGATCTTTCAAAAATAAATAAAGTTAAAACCAAGCTCACTTCTTATACTGGGCATACTATTCCTATTATTGGTCATTGTATTTTAAATTGTAAGTCTAAAAATAAACAGGAGAGTCTGTTATTTTATGTGGTCTACTCAGAGAACAGTCCTATTTTGGGTCTTAATGGTTGTGTAGAACTAGAACTTAACTAATAATTTTCTAAATAAAAATTTTGAATTAAAAAGCATTTTAAAAAAATATAATTCCGTATTTAACGGTATAGGTTGTTTAAAAAAAGAATATCATATTGAGTTGAGAGAAGGCGCAACTCCAGTAGTAAATTATCCTAGAAAAGTTCCATTTGCTCTTAGAGATAAACTCAAACTTACTCTAAATCAGTTAGAAAAGCAGGGACTTATAGAAAAATCTAATGATTGTACTGATTGGTGTCATAATATGGTAATAGTTAGAAAATCAAATGGTCAGCTTAGAATAGCTATAGATCCCAAAGATTTAAATTCAAATATTAAAAGACATTATTTTCAAATTCCCACTCTGGAAGAATTGACGGCTGATTTGACAGGTTCAAAATATTTTAGTGTCTTGGATGCAACACAAGGTTTCCTGCAGATTAAATTAGATAAAAATAGTTCAAAGCTTTGTACTTTTGCTACTCCATTTGGGAGATATCGATTTTTAAGGTTACCTTATGGGTTGTGCAGTGCCCCGGAGGTTTTTCAGGAACGAATGTTTGAAATTTTTGGTGGTATTGAGGGCTGTAGTTTCTATGTTGATGATATTTTAATATATGGAAATACTATAGAAGAGCATAATGCCAGGTTAATAAAAGTTTTAGAATTTGCCCTAAAAAATGGCTTAAAATTTAATAAAGATAAATGTAAATTTTTGCAATCTGAGGTTAGGTATATGGGTCATACTATAAGTAGAACAGGTATAAAACCTAATGAAGATAAAGTACAGGCTATAAAAGATATGCCTTCACCAATAGATAAAAAAGACGTTCAAAGATTTCTTGGTATGATAACATATATGAGTAGGTTTATTGAGGGACTTTCAGAAAAAACTGCATCTCTTCGTGCTCTCCTGAGGAAAGATAATCTTTTCCAGTGGGATGACATACACGAAGCTACTTTTAACAACTTAAAAAATGTTTTGTCTAAAGCTCCTTGTTTACATTTTTATGATGTGTCTAAACAGTCGGCAACAATATCTGTGGATTCATCTCAGTTTGGGATGGCTGCCGTATTACTTCAGGATGGAAGGCCTTGTGCTCATGCATCCAGGGCCTTGACAGAAACTCAGTGTAAATATTCTCAAATTGAAAAAGAAATGCTAAGTGTGTGGTTCGGAATTTCTCGTTTTTCGCAGTATGTATATGGAATTAAAAATCTAATTGTAGAAACTGGTCATTTGCCTCTAGTTAGTATAATTAAAAAGCCTTTACATTTATGTCCACCTAGATTACAAAGAATGATTATGCAGTTAAGGAAATATAATTTTGAATTAGTGTATAAGCCAGGCAAAAAACTTATTTTAGCTGACACCTTAAGTAGG
Source organism: Kuschelorhynchus macadamiae (assembly GCA_030620095.1). Taxonomy (NCBI): domain Eukaryota; kingdom Metazoa; phylum Arthropoda; class Insecta; order Coleoptera; family Curculionidae; genus Kuschelorhynchus; species Kuschelorhynchus macadamiae. The sequence goes on from JAUTXW010002869.1 coordinate 185,757, forward strand.
GCTTTTCGTAAAAATAATTTCTTTGAGGAAAATGTAGATTTAGAGCTGGAATCACACATTTGCTTGGTATTAATGAATATTAATGTTTCTGAAGATAAAAAGCGAGAAATAATAAAACTAACCAATGAGGACCCAGAGTTAATTTTCCTAAAACAGTTTGTCAGGAACGGTTGGCCGAGTAGATTAGCAGACTGCCCTGAAAATAGATGATCTTTTGTTTAAAGGCCAAAATTTAATTGTGCCTTCAGCACTTAGAAAAGAAATTTTAAATAAATTGCATTATAGTCATCTTTCTGCAAAAAAATGCATTGATAAAGCTAAACTTTCATTTTATTGGCCAGGCATGACAAAACAGATTGAAGACTTCGTACTATCATGTCATGTATGTCAAACTTTCCGGAAGTCTCAACAGTCTGAGCCCATGATATCTCATGATATTCCTTTGCGTCCTTGGTCCAAGCTTGGTGTAGATATTTACCATCTTTTTAATGTATCATATCTTCTGATTGTAGATTATTATTCTAAGTATGTCGAGGTTATAAATTTAGATAAGGACTTGTCTAGTGATAATATTATACATAAACTTAAGGGTGTATTTGCTCGCTTTGGTATTCCAAATATCCTGATTTCAGATAATGGTCCTGAATGGTCCAGTTTGCTTTTTAAAAGGTTTTCAAAAGCATATGACTTTCAATATAAAACTTCTTCACCTTTATATTCTCAATCAAACGGTCAGGTTGAAAGATCAATTCAAACTATCAAAAAACTGTTAAAAAAATGTATTTTAGACAGGAAAAATCCTTATTTAGCGCTTCTCGAATATAGAAATACACCTATGGATAAATATAACTCCCCGGCTAATGTTTTGTTTAATAGAAATTTAAGAACAATTTTGCCACAGTCTAATTCTCATTTCGAGCGTAAAACTTTTGATAAAAATAAATATAACACATTTTTAAAAAATAGTCAAAAATCGCAGAAAAAATACTATGATAAAAAAGCATCAAAAAATTTAAAACATCTCCCTAATAACTCTTCAGTTTTAATTCAAATAAAACCACAAACCCCCTGGGTTTTAGCAAAAATTGTTAAAAAAGTTGGCATTAGATCATATTTAGTAGAGACTGAAAAAGAGAAGAAATATAGAAGAAATAGAAAATACATAAAAGAACTAAAACACCAGCCAAGGGAGAAAACCGAACTCTCTAGTATGGAGAATGGTAACCTAACTAATTTTGCATCTTCTAGTAATTTTTTAAATTATAATTATATTCCTTTATTTGACAATAAGTCTTCAGATACTGGAGAGGGTGGGAAACAAACACCTTTGGACAGACTATCTAGTAATGGCAACCTAGATAATTTACAGACAGACGGGTCTAGTAATGTTTGTGCTAATCAAAGTAATGTACGTGTTAGTCCAAATAACTTTAATCTTTGTCCAAATAGTGTTTGTCTTAGTGATAGTAATGTTAGTAATAGTACAGTAGACGACTGTGAGAACAGTGAGGATACACTTAATAATTCCTTAGATAGTAATTCTGACGAATCACATAAAACATGTATTTCTAGTTATGAAACTTCTGAGTCACCTCATTCCTCTAGCGAGGATGAAAATCTGTTTAATGCTACTCGACTAAGTAGAACGGGTAGAAACATAAAGCTGCCTACAAGGCTTCGAGATTATAAACTTGAATTCGACTAATACATTGTTAAGATAGAGTCTTCACTGGTTCACAAGTAGTTTATCATTGAGAATGTCTTATATTGTGGCATAACATTTTTATTTATTATATAACATTATATAATTGATATTGAATTAGAGATGTGTTTGCAATTTTAGGTTAGAATTACGGTTGCCACCTTTTTGCAAAGTGAAAAAAGGACATTGCACTTTACAAAAATTTGAAACGGGGGGAGGGGAACAGCGGTTGATTGTGCCGCGTGCGGACCGCCGGTAACAAATTGCTACTTTGAAAAGCTCTTTTAAGATCAAACTATGATTTGAGATTAACGAGGTTTTCTAAATAAAATTGCCGATTCTAAGCAAAAAATTTATAACATGTTATTGCCTAATTAAATTTAAAGGAATAATTTTTTATTAGATTTTGCTGTCTGCAAAACAGCATTATTATTTTCTATGGAGTCATAAAATTCCTGGCAATTTTCTCTAAAATTAAAATAAATTAATTATTCTGAACGAATTAATTCTATAGAACAACGATTTCTTTCGTCTCGCGATTTGGTGGCCATCACAGAAAAAAATCGTTCAGAAAATGCCGAACTATCAGATACACTTAACAAAAATGACATTAACAAAAAAGCAGCATTATCAAAACGATTAAAAAGAATTGGTGTGTTTAAATTTAAACGATGGTTTTGAATTTCCTGGTAACCTTCAAAAATCTACATCACCTTATCAAAAAGCTGGCTCACATTGATTTGCAAATTTGGATTGTTAATTTCTCCTCAAAATCTGAAAATAATGAAAATTTTATTTTTAAATTTAATTTGCCGACCACACTGTGCCAACTGTCTTCAGAAAATGCATACCATTTTTGAATGTATTGGATAGATCTTTCATAAACTGCATTAAAATCACTTTGAAATATATGTTTGCTAGACGCGTCAAGATATTTCAACTAAACTTTGGTTTCAAAGCCATAAAAATTGTTTTCGGGCGAAGTCAGTGATAATCAATGCAGATAATTTAATTAGGGAAAATACGTAAATAAAAAGGACATTTTAAGACAAAAAAAGCCATAAGGACAATTTGTTCAAAAAAAGGACTGTCCTTTTCAAAAAAGGACAGGTGCCAACCCTAGTTAGAATGGTTGTACATTATGGTTATAACTATTCCTATTACAAAATAAAAAATTTTGAGTGATTATTAAAATATTTTATGAAAAACACCTCTAGAAGTTTGGTACATTTTGAACAATATTGTGATTTAATTATGTTGTGAATTTTACATAAAATTCATTATATATTGTATATACCGAAACGGCTACTGTTCTGTGAGATTAAATAAATTTAATGTAATTATAAAATAAATGTAACTAGTTGTAATTAATGATCTGTGATAAAAAATTAAATTAAGACTGATAATTTTTAGTTTATAGCTATTATTTAAAGAAGGGAGATGTCAGGAAATATTAAATGTAAATCGTGCAACATTATAATGTGTACAGGCTCGCATATAAATAGACGCTATCTTTTTATAATAAAGCAGTTGCCAACAAGACTCGTCGTTTGTCGTTTCATTTCATTGTCCTCATCCCAGACCCGCTCCCAGCAGTAACACACTATTGACAAAGAATGTCGGGCCTCGTCACGGGGAATTTAAAAAAGCTCACCAAAATATTTTTATATTTTCTTTTATTGTTGCATCCAACATACGCACACTCTATTTTTCTGGCAGACATACTTGCTTTAATTAACAGTTTCACAAGAATGAAACGAACTCCAGTTTCGTAGAGTTAAAAATTCACCAGTCGAAAACGAGCAAACAAACAATAACCACTATGATGTAAACAAACAATACAGGTAAGCGATTCGTACATCTCCGCCGATTATCCGATCTATCCGCTGTTTCGCTGTAAACGACTGGCAGCCCGCGGCGCCAAGCAAATCTCGGACACCTTTCTTGACGGCGACGATGTCGCCAGCTACATCTCGGACACCTTTTGTGCCACAAATTCGCCCATAAGGTTGCGCATCTTCCTTTTTCCTTCAATCAACGATAGTAGTCACTTTTTCGGCTTTACAAACAAACATGTTTTGTAGTATTTTCAGTCACGGCTGGGCCGCAGGACTACCGGACAATGCCTTAGATCATGTGGCCAGACATGCTCTTTTACGCTTCTTTAAGGTTATAAAACGAGGGACGGACTTAGCTATTCGCTAGTGGAAAGTGCAATTATTCAAAATTTTGCAGTTGTAATGAAAGTCAACAGTCTGATCACGAACACCGACAAATAAAAAGAGAATACTTAGATACTCAGCGGGAGTATTTGAAACGTCGAAGCTAACAGAGTTTTTTTAAGGAATTTGTCTACATGAACAACAAATAGTAACAATAATTTCGACAATATTCAAACGGTGGCTGAATCTGATAATGCAATTTTGGTATCAGGTAATATGTTTTAAATTATAACACAGTACGATTAAAAGATTTTAAGATTCTTGTACTGTAATGTCAGTGTGGGTGAAAGTCAAGAATATCCAAAAATGTTTTTTTGATTTGCTAGTTTTAGATTTACTTCTTTTAGTATTTTATTAATATAGGATAGGATATGGGATAGGTTGCTAAACAGTTAAACACTGCTTTACTTTCATTTCGTTTTTCCCTCCCGTTGTCGTCTCTTTGCGTCCTTTTTCCTAGGAACATATTAAAGGTTAATCGCCATTGCCTTCGGGGTGCGAAGTGTGGGAAATATTTTATTCCAATAAATAAGTAAATATAAATTCTATTTAAAAAGCCTCACTGAAATGTTTCAGAATGCAAAACATGAATCTGGACATTTACAAAATTTAAAGTGAAGCCACGCTTTAAATTTCTTTTTTTCTTTCTTCTCTCTAATAACTTGCTTTTGCTAAGGGTTCCATGGCCTGATGATACTGGTCGAATGTTGTCGCTTTTTGCAGTGATGAAAAACTCTATAAATTGCCCTAAACCTTGTAAGATTTTTAACTACTACCCTTTAAATGGCCTTAGCATGCAGCTGAGTTTTTTTACTATATCGAGTGTCGAATCTAGAATTTTGGTTGGTAGCCCCCCCTCTAAATCCGACTAGAGTGAAGATACAAATCTGCGATATGGTAGCTTTATTTTGGTATCTGTAAGTGAACTTGCCACAAGTAAAAAACGAGTTAAATAACTTAATCTTTTAACTTGGTTTTTAAAAACAATTTTTTTTAACAAATAAACTTCTAAAATTATACAGTAAGGACTTAACTACACGAAATACGAAAATTAAGTGACGCTGTTAGGAACAGGTCCCTATTTATATGCTAAGGCAAGGTAAGCAACGTAGATAAGTATATATACAGATAAGGGCTTTTCTAGCTACATAACTCCTCCCTCCTTAAGCTAGGAAAATAGGGGTTGACGGTTTTTCGGCTGTGCGAGCGTCTGGAATTCGATATTCCTCCGGCTTGAAGGGCTGACATCTATTGATTCTGGTTCGTCAATGTTCATCGAAACTTGAGGGTTCAGTCTAGGTTGTGATTTTACGGATCCCGTTTAGTTGTGGTATTTTCGTATGAGTTTCCAAAGGATCGTCGAGAGTCCAAATATGATTAGTGATAGCAAGACAGATATTGCTGAAGTCCAATGGTTGATGAAAGTTCCAGGTGTAGTTTTTGAAATTTTATTGTGGAGATCATCCAGTTTGCTTCGAGAATTTCTTGGCGATTGATTTCTTGTAGCTTTGGGTGAGGTAAATCTTTCTGATTTTTGATCTCGATTTTTGGGATGTCCAAACTGTATAATTTGCTGGAATTTTCGATAGCGTATTTTTGACCAGTAATTTATATTGGACACTTGTTCAATGTGATGAGTGTGGGTTTGTTTATTAGGGCGGATCGTTCCAACTCTTTACAATTGCTGATTATTGCCACTAGTTTAGCTGGGATAACTAAGATTTCTTTATCGCTGATCTTCGCTACACTTGGAATCGTATAGTGTACCTTGACCATTGGGCATGTGTTCTGGTTATGCGTTAGTACTCTTGGTACCCAGGAATTTTCTTGGTAAAGCACCTCTTGTGGACATACGAAGATGTCTTCAATCTTTGGGCATTCTAAGCCGGTGGAACAATGCCTTTCTTCTGTGAGTAGTAAGTAGGGTTTGGATATGATTAATGTTTGGTTCTGGATAGGAATAAGGAGTATTTTATACAATGTAAGCTGAGTTGGGGAGACCATTTGTATATGAATAGCAAATATTACGAATTTATTTATTATCTTGACTTCAGGTGTCATTATTTTATATTAATTGATTAAATTTGCGAGAGGTATAGTATTTTTTTCGGGAATGATTTTTAAAATGTCTTTCAGTTGAAATTCATTTAGGATACCATTATGCATTGTATTGAGCCTAGCGAAGCTGATAGCAATTTCAGTATTTAGTAATAATGTCTTTATTCTTAAAAGTTGGTTGTGTTTGTTATCAGTTATTAACGATAGGTATAGAGTTCATCATCATCAACAGCCTTTTCATCCACTGCTGGATATCGGCCTACCTCTCGCATATACCTATGCTGTGTGTCTTAGCTGTAATTTACACAGGTATACGGGACCTACAGTTTATCGTCGAATCCGAACGACGCTATTTGAGAGGTGATTTTAGCGTATTACTGATGGAGCGCGCAACCACCAACCCATCAGAAGACGAGCGCATTATGTATTCTTAACAAAGTCTGCCTCAGCTCGGAATCGAGCCAGGGACCTTGGGCGCCGAACCGCAAACACACAGCCATCGGAGCCACGCTCGCCTTTAGAGTATCAGAGAATGTTATTCGAGAAGATTTAGCGTAAATCTTCTTTTGGTTTTCATTGATTTTACTTAAATATAAGTCGTATGTTTGCGTTATATTGGAAAGAATAGACACTGATTGTTTAGTTTCGTTTTGTATTAGTTGTTGATTATTAGAAAGAACATTTTATTGTCGTATTTTTGTTCGTCATCAGAGTCGAGTGTACCGAATAACCATTTATTGAGTTTTCCTACACCATCGAATAATCCGCTTTTGTTTATAGTTTTCGTCAAATAAGAATATATTTAATTTAAGGGCGTATAGAAATTCGTGCGTTTGATTCATTTTTTTCTGATACTAAATATGAGAAATCTGCTGCTTGGTGTTTTTTGTTTAGTATTATTTCTGGGGTAATTAGAGACCTTTCTAAATTGTTCAGACACATTTTTATGTTCTTTGTTAATGTGATAGTAAGCGGTATGATGTAAGTCTGTAATGTATGTGGTTCCCAGGACAATAGGGAGTATTGGATTAGTGATTTCTCCTTCTTCGTAACGCCATACTATGGGAAGAGCGAGGACTAAGATGGGGGTGGATCTTCCTTGATTAATGGTTGAAACCAACGGCCAGGCAGCTTGTATCAGGAAGTTTGTATTATGCACCTTCTAAACTCACTTTTGCTAGTCTTCAAGGATCCGTTACGACTGCGCCAGTTAAATAACTTAATCTTTTAACTTTGTTTTTAAAAACAATTTTTATTAACAAATAAACTTCTAAAATTATACAGTAAGGACTTAAATACATAAAATACGAAAAACGAAAAATAAAACATTAAAATGTAATGGTTTTAAAAAAAAATACCCACGCTGATAACGAACAGCAGACTTATACCAAGTGAAAGCTCAGTCAAGGCTTTGACCACACTTGCACACACCAAGTGCAGAAATTCTCTTTACATTCGGAAAATATAAACAGGGGTGTGGACGTTTGTTCGTGCACAAAGGCGGCCAAAATAGGATAAAGCAAAGATACGAAAACTATTACTAGTACCTTGACGTCGGCATTTCAGCACAATTTATTGCCTAATAAAACAAACGATAATTTAGTAAATACCTACCAAGTTTTTATTTAATATTTTATCTTTGCCTTTGAAATAAAAACTATAGAATATTACGTTTGGGGTTGAACGTTCATATTCTTTCAGTGAGCAATAGAGCCACTTTTTCAAAAGCTGTGCGCGGCTTTGATTTTTATTTATTTCCAGGAACCATGTAGCCTTATTTTTTCTTTCCTTGCAATCAGTGTGATCTCTTTAAATACATTTAAACTGGCCAAGGAAAAGCGTACACAGGAGTCTAAAATTCTACCTAAGTTTTTCTAAATCATAATTTTGAATTTCATACTGTTTTACATTATTAAATTAATTTTAAAAGTGGTTTGGTTTTTAAAAAGTAAGTTTATTTACTCTACACATAGCTGTTTTCTTAATTTTTGACCCAACAAAAAATGGGTTGTTATTCCTTTAGAATCAAAATTAAAGAATTTATTTATTTATTGAATTATCTATACAAGTATAATATAAGAAGAATGAAAGCTACAGACTGACTCACTTTCTGATTGATCACCAAACATCTAAAACCGTTAAAAATAAAACGTTTTAATTGGGCATGGACCGTCTTGCGGTAGTAGGTGCGAGATAAGAGAGGACATTTTGAAACTCGTCCCTAAAAAGTTGAACTTAGTTTTTACTTTTTTTAATATATCCTGAATTAAATAAGATTTAAGACGATTCTTCGAGATATTTTAAAATTTTACCTTTATACCCTCTAAAATGGTGTAAATGTGTTTTTATTTTCTTTAGAATACCCATTTAACTAAATTTGTATTGTTTTATTGCGTATTTTTTCTATAAAACCAATGTTTTTCTTCAATAACATTTTTGGACGATGTGGTGAACGCGCCCCATATTCTTATAATTCCACTGGAAACGCATCGCGCTATCTAACGGAAAAGGCAGAACAAGGTCTGTCGGTCTAGCTACACAAGTAGCACAAATTAGCTGATGAGCTTTTTTGGCTAACAGCCATAAAAGACACATAAAAACCAGAGATTTGTCAAATTCTGGCAAATGATACTTGGTTTTTTTTCTAGCCATGAAAGCTCGCTTAAAATTAGATTTTTTGGCTCCAAAAGTAGCGGTTTTTAATGTAGATAGGCTATAGGATAATTACTTGGACAAAAAATATGTTTTACGGGGTAATCAAACTTCCAACTTTTTTTTTGTAACATTGGATTGCAAAAAGTAGAAATATCTGTCAATTTTGTTGCCACAACATAACCAGATATATTCTAGTAAGTATTGAAGTTAAATTATAGTAAGCATAGCTATTTAAAACGCCAGAATATGGCATTTTTAATCAATAGGAATCGAGGTCAGAATGTAATCAATAAGTAGGCATTTTTCCCAAATGCCAACCAGATATATTTTGGCAAGTATTTAAGTTTAATTATAGTAATAATAGCTATATACATATGCCAGATTATGACATTTTAAGACAACAAAAATTGAGAGGAGAAAATATGGCTTTTATTATCATATTTTTGTTTCAAAATTAAAGTAAAATTGGGTAGTTTTATTTCGCTTATTGCCCAATATTGCCAAAAAATGCCACATTTTCAAGTTTACGTTTATAACCTATAAAACTGTACTTAACCAAACTGAAGATTTAGTTAGAAAAACGAAATATAAATTATTTACCATACAAAATGTCCAATAAAAAGATTAAATATTCCATAACATATTATAGAAAAACGCTGACTTGGCGTAATCGTCGTTTATTTTTGTAACGCTGGCTCCTGGGTCGTATATTAGCCATTTTTAGCGAGTACTAAAGGCAAATCAAATAGGCGTTTTTATTGGCAAAATTTTACTAAATGTTGCTACATTTTGGCTACAATTATTGCCATTTGATAAATATTTGCTTACAAAGTGGCACATTTCAAGGAATATTTCCTTAAAAAATAGCCCAAAGCTTTTTATGATCCGCCCTGATTGAAATTAAAATTAAACTAATTTCCTAGCAGCCATTACTTGACCACTTTAAACAAACGTATTGTTTCTACTTATAAAAACGTATTTTCATGCATGTTTTTTTTTTACGTTATGGAGTAAAATACATTTCCAAATTATTCCAAAACAAATTAAACAAACATGCCTATCTTAGATTCTTTTAACAGTAAAAGTTTCTGCGCAAGTGTTTTTTGTCCCTACGAACCGTCAAACTTAAAATATTTTACACAATAATTCATAGTGTACGTATTTCTACGAAATCATGATTTGTTATCTTTGCTTTTCTTCTTGGCTCATACATTCTTACCCTGATTGGCTCTGTTAATACTATTTCTACATAATTAGAAACAATTGATGATTTATCATATAAATGAAGAAATGGCAAAAAATGAGAAATTATTTAGGTAAATTTCGAAAAAAATGTTACTCAAATTTCGGCTAAAAAACAAGTCAAAATTCAGCTAAAAAAGGTCGATTTTAAAGTCTAAGTAAACCCAACCATAAAATCAAAAGATAAGGTCGTATAATTGCTAATTGGCCATTTTTACCTCATTATGGCCAAATTATTATTACCCACTTTAGCCATATTTCCGTCTTTATACTGTAATAGAACTGTTATTTTGGCTAGTAATTTTAGCTAATTAGCCAGGGATATTAGCAAATATTACAGCATTTTAGCCCATATATGATTATATGTGCTACTTGGGTAGTGTACTGTTAAAAGTGTAAAAAATTAATTTACATTTTTTTACAATATCTTTTCAATCAAGTGACATTGTAAAACAATTCTTTTCTTAACGGCGTCCAAAAATATTTATTAAAAAATCGGGTTCAGCATTTTTTGAAATTTCACCCTTAACGAGGAATAATGTGTTTTTACTTTTTATCAATACCTCTTTAGATGGCTTTTAATAACAATAATCTAAAAACCGATTTGTAGATGTTTTGAAATTCCTCCCACTAAAAGTTATGAAATGTTAATTTACATTTTTACAATATCTTTTCAACTAAGTAAGTGATATTTTAAGCCGAATTTTTCGTCAATGGCTATAACGATTATCTAAAAATCAATTTGCGAATTTTACCCCCATTTCGCCCTAAAGTAGTTGTGAAAAACTAGACCGTTGAAATCGAATTAATGAATTTGCAAGTACAAAGTCTAGGAAAGATATTGCTTTAATATTTTATGTTGTCATTATGTAAACTTTATATTTTTACGAATTATCGTTTTAAGAGTTTTTGGTAGATTATTTTAAATTTATAACTTAAAGTTGAATAAAACATTTCAATTTTAATCCTGGCACAAAGACAGCGGAACCCATAGGAACGAACCTAATTATGGGGCACTTTTGAATCCTGAAATAAATCCACCAAATTACAGCTTACAATATTCAATATTTTAAAACATATTTTTAAGTGAAGATTTACCAATCACGCAATTAGGACTACGGTATTTACATATAGATAGATCCGAATCACCTTGTATACATGCAGCATGTCTTTCACATAACATATCTTTTTCGTAATCATACTTAGTGTAAGAAAATATCCAGTTCATACTGCTGTTCATGAGAATATGTCCAAGGTATATTTATGGGTCAATGAGTCAATATCATGCAAAAATAAACCAAAAAGTGGCAATGGCACTGTTTAATGTCCTAGCTGAAAGTTATTTTTAACAGAAGCAGAGCTTTAGATGCGGCATATTTTTACCGATATTTCAAGATAAAGGATCCAAATTGTTATATTTGGCCGCTGGTTTTGTGTAACTCGCCTTTGTGCTGTACTGCTTTTACTAAAATAACAAATACTAAATTTGCACCACTTATTTATTGTATTATTTGCCCAACACTGATTAAAACAGGATTTTGGCAGATGAAGTCCGCACGGAATGTATTGTGTAATTCCGTAAATAAAAGTTTTAATTTGGTACTTTTACGTGGAATTTATATTGCGTCTCATTACCACATAATATACCGGGTGGAGGGGTGTAGCCAAGATCTTATTATTGAGAAAGGTATGATGGAGAAAAGCCAGCTAAAATATTACTTTAGAAAAGAGAACCAAGCTTTTCTTCCAATTTTTCCAATTTAATTTTGGAATTAAAATTACATAAAAGCCAAAACTCCTTAGAATTCTTACATTTTACTTTAAAAAAAAAAGTATTCGTATATTTGATTTTGATAATGAAATTTTGTGGTTGTCTTTTTTAGCCAAAATATATATTTTTTTATTTTTTCTGTATTTATTACCAAATAAAACATTCAGATGATTTTAAATAAACAAGCAGTACTAAAATAAAAAAGCCGCTTGCCGAAGTTGAAAGCCTAAGCAAAAACTTTTGGATTATAAAGAAAATTTTGAAAAGTTATAAATAAACCTATGATAATCCTTTTTGGGAATAAAATTACATTAAATTAAGAGAAATACCATTAGCATAGAATATAAATATTAGAAAATCATATATATATATATATATATATATATATATATATATATATATATATATATATATATATATATATATATATATATATATATATATATATATATATATATATATATATATATATATATATATATATATATATATATATATACTTATATACAGGGTGTTAATTAATGTCGTGGACATATTTCAGGGGGTGATAGTACTCGATAAAATAGCAAAAAAATGCCAATATATACATGGTTAAAAACGCACCATTTTCGTTATACAGGGTGTCAAAGTTTCAATTTTTTTCTCGTTTTTTGCGTTTTTTTCCAGTTCCAGTTTTCCTCTTTCATATTATGCGTTATTCTCGTGTCTATCACAGTTTTCGACTTATTTGCAATAATTGCCATAGATGCAAATTAAGTGTAGGCTAAATAATGAAACTGGAAAAAAGGTAGTAGGCTGAGGCAGGTCATTTGTTAATTCTGTTCTTTAATCTGACATTTTGTAAGAAATGTTTTTTTGTTTGACGTTTCAGTAGTTGTTTCAAGTTGTTTAATGATGGTTGAATTCACAAATCAAGAATATGCAGAAATTCATTTCAGTTATGGACTTGCCAACGGCAATTGTTATGAAGCCAGACGACTCTATGAACAGAAATATCGAAATCCCATGGTGCCCAATAGACAAACATTTGCAAAGGTACATAATCGGCTATGTGAAAATAGATCAATCAAGAAATCCACTCATTTAGCAGGAGCAAATAGAACGGTTAGGACTCCTGAAGTCGAGGAAGTAGTCCTGAATGCAGTAGAAAATGATCCTGCTACCAGAACGAGGAAAATTGCACCAACACTTAATATTTCATTTGTGTTTGTATAGAAAATTGTATTAGACAACTTAATGTATCCTTACCACATCCAAAGGGTTCAAGCTCTTCTCCCACGTGACTTTCCACTCTGTTTAAATTTTTGCAAGGGGTTCTTACAAATGCTAGCCCAAAATCCATTATTTGGAAACATGATTTTATTTACCGATGAGGCAAATTTTTCTAGGAATGCCATAAGTAATTTTCATAACAATCGTTTTCGGGCAGAAGAGAATCCGCATTCGATACATGAAAATAATTTCCAGCAACAATTTTCAGTAAATGTGTGCGCCGGCATTATTGGAGATTATTTGATAGGTCCATTTTTCCTGCCAGCAAGGCTAAACGGACGATATTATCGTCAATTTCTCGAAGACGAACTCCCGGTATTGCTAGAAGAGATGCCAATTCTTCTTAGAAAACAAATGTGGTTCGTGCACGATGGTGCACCAGCACATTTCAGCATGGATGTGAGGGAGTTCCTAAATAATAATTTTAACAACCGTTGGATAGGACGAGGGGGACCTCAGCCATAGCCCCCTAGATCTCCAGATATGAATAGCCTGGATTTCTTTTTCTGGGGACGCCTGAAAAATTAGTGTATCAGACCCCAATCCAGACAGAAGAAGATTTAAGAAACAGAATAATAGCTTCATGTGACATCATTCGCAATACTCCTGGAATATTTGACAGAGTCCGTCAGTTCATGAGGCGAAGACTTGATTCTTGCATTCTAGCAAGAAAAGACATTTTCAACAACTTTTATAATTTTGTTTTATTTTTAATTTAACTTTAATAATTTTATCTGATTGTGCATTATCATGTAGGTTGATTTAAAATAAAACCCGTTTCTTAATTTTTTGCTTAATTTCGCCTGCATGCCATCGATGTAATGCATCGATTATTGCAAATAAGTCGAAAACTGTGATAGATACGAGAATAATGCAAAATACGAAAAAGCTAAAGATATGAAAAAAGAGTTTAAATTTTATATCAGAATTCATACAGAGTGCTCCAAAAAAAAAGTTCCGTAAGATAAACCTGTAGGTGGTGCAAAAAAATGTAACACTCTGTATACTATCATCCGCGAATTTGATATTTTATCGTAGAAGTTCTTAAAAATAATATATGTTCTAAATTTGAACTAATTGTCTCAGAAGGAACTAGAAAAAAACGCAAAAAACGACAAAAAAATTGAAACTTTGACACCCTGTATAACGAAAATGGTGCGTTTTTGACCATATATATATATATTGACTTTTTTTTCCTATTTTTTCGAGTACTATCACCCTCTGAAATATGTCCACGACATTAATTAACACCCTGTATATATATATATATATATATATATATATATATATATATATATATATATATATATATATATATATTCACATTTTCATTGGGCGCCAATTGATCCAATAAGAAGAATGTTTACCTTGATTTTTTTTGATATTTTATTAAGCTGCCGTTTTGTTTAAGTATGTAAAGTTTAATGTTTATGCAACATTTGAAATAAATTGGATAACTAGTCTTTTAGTAATAATTTTTTAACCTTTTACTAATCCATCTTTTTGTTCCGCCATATTGGATTTTTACCAACATTGGAAGACAGGCCAACGTAACTGAAAAAACATATTTTTTGGCATCTAGAGGCACTAAAACGTGAAAATATGTAAATCTGGAGAGGAGAATTTTTTTCACGTTTAGAAACATCTTATATGGCCGCAATTTTGTTCCGCTATCTTTAATTCGCATCTCGATATCACATTTAATTGCACCAAATTGTTTGGCCGTCTTGGATTCGTACCAAAACTTTACCAGTTTATTGTTGCCTAATACTAAATGTTTGTGCAAAATTTGAGGTAAATTGGATAAGTAGTAGTTTCTTTAGTAATATATAATCATAATATTAACACTTCACTAAGCCGCTCTTTTGTTCCGCCATATTGGATTTTTACCAAAATATTACCAGGTCATCCACATATGACCCTTAATATTTCATGAAAATTTGAAGTCAATCGGGTAAGTACTTTTTCAGCTACACTACGAACAGGCAGACCGACGGAATTGAGAAAACATGTTTTTTGGCATCTAGGGACTCGAAAACGTAAAGATCTGTAAAAACCTGTGAGGGTAATTTTGTCAGGATTGCAATACCTCCCTTTTCTGAGGAAAATAAAAAATTACAATTAAATCAAGAAAAAGACTAGAAAGTCAGCAATTTGAACTCGAAACACTGCACAAACGGTTGGTTTTAATTAAAAAAAAAGATAAACAAAGAACCAGGCACCAACTACATTGAATTCGGTCAAACTCCTTGTTTTTTTTATACCATATTATGTTCCCTTAACTTATTGTTGCGAAAGAACGGGGGGGGGGGGTCCAATTAGCAGTTTTCTACCTATGGCGGAACAAAAGGAGCGAGAAATATCGTAAATATAAGTGGTCATTAAGCCGATTTCGAGGTACACCGTGTTTCACATAAAAGTACCCACTATACTCTCTGGAAATTCGTAATAGATACGAAAAAAAGTTCCTGACAAAATTTTGTTTAAATTTGAAGTATACAGGGTGTTCCAATTTGGCTGGGACGACATCAACTATGAAATTTTAAACGGAACACCCTGTATTTTTGTCCATTATTTGATTCCTTGTGAAAAATGTATATAAGTTTTCGAGTTAATTAAGGTTATGTCTGCTTTTTTGAAAACTGGAGCTATTTCTCAATTCACTATAAAAAATAGCAAAAATCTAAAATTGGGATTTTGAGTGGTAACTTCCGGTTTATATAGCATCAATGCATATACGGAATACAAAATATATGAAAAACTAGTTATTTTATTATTTGCATAAATAAAAAACGTAGCGTGTGTTCTATTATTTCAAAAATCGACTTTTTCACTTTAAAAAGGTACGAAATTGATTTTGTAATATGTCCATCCTGTATAGGTGTGGACAAAAATTTTGTATTCCGTATATGCATTGATGCTTTATAAACTGGAAAATACCACCCAAACGCCCAATTTTGAATTTTTGCATTTTTTAATAGTGATTTAAAAAATAGAACCAGTGTTCAAGAAATCACACATAACCTTAATTATCTCGGAAACTACGCAAAAATCTAAAATTGGGCGTTTGGCTGGTAATTTCCAGTTTATAAAGCATCGCTGCATATACGGAATACAACATTTTTGTTCACACTTATACAGGATGGACATTCTACGAAATCAATCTTGCATTTTTTTGAAGTGAAAAAAGTCGATTTTTTAAAATAGAACACCCATTATGTTTTTATTTACGGAAATGATCATAAAAATACTTATTTTTTTCATATATATGTCCTATACCTGAATTTAATGGTTACAGAGAAAATAGCAAATTAACAGAAAATCTCAATTATTTTTCGAATATTGTGATGCTACAAATTAAAAAAAAACTGTAGGAGCTCATGGCATAGATAATATTTCTATTTGCGTAACTATAGTCCTAATTTTATTCTATATTTATTTATTTCTAAATTTAAAACCATTATTGAAAATTAATATTAGAAACAAACTTTTTGAGTAACATAGCTATCAACATAAACAACATATAACAACATGTACCAACAGATTACATGGAAATAGGAAGACAGGAAAAATTTAAAACAATGGACTATGTAATCGATTTTCCACATACTGTCCGTTTTCTGCTATACACAGTGTATATCGCACTTGAATGTTTGCCACAACGTTTCGGACGGCTTCACTAATATTAAGACTAATAATTTCTTCACGAATTTTTTATTTTAATTCATTTACAGAATAATTGTTTCGATTTTTATACACTCTATATTTAAAGTGCGGGACACGAAAGAAAACCGGGCGGAGTCAATCGGTTTAGGAAGGTCGGCCAAGAAATCTCTTTAAACCAGTGGTGTCCCGTCGTTCTTTAAATAATATGGCACTCCTTTTTGACTATTAGGCAGTCCAGACGAACTGTCAGATTTGTAAACAAAACTGACGTTGGTTGGCACACATGGCGGGTGGCTTCATAAGAAAAGTGAAGAAAACTATTGCATTTAATGCATTTGCAAACGTAGGAAGTGATTAGAAGACGTTTATCGAGCTTTGGTGTGTTTTTTTGATTATTTCTTTTCTGTTGAACCCTTTTCTTGGCATGGAGAGTGAATATTTAAAAAAGCTATTGGTTGAACATCCAGATGTCGGCGAAAGGTAGGCTTAAAACTATATTTTTTCTATATTTTCGTCAATAACAGCCTTTCTTTGTTACAGATATCGCACTAAACTAAAATTAATAAACGGTTTGGACCCGTTTCTCCTTAATACTCTGGACCTAAACTACAACATTGATGGAATTCCACCAATTACCAATATGGATATTGTTTCATACTTAGTTTTGTCCCATAGTTTCTACACAAAGGAACAAATGAAAGCTTTTAAAAGTTTGCAAGCTTACAAATACTTTGAGTCCGGCTTTGTTTTGAAAGTTGGAAGTAAGATAGTCAAGGATCTATACATTTTAGTTGGAAGTGTAAGTTTTTTTAGTAATTTCTCTAATAATTGAAGAGCCAGGAGAAAAAAATGCAATTCAAATATTAACTATAATGCTATTATTTTTCCGTTTTCAATGGACTGGTATCTTGCTTTCCCCTGGATCTTCTATTGTTATCAGTTTTTGCAGTAAAACACAACTAACATTGCCAGATTTTAGGTATTTCTCAAAATACGTGATACCAAAAAATAAACATTAGGCAGAATAATACAATATTGATAAGTGATGTAATGTGATAATACTAAAAACACAATAATAAGTATTGATTGTTATTTTTCAGTCGTAAAAATTTTTATTTTATGGACAACTTGTGAAATACAGAATATGACATACCTATGTTCTCAGGACACTGGGATTAGGTACTGAAACACGAAACAATCACATATATACAGGACATCTGGCAACTAGACACAACTTGAAATAACTCATGATTAATTTATTTTAATATATTTTTTTTAATTTCAGGTAAAACATTCACAGAGGGCAAATTTAAAACCATTGGAGGTCTGGGTAATTGTCTCAAAAGACGGAAGTATATGTACGGCACACTGTACGTGTATGGCGGGTACAAGTGAGGTATGCAGCCATGTAGGAGCAGTACTTTTTGCAACAGAGTATGCTTCTTCAAAGAAGGAAGCTATGTCATGCACGGACTTTCAATCGGTGTGGCCAGTACCCAGTATGTCTACCAAAGTTTCAATTGTGCGTGTTAGGGACATGAACTGGGGAAAAACCAATATACGTCAAGAGAATTCTGCTATACCGCCAATATCAAATGCAGAACTGGTGTCTATGCTAGAAAAATGTTCTGAAATGGGTCAAACTTCTACACTTATGAGGGCCGTGGAACCATTTGCCACGAGGATTTCAGAAGAAATAAATAAAGAAATACCATCAATACTGGATATATATATAAAGAAGAGAACCTTGAAAAAACATATGTTGAATTAATGAAAATTGCAGGAGCAATACATCTTACTATGAATAAACAACAAATTAGTCAAATTGAAACTGCAACAAGAAGACAGAGCGAAAACAGAAACTGGTACACCCAGAGGCAGGATTACTGCTTCAAAGTTTAAACTCGTATGTCGGACAAATAAAACCAATCCTTCGCTTTCATTAATAAAATCTATATGCTACCCTACAAAGATACTCTTTACAACAAAGGCGACTTCTTGGGGTTTAAAACATGAAAATGATGGAGTAGAAGAGTATAGGCATTATATGGAAGAAGAAAACCATAAAAACTTTATTATTAATGAAGTTGGGCTTTTGGTAAGCGAAAAATGGCCTCAGTTAGCTGCGACTCCTGATAGAATAGTGTATTGTGAGTGCTGCAGAGGGGGGTGCCTAGAGGTAAAATACCCATATTTATTATTTACCAACAATGTACAGGACATGGAAGAATACCTAAAAATGGCAAGCTGCTGTTTAGTAAAACAAAATGATAAATTAACACTTGATAAGAAACATTTTTATTATTACCAGGTGCAAATGCAAATATTTGTGAGTTCCTTACAATATTGCGATTTTGTCATTTGGTCACCTGGAATCTTTTTTAAAGAAAGAATTTTGCCAGATTGGCAGTTTTGGAATGAAAATTCTGAAATAGCACTAAAATTTCATTCTGAGGTAATAATGCCAGAGCTCTTAGGAAGGTTTTTTACTAGACAGCAAGGTATGGCAAAAATTATTTATTGGTGTCAATGTAATGGCGTAGATGATGGGAGACCGATGATAAGATGCGAAGGAGATGAGTGTGAAACTCAGTGGTTTCATTTTGAATGTGTTAAGCTGGACGACTTACCAAATTCATTATGGTTTTGTAAGAACTGCCATCCTCCACATCAAGAAGTGTAATTTTTACTGTCTGTGATAAACGAAATAAATAGTACAATAATGGTGATCATTGTTTTATTTAACAGCAGGTGAAAACTCTGGAAATAACCAAAACTTAGTTTGAAATCTTTTTCACATTTTTATGTTCCAGGTTATGTATTTGAATTTTTTTATCCATTTATATATAATCATATAAAATTATGTCTTCATATCTGCGTTTCCTATCACATAATTCACATATAAGTAATTTCTTGTTAAAAAAATAGACATTAACTAAACTTGAGTAAAGCTATCGAATATTGAGTATACCTCCTGTAAAAAATCATGCCGTGCAAAACTTGGGAAAAAAATAGCCCATAATATAATAATACTTTTGTTAAAATATATTTTTAAAAGTGGAGCTATATCACATCTGAGTAGTTTCAATGTCAAAAATGTACTCTTAGTTTAATTTTACTGAAAGCAAGCATAGGAAAGGTATTTTTAAATCTAAATGTCAAAAGTTGTAACTTAATTTTTTTTTGGCTGCACCTTTACGAGGCTGCATTTCAGAAACAAAGACTTCGTGCACCCAAATATATACAATCTCTTTTTAAAAAATAGAAATTAACTAAACTTGAGTAAAGCTATCAAATATTAAGTATATCTCCTGTAAAAAATCATGCCGTGCAAAATTTGGGAAAGAAATAGCCCATATACTCTTATACTTTGTGAAAATATATTTTTGACAGTGGAGCTATATCATATCTTCAAACTTCTAAAAAATATCTGAGTAGTTTTATGTCAAAAATGTACTCTTAGTTTAATTTCACTGAAAACAAGCATAGGAAAGGTATTTTAAAATCTAAATGTCAAAAGTCGTAACTTAATTTTTTTTGGCTGCACCTTTACGAGGCTGCATTTCAGAAATAAAGGCTTCGTGCACCTAAATAGATATACATACTTTTGAAGGGAACAATAAATTAAACACCAAAATTATAAATTTTATATGTTTATTTGATTTGTAGATATTTAAATATATATATTTTAAAGGCTTTTTAATGGACAAGACAGGTTTCATTATTTTACACTATTAATATATAGTAATAATAATTATTAACAAATAGTACAATTTTATCTAACAAGAAAAATATTTACACATGCGTTTCTTCCATGCATTATTCTTGACAATTGGTATAATCAAAAAACAATTTTATTATTCAATTGTAATTATTTAATTTACAATATAAACAATAAGCAACCCATCAAAAATGGCAGATCTACACTTAATTGTTTTTATTTTATAATGGGCGGAGAAAAATTCACTAAAGCGCAGCAAACAACTATAATTTTATCTAACATGTTAAGGCCCTCAGGGTTATTACCTTTTTTTAGCATGCTTATCGGAATGGTCCCCTTTAAAATTTTATATTTATTTTTTATCACCCCGATGACTCTTTCGACATGTATTCTTACATGAGCTATTTGCCGAGTCTCTTCTATATCTAAAGGATGCAACTGTGTTTTACCCTTTGTAAATGCAGGAATATGCAATTTTGCTTGGAGGACACCCAATGTTTCTTTTATTAAAAATCCCCTATCAGCCAAAATAATATCTCCAGGTATAATATAATTACAAAAGCTGCTATTTTCAACTATGTGTTTGTCAGATGCTCTACCTCCCCAAGCATCACTTATATAACTTATGCATCCCTGTGGAGTGATTCCAATTAAAAATTTAATTGTATGGTGATGCTTGTAATTTGACCAACATTGTTGTTGGGTTAATAGCGATGGCGGCTTTTCTATAAAAACTTCAAAGCAATCTACAATTACTGTACATTTATCATGAAATGCTTCCTTAAAACAAGATGGTACATTTTTTTGTAAAATATTACGTTCTGGCCATATAATAAAAGCTTTAAATCTTCTGAAAAGGATATCAATAATATTCTCAAAATATACAGATGCTGTAGTTTGTGAGATCTTAAAGTTGTACGCTAACAGCTTAAAGTTCAAATCTAGGCGTAGCTTTATTAAAGTTAGTAATAATTGGTTAAATGGACTTAAAGCTGTTGTGCTGAATACTGATATATATTCTACTACTAATGGAAATAAAATATAATTAAGAGACTTATAATCGAAACCACAATAATACTTCCACTTTTCAACATTTGATATGTCATCCATTAATCCAAATGGTGAATTGTCCACTCTTCTTTGCAGAATTTCAATCTTTTTTGATGCAAAGCTTAGCCGTTCAAAACGCTGTGCTAGTTCGTCCATAGTTAAGTCAGTTTGGGTAGAGACACCAGTATCTACCTCTTCAGATTCGGCTTCAGGTGGGACGTCTTGATTTGAATCACTTTGCTCCTATTAAAAGAAAAATTGTTTGAGTCTACATATAAATTAGATTAATTTATTAATTTGCATGGTGCACTAAAATCAAATTAGGTTTAGTAGGCTTTTGTTATCATTTGACATTTATCGCCTGTCATCTGTAATCCAAAAACCCAGTTTGATTCTTATATTTTAAATTTTATGTTGTTATAAAATCAGACATTTTTACATTTACAATCTCCATTTTCATGCAGCTAAATCACGATTCGATCTCAGAAATAACAGAGACCCGAAAATGGTTGTTTTAGTTTTCAATTAAAAAATCCAATTGATTTAAATACTTCTTGAAAAAGCAATTATATCAAGTGGAAAAAAAAAACATGCCTACAAGAAAAGTATATTATGCGTCCAATAGGATTTCAAAATTTTATTTGCCTTACCCCTAATAGCTGAATCTTGTGTCTTTTGTCTAGCCGTTCTTTTCGGTCAACATCATGAGGTCTCTTTATGACACTTCGTGCTGTGTGTCCCATATTTTGGGAGGGAACCCAGTCTGGATGCCCTTCGTTCTCTAAATCGGCAGGCTCACCTAAAGAATTGAACAATTTTATATAAAAAATGAAATTACATAGACATGTACACATAAAGATATTTATAGTTTGTGGGTGTACAATTTAATTTTGCTTGTCTATTGCTCATTTGTTTTGGGCTAGAACTTGGAGACGACTTTACCTCTTTTGGCTTTTTTAGCTGCTTGTAATGATATTTTTTATATTTTTATTTTTTCCAATGATTATTAGATAATAAGTTTAGTCCCTAATACTCATATATAAAAATTTAAAATATGGACAAAAACTATATAATACTCTATTAGCAATAAAGCATGTTTGAGATGAGCTTAAGTATCTAAAAACTCTAATAAATATGATATATTGATACTATTCTTACCTGTAATAAAGTGCCTGCTACAGACTCTTTGGTACTTTAATTTGGATTCTGTCAAATCAGCACGCTTTATAGCAGCTATCCACAGAGCCCTACGTTTGGAAGACAATGCATTTTTCTCAGGTTTCTTTGGAAGATTTAGAACAGTAGGAATTCTAAAAAAGGAAATATTGTCCCGATCGCGACGACTTCCACAGCCAAACACAATGCAAGTTACAGGCATTTTAGTCAGTTTTATTGAATAAAACGCTTTTGAAAAGACAACTTTATCAAACCACGCCGAAATAAACTTATGAACTCAAGAGTCAAACAGATAATTGATATTTAAAACAATAAACTCATTATTTACGCATGTTTGTTTACGTTTTGTGTGCCAACCACTGTCATCCGAAAATGAATTTGACAGGTCGCTGGATTGCCTAATTACGGAAGTCAGATAATTAAACAGTGTAACTATGCTTAATGAACCTTTATCTATATTTGTCTGTTTTCTTTCGTGTACCTCACTTCTATATCTCTTGTGTGTTGCAAAAACGGCGAACTTTCGAATTTTAAAATGATTTAATTTTGATTTTTCTTCATCGATTTACCTATAAATATATTTTTTCTTTAGTTAACGGTTCCCGGGCTACTGCCTACGTCCACTATTATTGGACCACCCAGTATAGTGATACACGATTTACAAGTCCAGATTTTACAAGGGCAGCCAGCATCAGATCCAGTGAACGAGATTTATCAAAATTTTAATTTATGCAGTTCGACTTTGGGCTACTCGGGTATGCCAAAAGTGGCCGTCTGTCTCCGTTTGTCGTATTACTTTATACAGGGACCGTCATTGTGAAGTACTACACCGGGCGTTTCCTAATTGCGTGCTGATGTTAAAGGGGGTTTCAATTTTGTCATCTACTTCCCAGTATTTATCTTCAATAGAACGAACATGTTTAACATAGGATTTCCAATTTTCAGCCGATATTGAGTCAATCGCTTCTAATGTTATTTTATTTAAATCTTTAATTGAAAGTTCACCGGTGTTGCGCTCTCGAATATATTTTTTTACTCCTGCCCATGCAAGTTCAATAGATTTGAGGTCGCACGTGTATGGAGGCAGCCTTAAAGGTGTATAACCGAGATTACGTAAAAGACCATCAATTTTATACTTTTTTTCTTTAGGCTTGCTGATATTACTTCATATAATTGATATTTTCTCCAAGTTGGATCACATACAAGATTGTTCGATTTAAGCTACGATATCATATGAGCTTTTGTAGAGTATTTAAAGGCACTTTATCTTCTACGTGAGAATGATGAAGCGCATTATCCATTACCACGACTGATTTGGGAGGAATGTTAGGTAGAAGGTTCTCGAGCAACCACTTTTCAAAATTATCTCTGTTAATCTGTCTGTGATAGTCTCCAGTTGTTAGTCCCGAGAAAAAAACTAAAGCAGCACCTAGAACAAATCCGGCTTCTGAACCAGCATGAACTATAGTAAAGGGACTACTAGAACGGATTCCCTGAACAACACCTGTAACACTTTCACTTTGCCAGCATTTGTTCACTGTCATATCATTATCTACGCAGGTTTCGTCTAGATACACAATATTGCGTCCTTCTTGCCTGTATTGCCTTACAGTTGATAGATATTTCACCCGCCAGTGAGAAATATTTGGTCTCTTAATGAGCAATTTTCGTTTATTTTGGCATTTGCGCCAAACAAAACCATTTGATCGTAAAAGCCGATTTAAGGTTTTATACCCGTACAGAAAATATATTTTGTTCTTTACAGCATGAAGTAGGGGTTTGCAGGTCGGAACCTTCTTCAAGTTTATATAAAAATCCTCTATTGTTTGTCGAATTAATTGAAAATCACCATCATCAATTTTATCTTTGTATGATAATCGGAGTCTTTTTTTTATCAGGAGATTTTAAAGGTGGAGTAGATCATGAGCGATCGTTATGTTCTCTTTAAATTTTTCTTACACTTCTTTCCGAAACACCAGTGTAAAATGCAGCGCGTTCTGTTCGATTTTGAATTGGAATAGTCAAACTATTATTTTCAGCTTCTCTAGTACAGGCCTCTATAACGCTCGCAATAACTTCACGTGCACCGCTTCGAATTGTTTTTCCTCTTTTCCTCGCCATCGTTACTTCGAAATAATAATTCAAATTCAACGCAACGCATTTACATAGAAATGAAAACAAATGTTCGAATTGTATAGGCGCCACCGGAAATAGCTAAAACCGTCTAGCGGCAAGTGCATGGAGACTCTAGGCACGTCCCAATTACAAGTGGACCAGTGCGAAATTGACTAAATCCTCGATTAATTTTCCGAACCGCTTAGCTGGCGTACTTTATAGGTGAAGCGGCAAACTATTACAACAAATAAAATAACATAAAATTTATTTGCGTACACAAATTTTACTTTTCCGCTCGCTTAAGACTATGAACCTTTATTTTAAGGTCAGCCTGGTTTCCTTTGGTGCTCCGCACTATAAGTGTGCCCTACAAAAAATAATCTGAGGGTGTCAAATCGGGACTTCGCCGCGGCCATGGAATATCACCGTTACTATATATACTTAAATTAAATTGCTCGTTTAAAAATGCTCTTATATCTTCTCCACAGTGGTATGGAGCATTATCTTCATTATCAAAGTCCACACGCACATGTTCCGGAAGATCATTGAGTTTTTCCATAATTTGATTTCTTAAAAGGTTTAAAAATGTTTTTCTATTCAAATAGTGGTCAAAAAACACAGGTCCCATTATGCGGTCATTTATACTACCACACCACAATTTCACACTTTGATATCCTTGCATTTTAATTTGCTTTACCAATTGCTTATTTGTCCCAGAATAGTAGTGAGTATTATTTTTGTTATACATTCCCGCAGTGGAAAATATCGCCTCATCTGTCCAAAGGATTTTATTTAAAATCCCTCTCACAAAATGCAGGTCCATCATTTGCATACAAAAATCCAGTCTGGTCTGATAATCAGCTTCAGTTAAAAATTGAACTGGAAGAAACTTATATGGAGATATTTTGTTTTCTTTTAATACTAGATGTATGCTGGTCATAGAAAAATTCAAATCCCTTTGTGCATCTCTTAAAGAGTTGGTAGGATATTCAATGAAATATAATAAAACCCCCATTTGAAAATCTTGAGAAACGACTGAACGGGCTTTTTCCCTTTTCGTATATTTCGAAACTCCATGAGTAAGGTTCGACCTCTGTTCCTTGACTGTAACTTCTTGATTACCTGTGTCTGTGTGCCGTAATATTGACCAGAATCGTAAATATAGTATGTTCTAGTCTAAAATAATTGATACCATATTTCTTGTTTTTATATCTTCGAAGATTTTTTCCCCACATTTTAATAATTAAATAAAAATGTATAAAAATAATCATTTTTTATGGGTACTTGATAAATGTTTGTAATATATTGATGCTACGTGATAACTGCAACTGAAACTATTCATTTCAAAACAATTAAAATAATCGATAGCCTGTATATTTATTTTCACCTAATGGTAAAGTTATCAAAGGCTCTTATATTAATCTTTTTAAATATCCTGACGGTGGAAATATATAACCTTTACATTTGATTGATTTTTGTTTTTCCGTTAGGTACGCCTCGCAGACTCGTCAATGTCGGATATTTCAATGTTTTATAAAAACATCTTTAAATGAATAAGTACGCAATTTAAATGCTGAAAATAAATCATTTGCGACATTAAGAAAAAATTTTAATGGATTTTTTCTTATTTAATCCTATTTATTTCTTGGCAACGAATTTCGTCCAGTGAAGTTATTTCTAAAATGTTTTTCATTTGTTCAGGCATTGTAGTAATTTTGTAACGGTATTCATACATCATTTAAAAAGTTAATTAAAAGTTTTTATGCGTAGATATGGTGTATCCAATTTGAAAGGCGATCGTAGCTTGAAATTGTTAATTTCTAATCCATATGAATAATTAATAGAATGTCACCAGACGGAAGTAGCTAAGCCGGTTAATACAAAAACCTTTTGAACTAACATTAAAACAACTAAAGAGAGTTAGATATTACGTAAAATGTAAAAATAAGAATCATTTTTTGCAAATACTTCCACTATATTCGTTTCGCCTCACAATAGCTTCTTCGACCGTTACAGTGGAGATGTTAAACTTTTGTAGAACTAGAGTCCGTAACAGCTTTTTATTTTTACTTGTCCTTCACCAGCAGACCAGCGCTTTACGTCGGTAATGATCAATCGAACAAAAATTCTACGGGGAATAAGGAGCGCAGATGCAAAATAATTACTGAACTGTTTATTTTAAGTTATTTGCTATTTGCTTTGGCAGGGCCGCATTACCCATGTATCCGTAATCTCAAGCGGGCCTAGGGCCCCATAAGTTGTAGATGCGGTAATGGCTTTGGGTGCTAATTTTTTGTGTTCTGTGTTGAGTGCTAGACTAAACCAGGCGTATAATTGCAGCGATAATGATTTTATATTGTTTTGTGAGTATTTAGCGTTGTAGTTGTGATAAAATGAATTACAATACCAATCGGGAATAGCTAAAAGAAAAAGAGCTGACAAAAACGAAGCAAAATTGAAAAAGCATGTAAAAATAGACAATTTTTTTTAAGTTATAGACAAAAGTAACACCAGTCAGTCGTCCGACCATTATTCCAATTGAAAATAACCTGCTATTGTTTGTCAAAACTGATCTAGAAGCGGCCTCCACATTCATAACATTAGAACAACCTATTTCATTTGATTTCACAGCCTACTGGGACCCTTATTTTGTTAATATCTCAATTTGAGAAAAATTGTAACATAGACCGTTATTCGGCCGAACGCTACTTGCTTGATTTAAAAACTACCTTTCGTACGGAAATCAACATAAAATGAAATGTCTATGTGGAGTTTTGTGTAAAATTAATTTTGTATATATGATTTTAAAAATGTAGTACCCCTACTGCATAATGTTTATTCACTTAATCATTGATTAAATAAATGTACGGTTGTAAAAAAATACGAAAAAAAAAAGAATTATATAATAAATAATTATCCACTATACTGAGTGAGGCATTATTATTCATTATTATGAGTTACATAGAAATAAACTGGGAACGGAACATTTTGGTATAAATCCAAGATGCTATAGCAATAAACTGGTACGAATTCGCCACGACGTAACGTAAAAACTACTTAGTTATTCAAATTATGTCCAAAAATTAAGTGTGGCATGGATAGAAGCTGGTAAAATGTTGGAATGGTGGAACAAAATGACTCCCAATAAAGATGTTTGGAAAGACAATATGTATTACTAAATGACTATGAGCGGAACTAAACTGGGTCACACTTCACTATTTCCAATAAAAGGAAAGATTCATAACGAGGGAAGTTCCGGGAAAAGAAAATTTGCTTGTAATGCAAAAATATGTTGTTCTACAGATCAAGATAAGTAACACGCACTTATATAGCTATACAGGGTTGCTAAAAAATATTTTTTTTGCCAATCCTGTGTAGCAACAAAAAAAATTATTAAAAATTGATATTCTCAAACTGCAGAAAAATATACAAAAATGTTTAAATTTCGACGATAATGATCAGAATCGCAGGTATATTTACTTTAGTGCATGTTGAGTTCCTTATTTCTGTATTTTGATGTCTAATGTGTATGTCTTTATTAAAATA
This sequence comes from Kuschelorhynchus macadamiae, assembly GCA_030620095.1. Classification (NCBI taxonomy): domain Eukaryota; kingdom Metazoa; phylum Arthropoda; class Insecta; order Coleoptera; family Curculionidae; genus Kuschelorhynchus; species Kuschelorhynchus macadamiae. The sequence goes on from JAUTXW010002869.1 coordinate 213,953, forward strand.
CATTACCGAGAACAATAAATCTGGCGTAAAAAAAGTCCCCAGTGTTTGTAACGCCTTCATAAAACAATTCGCCTATACAGGGTGTTCCGAAATGTCGTGTAAATATTAGAGGGACGATTTCTTGGATTACTTTAAAAATATATATATATATATTAATATTTGTTCGCAAATGGTTTATTTTCGAGATATAAAGAAACTTGGCGGGGGGGAAATGTATCCAACATAACATAAAATAATTTGACTATATTTAAAGAATCTTACGGCTTGGGTGATATATCCCAATGATTTGATCCTAAATATATTCTATTTAGAGATCCCCTTGCATAATATATTTATAAAAAAAAAATGAAAAAGTGGCTATGCTTTTTTGACATAAACTTTTTTTAAAAAAATCTAGAGTATAATGAGATAAAAGTACGCGGGGGGCAAAAGTCTCAAATGCAAATTTTACAGAAACAAAGCGAAATCTAGCATCACCGCCAGTACCGCCACAATATGTGCTGGGAAATACCAAACTGCATCCGCCAGTGTTTTTTTGGAATCCAAGGAGCCGTGTTTTTGCAGCAATGAGATAATTTATATTTTTGTACAGTTTGTATGTAATTTTTGTAAATTAGTTAGTAAGTTATTGTAGCGTTGGTTATAATTGTATTTTGAAAACCATTGAGTAGCACGTTATATGTTATGTGAAGGTATGTAAGACCTAGTGAATTTGCATGCATTTCGTTAGGTTAAAAATGGCGGTAGATTTAAAACAATTTAAAACTTTTACCCTATATTTATTTACAATATTGTTTTTACTTTACAGGAATTACCAAAGGACCTCCAACAGAAAATTATTCACTGATGAAATGTTAAATTCAGCAAGAGCTTTAATAGCAGATGGTTACTCAATTCGAGGAGCTGCTGAAAGGCTAGGTATACACGAGTCCACGTTGCGTAAAAGGTTACAATCTAGGTATGGAGCAAAAACCTTTAGAAGGTTCAAGCCAGTTTTTACCGAAGAGATGAAACGTTTGGTAGTCCAACATTGCAAAGATATAGATGACAGGTTCTATAGTCCGAGCCAAAAATACTTAAGAATTATTGCCTATGAATATGCGGTCCTAAATAATTACAGCCATTTGATGAGCAAAAAAGAATAGCTGGCAGGAACTAGGCATACAATTTTGTACGAAAATATGGCCTATCGCTAAGAACTCCGAATCCAATTAGCTAGGCAAGGATGATGGGGTTTAATAAAACACAGATTGAGGCATTTTTTGAAAACTTATCTAAACTTAACAAAGAACATAAATTTCCACCAGGCTCCCAAAATTGTTAGCAGTAAAGGAAAAAAGCTTGTCGGGAAAATTTCATCGGCTGAACGCGGTGAAACAGTCACTATTGTTCGTGTTGAGTGCAGCTGGAAATTTTGTAGCCTAGGCGTTCATATTCATTTGTTGACCATTCCTCCTCACAGTAGCCACAGGCTCCAGCCCCTAGATCGCTGTTATTTCAAGCCACTAAAAACGCTGTATGCTGATGAATGTGATCACTGGTTAACGACTAATCCAGGAAGATAAATTACGCATTTTCAAAGTGCCAAAATATTGGGACGTGCGTATGAACGCTGTTCTACGATGGGCAAAGGTGTTAAAGCCTTTGATACTTACGGCATTTATCCGATGAACAGAAATGTATTTTCAAACGAGGACTTTCTACCATCTTTCGTTGCCGAAAAAATGACCATTGAGAACTACGAAGTCAACCATTTTGAATCGGATTCTGATCCTGAATTTTCAGTGCCTTTAACCACCTTGGGCAAAAAAGCAAGAATAGCTAAAAATCCATTTGCTTCCTCAGAGGATATCTCGCTTGATCAGCTTTATCCTCCATCTTGTGGTGCACATATTAAGAAAATCCATTCGACCCCTGAAAAGCAATTACTTGAAAATCCATTTGCTGCCTCATCCAAAATGGTAACTCCAAAAGAAATATTTTCGCTTCCCAGACGATCAGAAGATCTAAAAAGAAGAAGGCAAGGCCAAAAATCAGAAATATTATCAAGTACTCCCTTTAAAGAAAAACTAGAGGTTGTTTATGAAGAGAAGCCTAAAAAGGAAGAATTACGAAGGAAGAAAGGAGTAAAAAGAAATATAACTGACGACGAACAAAAAAATATGATAGCAAGAGGGGAAAGAAGTATTTGGAGGATGTAGCTTGTCCCGGTTGTTCAGAAAAATACATGGATCCGCCAATAGAAGATTGGGTCCAGAGCAAAAAATGCTCAAGCTCAATGCTATGATGAATGTACCGCCCATGAAAATATAGGAAAATTTATTTGCGACTTGCATGATACATGAAGTTTTGTTTAAGATTTTTAATTTTTGTATTTGTTAGTAATATACGTTTATCTGCGCGGGAATTTTGCCCCACGCATTTGAGAATTTTACACCGCAAGTGGGGTAAAAATCCCATTTTGAGTTTGCTCATTATTTATTTTTTTGTATGTTACTCTTATCGTTTTTTGAGTAAAGTCTATACATTTTTATACCTAAAAGATTGTATTATTATTCTAAAAAATAAACGTTTGGCTTCATCAAAATTTCTGGTTTTTGTGCTAGTATATATGTTAGGTGCGTCCTTTTGCCCCATGTTACTCTATTTATTCTTTTTGTCAATTTTAACAGAATGCAAATTTCCATTAAAAAAATAATTTTTTTCATGGATAGAAATATCGAAAAAAAAATTTAAAATTGTTCCTAGAGAGGCACTTAACAAATATAATGCTCGGTCCAATAAAAAAAACTTTTACGAAATTAGGGTCATATTGAATAATTTTTAATTTTACACGATATTGTATAACATCCGGTATAACAAATCCTGAAAAGTTTATTCAAATCCTTTTAGGCCGTGGCTTAAGTGATACAATAATCTACTTAATGCAAAAAAAGTGCATTCAATTTGCTTAATCTCAAACAGAGATATTTGGTCTTAAAAATAGTAACACAATTTTAACTATTCTTAGCAGAATAGGACGTAGTTTATGGTCGAGTGGCCGTTTTTTAATAAAGCGTTGTACAATTATTGAATACAATATACTGCAGTCAAATATTTATTTCCGATATTTTTTGTCAAATAGCGCTACACGGTCTTGTCCAGGTGTGCACCCATCCAAGTACTAGCAGCCCTAGAAGACGCTTCCCACTAAGCAAAAAAAACATCCATGTGTGGTCCCATTTGTTTCCCGATTTGGCTGTTACATTACAAATCTTGGCACAGTCCCATTGCATTTGCTTAATACTTTCGTTATATGGCCTGCAACTTAACAAAATCGCAATAACGTTACAATCACGATGTTTTAATTTCGAAACATTAATATATTTGCTACGTTTTGGTGTCTTCTTTGCATTGTAAAATTAACGGTATTTAGTTATCATTTTACTAATGATACATTATACTGTATCACTTACGTTACTTGATTTACATTACAAGCATGTATTCCAGGTGTTTTATTTTAAACGGTTTTGTAACCTTAACAAATAATTTAAAAATATAGAACCGACTTAAAAAAATTGCTAAAAAGTAAAAAAATAATATTTTATTTATTCCTTAAATAAAGATATTTTGAAGTTGACGCCCAAAGTAGCCTCACCCGGCCATTACAAAACATAGTTGATGTATTTTATATTACATTACATATAAAAGAAATATATAGCTAGCCTTACATCTTTTAAAACTGATGCCCCAATCACTTGCTCTCAAAACCCCTTTGTGGAACGCGCAAGCACAAATTGCTATTTCCATCCAATCGCTGACCCCAAAGTTAAATGACAATATTGACTTCCTACAGGACATTTATAAAAGTCCAAACACATCAATAACGAATTCGCATTTCGAGACATACGCAGAAATATTTTGAGGGTCTTGCAACCATTGGCTAGGTTAGTGCATGAAGATTTTATTGACGGCCGAGTTATAGAAGATACAACTAAGTAAACTAAATGTTAACTATAAAACAACTCCAACCCCAGCAACGACCAAATTTACTCAGAAGTTCGACTTCAAAATAGTGACGTACGTGACCCTCTCTGAATAACAGTAAAATCTGTATTATATTAGTAAGTTTAAGGTTACTATGGTGAGTATAGGTAATACGTATAAGAATATTTTTATGATATATGTTATTACAGATTAGTCAATATTCAAAAACTTTCAGTTTTAAAGCAGAAGGGCTATTGTCTTCTGTTCCTAGCGTTGTTTATTCAAAAATAAAAATGATTCGCCTGGGGTACCGTCAAATGGAGCGACTTGAAACCATGGGTCAGATTTGTAACGCACACTCATATTATCCCTTTTTTCAAAACTTAGATGGCCCTTAAGCTATTATCGGTGATAATCTTACTAGTCATTTATCGTTCAGGATCGTACAAGAGTGCAAAAATCACAACATCAAATTTATTTTACTTCCTGCTAATAGCACACATTTGACTCTATCACTAGACGTTAGCTGTTTTGGACCTATTAAAATAGAGTGGCGAAAGACCTTATTTAAACGGAAAGCGTATACCGAAAACAAGAGAGGGAAACATCTCTTTTGAAACACTTAAACTGCTTTAACCACAAGAAGTGAACCGAATAAGTCGAGTTTTAGGTGCACGGGACTATATCCTCTCGATAAAGAATAAGCTCTTAAGAAACTTTCCGACTACGGAAAAATGTTAGAACCAGAAGCATCACAGTTATCGTCTGATTCATTGATGAGTTTAGTAAAAGAGTCAAGGGGAAGCAAATCCGTAACAACATTAAAACGAAAAAAAAAATTGCAATTGCAAGCCCGGAGAAAGTGTAGTACACAGCTTGAAGCAGGCTATTCGAAACAAGAAAAGAAGGCCTTAAGTTTAAAGAAGAATGTTCCAGTAAATCAAGATGTTACAGAAAATGATGAAGAAATATGTGAAGAGGAAAATGTAAAACAGAACAAAATGTTAAAACCTTTATGGCCAGAAAATTTAAAATGTGGTATGTTTCTTTTAGTAAATTTTTTTGTAGAAAATAAAGACGACGAGAAATTCTGTGTTGCACAAATTAAAAAACTTACACAAGCAGATATAAAAACATCTTGCTTTATGGAAAACAGAAAAATTATGAATGTATTTTTGGAACCGCTAGTTCCTGATATTCCTAGTATACATATAAAGCAAATCGTGAAGATCAATTTTCCTCAGAAAAGGTTTTTTTTTAATTTCAAAAGGACCCTTTCTTCTACTTTTATTCACATATATGTATCACCCATTTTATAATTTTTGTTTACGACCAATATGTATTTATCACGTTTATCACTTTTAAAATGTACAATAAATATGGTTTATTCTTATTTTATAATGTCAAGTACTTTCTAAAAACCCTAACTGTGTTCCGAACCACCCCCAGAAAGGTTTGGACATGGAATATTCATAATTATAAATGGCCTTTCCATCTCGCCCTAAACTCGGGGCGAGTCGGAACATTACTTTTTTTGATATATTGGAGATTGTAATTAATTAGATCATTATCTTAGCCAGAAAATTAAGACAGTCCCTTAAGATATGTAGAATTTATATTAAAAAATACCATAAAACTGTTATCGAGTCGTCTCGGTTGATGGTACTTTTGAAAAAAAACTAGTTCGAACTCAAGCAGGTACCTAACATTTTTGCGAGTTTATTATTTAACGTGTTGGTTTTGAAGCAACTGTAACATGGTAAGGCCCTTGAGTTAATAACGTTTTTTCGCGGAAGCAATTTATGTTCGTATTTAGAATATTAACTAGGAAACCTATCAAAAATTTTATTAAGGAACTATTTATTTAACGTCAGAATGTTAATATTATTGTAAAAGTGCTTTCATTTTACGATCATGAGATGTTTGTTTTACAAGGTATAAAATATGATATACATTATTAGTATCGAAACATAACAACCCTAAGTTGTTATGTTTTACTCGATTAGCATAATTACAATTTTAGGTTTTTTTTTTATTCCAAAGCTTAAAGTTAGTAAAAAACTAATATATCTTTGTCAGTGGCAACAAAACACGCAGTCATTCGATGTCCGTCCATTATTTTTTAGAGCTTCATTTCTCGCTTCGAACATTTATAATTAATGTGAATGCGAATATATTCAGGGTCATACCCGACGTATTGATATTACATAGTTATTTTAATAAGTTTGGAGACGAAAAAATATTTCATAACGGTCCAATTTTAATGCGTATTCTGGGAGCTTCCGTGAATTGAACCTCTGGCCATGCATTTTCTTGGCCGATGTTAAAATTAAAAATCACAGGTCTGGATTCAAGTCTAAAATAAACCTCAGCATTACGTATGTCGTAGGTAGTTTTCACTTTTGAAATTTAATTATTTAGAGGTCTGGAAAAGCTTGAGAATTCCTGCAACTTGCAAATATACAAGCCATTTATAGGGGATAATTTAGACTTTAATATTTTTGTAACGTAAAGAAATAATAAGATGCGGTTATCAGAGAGCAAATTTAATGGTACATAACTACTGTTATCTTAAAGCTCATATAAGAACTTATTCGACTGGATTTGAAAGTGTTATTTATATATAAAGATAACTCTTCACAATTAGACCGGATATATGAAATTACTCCCGTTCTTGTGCATTTGGTCTCATTTTTTCCATGGTACCTCTGCAATATGATTTTCAGAAATATTAATTGAACTCGCGGATAGAAAGGCTCTTTCCTGTACAACAACAATAAACGTACTAAATAGGAAGTTCATTCAAGGTTTGCTCGGTGCCCGGTAAAACCCATAGTGAATGCGGCCTCAGTAAACGTAGTCAAAATAATCTTAGAGAAACATAGGGTACTACACTAAAACTCAAGGAGGATTTAGCTCTTATTAGTGGAGCCCCCAAAATCCACACGACGAAACACCCTAGACATGACAAAAATATTAAAACATATAAGAACACCATGTTAGCCGAGACCAAAAATGAAATCCTGCAGAAAAGAGCCTGTCGACAAGGACGAGCTGTATGGATAGACATAGGGAAGAATACGGAAATAATGCAACACATAAAAAATACCTTGACGAACCGGTAGAATGGCTTAAGACCTTGAATCTAGCCAGAAGTCCCAAAATATCAACAAAACAACCAACACTAGCTCCTCCTTCTCGATTATCCGATCCAGACTTGGATGATTACTGCAATATCACAGCTCTATTCACAAACATAATTTCCACCATACATAGATGACCGATTAAGCCTCAAGAGAGTCTTTAAGGCCTGCACTCTAGAGGACCGTAAAACTGAGCTTGACGGGCCTAGTGTACATCCAGTTTCTGTCCCCAGATTAAGCAACCTGGAAAAAATCTGCAGCAGCCTTCTTGAACTCCTTCCCAAGGGTAAGAAACACATTTACTATATCAACAAAATCAGAGGCATGACTAATAAATACGAAGCGTGCCAAGACTAAGGGCGCTCAGTGCCACAATTGCTAATTATTAAAAATAAGTCTACAAAACGCATTAAAAAATACATGCCCACTGCATATGGGCCAAAGAACATAAAACACCCGATTCACAATTACCTATAAAGTGCGGGACACGAAAGAAAACCGGGCGGAGTCAATCGGTTTAGGAAGGTCGGCCAAGAAATCTCTTTAAACCAGTGGTGTCCCGTAGTTCTTTAAATAATATGGCACTCCTTTTTGACTATACGCACTTTAGATAATTAAAAAATATAGCTATGCTTAATGAACCTTTATCTATATTTGGCGGCGAACTTTCGAATTTTAAAATGATTTAATTTTGATTTTTCTTGGTCGATTTACCTATAAATATATTTTTTCTTGAGTTCTGTCATTAACGGTTCCCGAACTACTGCCTACATCCACTATTATTGGACCACCCAGTATATTGATACACTATTTACAAGTCCAGATTTTACAAGGGCAGCCAGCATCAAATCCAGTGAAGGAGATTTATCAAAATTTTAATTTATGCAGTTCGACTTTGGGCTACTCGGGTATGCTAAAAGTGGCCGTCTGTCTGCGTTTGTCATATTACTTTATATAGGGGCCGTCATTGTGAAGTACTATACAGGGCGTTTCCTAATTAGGTGCTGATGTTAAAGGGGGTGTTTTTATGTTCTAAGTCTTAACTTTTGAGATATAGGATGGTAAAGTTTAAAAAGAAAACATTTTTTTTCATCTCAATTCTGATGCTGTTGTAGATAACTGCATGAAATTTGATACACGTCTTCTATGCATTAAGGAGCATACGGATTTACCCAGGTTAATTATGCACGCCACTGGTAGAAATTTCAAAAATTGATTGTTAATGAAAAATGCCCTTTTATGCATAAAAGACGTGTATCAAATTTCACACAGTTATTTATCTATAATAGCATCAGAATTAGGATTTAAAAAAAAATGTTTTTTTAAAACCCTGTATTTTTAAAGTTAAGACTTTTAGATTCATATTAAACTTTTTTCTTAAAAAGGTCCAAGAATCACCCCTCTTGAACATTAGCACGCAATTAGGAAACGCCCTGTATAGTACTTTACAATGACGCTCCCTGTACAAAGTAAGTTTTCAAATATTAATTGCAATATTACATATTTTTTGACACCCGGTATTGAACAGAAAATTAATTATTTTGAAGGATTTTATTGACAGCTACTTTATGAACAATTACAAAATATATGAAAAAAAACTAAGCCATTTTTGAGGTTGACGGCTGTCATTCTAATGGTTCGATTCCTTCTAAATCGTTGTCTTCCTCAGAAAATGATGATATTTCGTCATCACTAGTTGAAGATTAGTGATAACTAAATCATCAATAACTGTTTCAATTTTGCCATCTACTTCCCTTATCCTTTATCTTCAATAGAACGAACATGTTTAACATACGATTTCCAATTTTGAGCCGATATTGAGTCAATCGCTTCTAATGTTATTTTATTTAAATCTTTAATTGAAAGTTCACCGGTGTTGCGCTCTCGAATAATTTTTTTACTCCTGCCCATGCAAGTTCAATAGGGTTGAGGTCGCAGCCTTAAAGGTCTATGACCGAGGTTACGTAAAAGACCGTCAATTTTATACTTTTTTCTTTAGGCTTGTTGGCTGATATACTTCATATAATTGATATTGATATTTTCTCCATGTTGGATCACATACAAGATTGTTCGATTTAAGCCATGATATCATGAGCTTTTGGAGAGTATTTAGTTGGAACTTTATCTGCTACGTGAGAATAATAAGACGCATTATCCATTACCACGACTGATTTGGGAGGAATGTTAAGTAGAAGCTTCTCGAGCAACAACTTTTCAAAATTATCTCTATTCATCTGTCCATGATAGTCTCCAGTTGTTAATCCCGAGCGAAAAACTAAAGCAGCACCTGGAACAAATCTGGCTTCTGAACCAGCATAGAGCGAATTCCCTGAATAACACCTGTAACACTTTCAGCATTTGTTCACTGTGATATCATTATCTACCCAGGTTTCGTCTAGATGCACAATATTGCATCCTTCTTGCCTATATTGCCTTACAGTTGATAGATATTTCACCCGCCAGCGAAAAATATATTTGGTCTCTCAATGAGCAATTTTCGTTTATTTTGGCACTTGCGCCAAACAAAACCATTTGATCGTAAAAGCCGATTTAAGGTTTTATACCCCGTATGGAAAATCTATTTTTGTTTACAACATGAAGTAGGGGTTTGCAGGTCTGAACCTTCTTCAAGTTTATATAAAAATCCTCTATTGATAGTCTAATTACTTGAAAATCACCATCGTCAATTTTATCTTTGTATGATAATCGGATAACCAGGAAATTTTAAAGGTGAAGTAGAACATGAGCGATCATTATGTTCTCTTTGAATTATTCTTACACTACTTTCCGAAACACCAGTGTAAAATGCAGCGCGTTCTGTTCGGTTTTGAATTGGATAGTCAAAATATTATTTTCAGCTTCTCTAGTAAAGGCCTCTATAATGCTCTCAATAATTTCACGTGCACCGCTTCGAAGTGTTTTTCCTCTTTTGCTCGCCATCGTTACTTCGAAATAATAATTCAAATTCAACGCAACGCATTTATATAGAAAAGAAAACAAATGCTCGAAATGAATAGGCGCCACTGGAAATAGCTAGAACCTACTAGCGGCAAGTGCATGGAGAGTCTAGGCACATCCCAATTACAAGTGGACCAGTGCAAAATTTACTAAATCCTCGATTAATTTTCCGTACCGCTTAGCTGGCGCACTTTATAGGTGAAGCGGCAAACTATTACAACAAATAAAATAACATAAAATTTATTTGAGTATACAAATTTTGCTTTTCCGCTTGCTTAAGAATATAAACCTTAATTTTAAGGACCGCCCGGTTTTCTTTCGTGTCCCGCACTATACTACCCGCTTAAAAAATGCATACAACAGACCACACCAAAATACAATTTTCAACAGAATGCCTTACAGTCTCCATAGCACCCCAACCCTTTTCCAATTCTATAATCCATTCCTTTCGTTAATAGTTTACATCCATAATCCTTTAATTCCCTGAGTCATGTTGAGTACAATCGACATACTGAATTATATATCTAGGCCTCCAGTATAACAACACGGCAACATAACATCACAGTCACGCGACAAAGCCGCATTCTTTCTGCATGGTCTCCCTGTGAAACCAAAGACTTCTGTAATCAAGATCCGCCCTCTAGAACTTCTCGGTACGGTCAAACGGAACAAAGGCAAACACATTCTGACTAATACCACCACAGCCCCCAGTAGGATATTCCTTAACAACCTGCTGATATACATGGAAAAACAGAACGCCAAACACATCCTGTGGTTAGCCTGCGCTTCTTTAGAGTTGAGTAGGATTAGATGATGCCCGGAAGTAATCAAGCTCCAGTAACTACTTAGATTTTGCAGGGTCTAGTGAAAAAAGATTCACAAGAAAAGATTCCCAATGAGGACTTCTAGGCCCGACGAACCGACCCTTCAAGACAGGCAGATATCTTAAGCACAAAAAGTTAAAGTTTTATAAAGCTGCCTTAAAATATATTTAAAAATAGACAATAATATCATTAGCCCATTTGAAGAATAGTGTTAGTTGAACTTTTATTGGTGATTTGTAATGTTGACTTCAATCAAATAAGAACGACCGAATGTTACTGTAATTAACACCTAAAATTAAGTTTTAAAAAATTCAATAACAAATCAATTACTTAAAAATCAAATAGGCTTATTTTGACATTTTTACCGGTATTTAAATAACATCCCTAGGATAAAATTATAAGCCTGTATGTAAATAGTAAATTTTTTTGCCAAATATTCTTAATATGACCCTGTTTATAAACTAGTTTAGTCCAGATTATTATTGGCAAAGCTTGATAATTCTGTCTCAAAATAACTCATCAAGAAAAAAATGTGTTTAAGTATGTAATTCTAAAATTTATAATAACTAAATTTGTTATTGTGTCTAAATATGTGGGAATTATAGAACACACCCTTTCTTTGAGTCATCAAAACAAAAATATATTCGGAATGTCCTAACACTGGAACCTGTGGTGGAAGATAGATCAAAATACAAGAGTTCTAACCACACTACACCACAACTTGTTACGATCTGGACGCGCGTTTCGCTAACCAAGTTAGCATCATCAGCAGATGATATAAACTGTGTTTATATCAGTTTGTTTTTTATCAGTGTTTATATCAGTTTATATCATCTGCTGATGATGCTAACTTGGTTAGCGAAACGCGCGTCCAGAACGTAACAAGTTGTGGTGTAGTGTAGTTAGAACTCTTGTATTTTGATATACTCGGAATCTTCTAGCAAATCTTTTAAATGTTTATGCAGGATATAGGCTTCTGGTTAGGAGGTATATAATTATAAAAATGAGTTGCACTGCCCAATCTTGGAATTGTTACTTGTTCATATTTCAATTTCGATCTCAGGTTAAATGAATTAATTAAAGTAGACCAGATTTTTTCTTCAGATGTGTTTTTGTGATCTTTTAGACGTTGCCCTGGATTTTTTTTCTGGATGCTGCTATAAGATTTAATATGACCATAGGTTCCCCCATCTTGCTACATTTTTGGAGTATATCAGACTATTATAAAAAATAACTATAATAATTATCGAGATTAAATCCGGCAGTATTATTAGGGTTCGTAATGTAATGGTACAAAATAAACGGCACCCTAACTTTTGTTCACAGGAGGCCTATTTATTTAAATTTCGATTCTCAAATCATATTTAAATCAGAAGCAAAAAGTTATTAATCAATTAACTTGTATTTGTATCTTACTCTCCTTGTTGAAAATTCACTTCGGTTGGAATCACTTAGCATTCTAATAGGATTTGAATGTCGAGTAATACCAATAAAAATGACTGCCAACTCTGCGCGTGGCACATACCGGTTTATTTTTATTAAATATGCTTTATCTTATGTTATTCTAAAGGCCGTTTTACATGTTGCAATTCTTCTTTGCAATATGCAATAGTCTTGAAGAAAGGCATTCGCAGTTTGACAAAAAGTACAAACGTCTTGCCACTGCGCATGCTTTTGTTCAAGACTATCGCAACTTGCAAGAAAGAATTGCAGCATGTAAAACGGCCTTTATACCTAAAATAATACATATTTAATGAGTATACAGCTTTCTACCACAGGTAGAGTTGGCAGTCAATTTTATTCTTGTACTATTCGTCAAGTGTCTTTAAGAACGCTAACACATTCTACATAGGTTTGACCGAAAATTATTCAACTTTAAATGTGACATTCTCGCCTTCTCTCATACCTGTGTATGGCAAAATGTATCGTATTTACCGAGACACTGCGAGACCTGTCAAAACCAGGGCTGCCCATATGTGCACCAGATCCAAAAAGCCGTACAGAGGTATTTTAAACGTGCCTTTATATGAATTACAGATAAGTATAAAACAAAAGTAAGGACTTTTATCACGGTGATATATTTGTGCAATGCATAATGCAAATAAAAAACGAGGACTCTTTTTTTATCGTCCAATTGTATGAAAGTGCCCGTTGTTAACTCCAATTGTTAAGGAGCACATCAATATTTGCACGAGGGCGCCAACTTGGATCAACGCGGCCCTGGTCAGAACTCTATCGCATTCCACATAGCTAATAACTAATAAGGCATCTTTTAATGAGGAAGGACATTTTAGTACTCGCCAACATCCTTCATTCAAGCTTTATTGGAACGCTAACGCATTCAACTCCGTTTTTACCGAAAATTATTGAATTTTGAATGAGACTATCGTGGAATACCCAATTTAAGCCCTGTTAAACGGCTAACGCATTCCCAAAGTTTGAACTTTAAAAGCATCCGGAAGTAATGTTTTCGTTATCTTTTCAAAGTTGTTCGTGTTCAACTGTAACTATATTTTCATCTAAAGGAGTCTCATTTTATAATAAATTAAGCGTTTAACTTTGACTATGTTCAGCAAGGAAAAAAAAACTGTATTATATATAAAAATTTGCTGCTTGATCTAATTTTACGTCGAAAATACGCTAATAAAAATGAAGTCCTGAAAGTTAATTTATTGTTGTCAACCATTTCTTTGTTGTATTTTTATTTTGGCAGTGCAAGGATTGTGGAAGTTTTAATTTTTTTTTTTAATCCGTAAAACAGAAAAAATGATTTGTCTATTTTTATGACGATCTTTATTGCAACTTATACTAAAAAAATATATTTATAATGTATTTTCTTGACATAATCTACCGATCTTTTAAAAATAAATTGTGCTGACGTCATTACAAATATTTTTGAATTTATAAACGTATGACAAAAGAGTGATTAACCAAAATTTTTTCTTATGTCTCACACACATTTTTTTCGGAACTGATTAATTTATATAAATGGCGAAATAAGTTATAGAAAAGAAAATACTTTTAAGTGGCTTTTTAACTATATCTAAGTAATAGGGTAGAAGTGGAATCTGTCCAAAACAAACCCGTTTAATTTGTAAACAAAAATATTTTATTATTTTGCGGGAAGATTGCGATAAGACAGCATATTAACATGTTAGTCGAAAGTTGTTTCTAAAATTGGGAACAGAACCACTTTTAATTATATACTGCTCAGCCAGATGCGATTACTAAATCGATCTAAAAGGGTCACATCAATATTTTTCCCGCACCCCAAAGGGTGTGCTAATAGAAACTGCTACTTCTATGGGCGCACGTAGTTATCGAGACACAGACACATGGCAGGATTTTTTGTTTCATTTTTGCTAACTATGTGAACTGAAACTTATAGACACTTGACACAGAGGTCGCGCGGTCGATATTCTAACTCGATATTGTTTCTGACGTTTTTAATCGATGAAAATTAGTTTATAAACCGTTTTGTTGTAATATATATTTTTTATTTTTTTATGATCCATGTGTGAGTTGGAAATATACAGGAAATAAAATGTTGGTAGTTACTATTGCAAAAAACTAAACAACTAAAAAGTGCTTGCGAACTTAATTTTGCAAAAATAACCAATTTCAAGGTGATCTATGTTTTGAGTTGTGAACGTAGATGGAATAAAATGTCGGTAGTGAAAATAACTAAACAACTAAAGAGAGGCTATCCGTTTTAGCAACGTTAAGTATCGAGAAATCGTTTATAAAAGGAACGTGCGTGCAATTTTAACGAACGTGTCATTCAGCATTTTTCCAATTCTAAAGAACGAATAGTAGACCTGAATTTCAAGAGAATTTAAAGCTCAATTTAAAGATAAGATATTTATTTTTATTTTAAGTATGCTTATTTTTAAATTTGTTATTGACCTCTCAATATAATTTACCACGAGCCGCCACTGATTAGAAGTGAGTGTGACCCAATTTAGTTCCACTCATAGTTATTTAGATTATTACTGTCTTTGCAAGCATTTTTATCGGGTTTCATTTTGTTCCACGATATTGGATTCGTACCAATATTTTACCAGTTTCTACCTATGCCAGCCCCACTTGATTTTTGGGCTAATTCAAAATAAATTGAATAAATAGTTTTTACTTCATGTTTATTATACTATTTTTATTATTTATTAATGATTTACCCGAAATTTGTGACAATAAGAGAGTGACTTTGTTTGCTGATGCAGTTACCTGGTGGCTGGTGAGAGTACGAAAGAAGGTGCGCAAATGGCTCAAGAAATGTTAAATACATTTTATAGTTGGTTTAATGGAAACAAATTGTACCTAAATATAGATAAGACCAATTTTCTATGTTTTACTCGTCAAACGCGAGTCATCAATGAATAGGGTTGCCAACCGTCCTGTATTTGGAAGAACGTCCTGAATTTTAGTAGATTTTACCGTATTTGTCCTTCGTCCTTCCGATCTTCCGAGAATTTTGTCCCGGATTTTGATAATTTTTATTTTTTTCTGAAACATAAACACAAAAATACAATTTTATTATTTTTAATGACTTCCGGCAACGTCGATTTGTTGCATTATGTCATCTGTCGACTGTCGAAATAATGATAAAAATGCGCACTTAAAGTGCGAAACTCTGTGGTTTTTGCTATTTGGATTTATCTGAATAAGTTGTGAGTTAGTAATATCTAAGAAGTATGAGGTAAAAGGTAGATATTTTATTAAAACTTAGTTGTGTGTTAAGTGATTTTCAAATTTTCTTTTTTTCTGCTTACTGAAAATATTATTTATTAGGTTTTATTTTGTTAAAATTAATAAAATATGAAATGACACATTATTAATAATAATACGTCTACTACACGAAAATATTATTTATTTCTTCATAATATATGTTTGGTTTAGTTTTTATTATCTAGTTTGTATTTCGATTTTGAACTAATATCTAAGAAATAAGGTCCGGTAGATATCCTGTGCAGTAATTTGGTTGCAATGCAGTTATGTGTTAAGTGATATTCAAATTTCAACTTTTTTTATTCACTAAAAAATATCATTTGTTACCTTTATTTTGTGAAAACTTATAAAATATGAAATAAATACACATGTTAATTATTATAATACCTATTCTAAACCAAAGTTTAATTTGTTCCTCCATAATAATATGTTTACTTTTTATTATTTAGTTATTCTTTTTAGTCGCTAATATGTGTCACCTAATTAATACAGTGCTAATACCTAGGAGGTAAATGGTAAGGTAGATACTTTATTATAGTACAGTCTTATTATACAACTTTATAGGAACTTAGTAGCAAGTTGACATGCGATTGTATAAGTTATTTTTCAATTTTTTTTATTCGATTAAAATATTATCTATCACATTTATTTTATTTAAAATTGATAAAACATTTATATTATTAGATGTCCTTCTTTGACCTGTGTCCTGGATTTTTTACAGATTTTGGCTGATCTATCCTGGATTATGGAAATTTATAGTTGGCACTTGGCAACCCTATCAATGTATATTTGGTTAAAGTTAACAGTAAATCTGTACATCAAGTACCATGTGTTAAATTTGGATAACAAACTTTGTTGGGACATGCATGCTGACGAGCTTCGTAAGAAACTAGCAACTGTAGCCTACGCTATATATAGTTTAAAGCAAATAACTTCAGCGGATGTTGTTTTTGCATACTATTATGCACAGTTTTATGGTTCTGTGAAGTATGGCATAATTTTCTGGGGTAATTCGTCTCATTTAGTACGGGTATTTAAGTTGCAAAAACGTATAGTTAGAACATTTGCTGGAACATTCCGACTGGCCTTATGTAAGCCCTTGTTTAAAAGACACAGGTTGCTAAAGGTGCCATCGTTTTATATATTGAAGTCAATCAGATAAGTAGTTTTTTAGCTATACCCCGAACAGATAAACAAACAGACCGACGGAATTGAGAAAATATGTCTTTCGGCATCTAGAAGCCCTGAACGAAGAGAGCTGAAAATCAAAACTAAAGAGGGTTTTTTTTAGAGCCAATCCGATAATTTCCGTTTTTTTTTCAATTATTTAATTCTTTAGGTGCACAAGATTTTGTTTCAGTTAAAGTATCAACTTTCGGTAATCGCTCTTTAATCTTTTTATTTTAAATTTTCCAAAGGTTCAGAACGAATCATTATAATCGGAATTGATTATCTGTACAGAAATAATGCATAAAGTATATAAGTAATAAAATGCAACGTAAACAGCAATAGATTCAATTCAGCAATTGTTAGCTAAATAGCTCCTCCCCTCAGAGAATTTAACTCCCAAAATTTAAAGTGGTAGTTGAATTTCAATGAGCTCTCCAGTGGCGGCTATTCAGGTGAAGTAGGTGAAGTCCTACTTCACCAGGAAAAGTAAACAAGCCAACATTTAACTATATTTAGTATATATCTCTTAAAATTTAAGTTTTTACATTCATTTTTTCACCTAATTGGCAAAAAATAAACTGTAAATCTCGAATAAATATTTTACTTGACCGTTGGCGGCATGTCTTTTTAAAACTTTCAATCGAACTTTATTATAACTACTATAACAGTGGCGCAAACCGCTTTGACTTTGCTGGGTGCTACGTTTAGTTTACGATTTTCCTACAACGTTGCCATGACAACGCGTACGCGATGACGTCGACCGCATGGAAGAATAATGTTAACCAGCGCCATACAAGGCTCTCCGTGAATTGCTAACGCAGTAGTATAGCCACGTGTCGTTCAGTTTGGGGTGGTTGTTTACTTTTATTTTCACGGATTTCGCTGCAATCGGTTAATTCCTTTGCAGTTTACTTGACTGTTTTGTGTTGTATTTATTTATGGTGTTGTTACAACTTTATTTGTCGGGTTTGTTAATTTACACTATTGATGAATCTGTTCACGGACGTGGTTTGCATTTTGTTGGAAACTCCATTTGATCGATGGAACGAACAAGATCAGAGTTTTAAGCATCATCCTGATTTTCGGCGTACAAATGGTTATGTAGTAGTCAAATATTACAAAAATTGTTTTGCTGGCCTTGTTTACTAGTTTCTAATAAATATTCAGTGTGGAATAAGGAAGGATTTGCAGGTATCTTAAATATATGAAGGTCTTTACATAAACATGAAGACTCGGCGGATGATTTAAAATGCGAATTAATGCTAAAAATATTTGTAAAAAATCAAAGCACTATAGCAGGCACTTTAAAATAAAATGCTAAACTATATAAATTACATTTTAACGAAAACGTCCGATTAAATAGACTATTTATGTGCTTGGTAATTGACGCAGTTTTGTACCTTGCAAAACAAGAGTTAGTCTTTCGAGGCCATGATGAGAGCAGCGAGTCAATAAATAGCGGAAATTTTAAAAAGCTTTTAGGTTTATTAATATAGAGAAGTTCCAAAGAACTAAAAGATCATCACAAAAAAATTAAAAATGTTTTTACTGGTGATTCGAAAACTATTCAAAACGAAATAATTGATTATTAATTGAATTTAAATGAATGCATTTCTGATTATTTAAATGATCATGGAAAAAATGAAATAGTGGACACACAAGTTTTTTCTGTGTAAGTGGATCCAAACCTCCCAGTGCTCCATGATTTTAAGATACGTTAATTCAGAAGGTTCAGTAGTCGAGAGATTCTTAGGATTTTATAATGTCAGCTCCAATAGAACATCATAGAATTTATATTCACTATTGGATCAAATTTTTGACCAATTTGACTATAAACATAAATTAATAGGGCAATGTTATGATGGCGCAAGCGTGATGTCTGGCCATCTAAATAGCCTTCAAAAAAAAAAAAGCGCCTCAGGCTGTATTTGTCTTGATGCAGCAAAGTTTAAAAATATTTCTAAATGTCGAATTTTTTTGCAAGCCTTAGTGGTATTCCCTCATTTTTTCATCACTCAGCCAAACGAACGTATGCTCTTACATCTGTATCTACGAGGCGTATACCAACAATTACAGAAACTCGTTGTTCTTCAAATTCGAAGTTAGTAAATGTGATTGTTCAAGTTGCGTTCTTCAAAAAAAATCGTTTGACATTCATTTTTGCATATCCAATATAAAACGCTGTCCTGAGGCGCTCTGTAAAAAAAGAAATGAACATTTTTTTAGTACCATGTTTGATAAAGCAAATTATACTATAAAAATAAATCATTACGAACGTGAGCTTGCTAAGCTTTCACCTGAATAAATTAGGGCTAAGTATAGAACCCTTTTTTATTAAATATTGGACCATATTTTAATGGAAATGACACTAAGCTTTCAAGATTCTGAAAAACTTACATTTTTATGTCTGGCAGATTCTGCTAAATTTTCCGACTGGCCCGTTTGAAAATTTGTTACAGTTATATGGGGAAATATTCTCAAAAAGTCAACGACTTAAAAATGAGCTTGGTCTTAATTTTGCCAATGACAGTAATTGGAATATATCGCTGCAAGAGCAAGTGAAAAAAATTACTGAAAATAAAGGTATTTTACCCAAAGCATATAAAGTGTTTTCCCTTATTTTGACAATACCGTCGACAAGTGCTTCAGTGGAGATTAGGGCAACTCATCCATTTTGTGAGGATGTTATAAATAAATTTGCTTCTATGAAGGATAGGAGAATTGATTTAGTATACAAAATTTAGGTAAGTCGTAAAAAAATATTCTACCCCTTCCAGATATAAAAAAAATTCTGGAAAAAAATTATTGCGATATTTTCTTGCTTCATTTGCACTTCACTTAGTTTTTCACCCGCGAGCCGCCACTGGTGCTCTCTGGGAACATTCTTCTTGGTTTTGACAATTTTTGGAATAGGCAGCAAATGATGATCAGGACATATATGAGGATAGTTCCTATACTGGGAAGGCTTTTTTATGTCGCTAAAGGTTAGTTAAGTTTGGTTTTTTCAATTTCTTTTCTAAAAGATGAAGTTTATTCAGTTTGAAGTACTTTAAGTGAAGACTTAAATTTAAAATAGACAGAAGTGTTGTCGCTATTTCGAAATTTGGAAACAGGATAGGCTGTTGAGTAGACTTCGTCATTCTTTTTTCATTAACTATCACAACTGAATTCACGATAATTTTGGCATAGGTAAGTACCCATTATATTTTGGCCTTCTTCTTGGCTTTCGGATTTAAGTTTAATTACTTGTTTAGCAGAAAGGACCAATATCCATTCATCCAGGTTGATCTAGTTGACTGATTATCGGTTCTGTTAGCATGACTTCATTTGTGCTATATACGGAGGTGTGGTCAGGAGTTTTAGATCACCAGGACTGTCTTCTTAGATTTTCTTTAGATCTTCTTTCTTGCAAATATAGGATTCGGAAAGAATTTCTTGACATTCTTGAACATAGTAATGCAATTGATTTTGTATTAAAATTTTATTTATAGATAAAATGACCTTAAAAAAGTTTTTTATTGTTTAATTTTTAATTTGTGCTAAAGACAGCGAGTATTGTTTCAGAATACTTGCTTTTAAATTTCTTTGTTTGTTTTATAAATCCCTAATTTTTTTTTGTACAGTATCAAGGGTTTCGATTTGCATGGGACGTGAAAACGTGTCACCCCCAGTTTTTGTGTTGTATATTTTTTTAATGTATGCTTTTTGTTCCGGCGCAAATAAAGTAGGTTTGTCGTGTTTTTTTTATTTGTTTTATGTATTATGATTTCTTTTTTATTTGTCAGCTGTTCATTGATTATCTGATATTTCTGATGCGGACATTGACTAAAAATAGTAAGTTTGTGCATATTTATATTTTATATTATATCTAGTGTCTCGGTATCTCAATGTATGACATCAAATGATTTGGTCGCTGTTGGTGTAGTATTAATTTCCATATTGATACGTTTTTCTACTTCGTCTAGAACTCGGTGATTCGTTTTACTTTCATAGTAGTTTTGTATTATTTCTGGTATATCATTTTGTTTACATCTACAAATATGGTCATTTAAAATTATATTATTACATCACAAAATGCCTCATATTTATGTGTCTTTTGTGTGTAATTCAATGCGTCTTAAAATGCTGACCTAAAATGTTCTACGTGCTCTTGTAATAGCGTAGAAAATACGATGATGTCGAGTTAGACTAGACATTTTTCATTTTGAATGCCCCGGAGTATGTTATCTATGACTCTTTTAAATTTTCCTGAGGCATTTTTTAGTTTGAATGGCTTGCGAATGTACTACAAAGGATCATTCTCGGTGTTAAAAGCCGTTTTTGGAATGTCTTGAATTGAAATTGAATTCTCATCTATTTCTATCTGGTGAAAAAAATACTATTGTATTGTTGACCCGGTGTGAGTTTAGACATATTTGTTTGCTTTGTTGATACACTCATTGGGGTAGGTTTTGGCAAAGGTTTGTTTTGGATTGGTCTGATGACGGTTTAAATACTGGCGTATTGGTCACCTTTGTGATCTCATGGTAAATCGGCTTTATTGGGATAGGTCCCGCTGGGAATGTTGGTTTTGTTTAAAAGATGTGTGTTGAATGTACTTACTGATTGATTGAAAAAGTTGTTAGTGTAAAGTGTGGCATAGGTTGTCTTAAATTAGTCGGTTTTGATATATCTTGGAAATAGTGGATTTTATATTTATCAGTAACAAATTGTAATACCTCGGAAAGGTCCTTAGCGGCTCATTAAGCCCAAATAAAAATGTTTTTATTGCTAGTTTATTATAAAGATTCTCATTTGCCTTCACGTAGGTCTATTTTGGAGAGCCCATTTTCTTATTTCTTAAAGGAGTACCTGAAGTAGGGGAAGGGTGTACAAAATGACATAGTGGGGTCAAATGACATAGCAGTGTTTTTCCGACTTGTCACGAACTCTTCCGATCTAAACAATCGTAACGAAGTTCGCCGTGTTACTTATAAGCGCTTCAGAACGTTTAGTATACGTTTAGCAAGCTAAGAGATGGTTCGTTGCTCCCAATTTATTTTTGGATCGGAAAAGTTTTTTAAACAAAGCACAAAAGTGGCGTGTTTTTAATCATCACAGCTCACAAGGTAAGTTGGCTAATTTAAATTATATCTTACTAATGTCTGCCCAGTAAATTACATCTTTTATAATATTTAAAATATTTAGTTTGTTTACAAAAAAACAAGTTTTATAAACTGTGTTATAGTCGGGTAAAATAGCATAGCCTACAGGTGGCTAAAATGACATAGTATGTCATTTTACCCGATTGATTTTTTTAATATGTTATTTAATTTTTTATTTGCAGAACAATGCCACGTGTCTACATTAAAAAAACGAACAGGCAATCGTGGTCCTCAGCTTCGATGGAAAGAGCTATAGAAGCTATTGCGAATAATGAAATGGGATGGCTTAGGGCATCTAAAGTGTATGGTATCCTTCAAGCGACACTTAGAAGGCATGCTCAAAACAAAAATAAGTCTATAAAAACAGGAGAAAAACGGCTTGGGCGATTTAAATCAATTTTCTCGGAGAATGTAGAACGGGAGTTAGTTGAACACCTGAAGTTAATGGAATCTAGATTTTTTGGGTTAAGAAAAAAGGAGGTTTTAGAGCAGGCTTATCAATTAGCTGTTAAAAATGGGAGTCAGCACACCTTTAATGACGAAAAGAAGAGCGCTGGCAAAGATTGGTTACAAGAGTTTAGAAGAAGAAATCCTGACATTTCCTTACGCAAGCCAGAGGCAACATCTGAGGCAAGAGCACAAGCTTTTAATAGACCACAACTTGCTCAGTTTTTCACTCTTCTGGAAGATATTATCAAGAAGGAAAATATCGACTACATGAGGATATATAATGTTGACGAGTCTGCTCTTTCTACCGTACAGCGTCCTCAAAAAGTGTTTGCAACTTCTGGCAAGAAGCAAGTTAGTGCCATTACTAGCGCCGAAAGAGGATCGCATGTTACCTTAGTTTGCTGCATGTGTACTAATGGCTGTTACATTCAACCTGCCCTAATATTTGCACGTAAAAACATGAAAAATGAGTTGTTGGATTACGCCCCACCCGGAGCAATTGGCATTGCTCAGGAATTAGGATGGATGACGGGACCAGTATTTGTACAGTGGTTAAATCACTTTCAAAAATATGCGAAAGCCTCACCTACAGAAAAAGTTCTTTTGATTGTGGATGGCCATTCAAACCATAAGTACTTGGATGCCCTTATTTATGCAAAAGAACATTGAATTGTGCTTCTTTGCTTACCACCCCACTGTACGCATCGACTGCAGCCCTTGGATGTATCCTTTTTTGGTCCCTTGAAAACATATTTTGATCAAGAAATTACCAAGTGGTTTAAAAGTCATCCGGGAAGGGTAATAACACAATTTCAAATAAGTGCTCTGCTCCATGAAGCATATGGAAAAGCCGCAACGGTTCAAAACGCTGTTAACGGTTTTGCAAAAACTGGAATTTTTCCATTAAACGCAGATATTTTCCCGGACTATATGTATGAAGCATCTGAAACAACCAAACAAAATAATAAAACAGGAATAAGTGAACAAAGTGCTGAAAATCAAACGGAAGATGAACCAACAACTTCAAAGAAAACAAACAGCGTGCTTAACACGACTGTAGCTGATTTAAGTCCGCTTCTAATAGGTCCCTTTGTTTCTGGACAAGGAAAAAGAAAACAAAGGAAGAGGAACAAAACTACGGTGATAAATTCCACATCAAATATAGAAGAAGCAAAAGAAAAAACCAATACAAAAATTGTACCTGAGAAAAGAAAAAGGAGAGAAGAAGACGACTGTACATGCATTTATTGCACTGAGCAATATAGGATGTCAAAATCTGGAGAAGTTTGGTTGAAATGCTCCACCTGTAAAAACTGGCCCATGCCGAGTGCGCAGGTGTGGACAAATGACATTTTACCCACCTGGGATGTGTCATTTTACCCACCTGGGTGAGTAAAATGAACTTTTTGTAGTTTTTTGTTTAGGTTTAAGCTTCATAAATATGGTTATTTTTTCATAATTTCTTTCTATGAATACAGACGTAGGATTGAATGGTATTGCAATTCTATATGTTGTTTATAAAAAAGAAAAATTTTTTCAATAAAAAAAATCACTTTTCAGAACCCTATGTCATAATTTAATAATCTAATTACTTCTGTTGATTGAAAAGCAGAGTCAAATGAAGGTTTTCTTTACAAATAGAGATTAAGTAATTTGTCAATAATGTCGTTAACGTGAGACATAAATATCAGTTGCACTTACATACAAAACAAACAAACAAACAAACAAAAGTATGCTTTATTGCCGCAGAAAAATTTTACAATTTTATGGACAAAGCAAAATATACCTAAAATAAGACATATCAAAACATTAATCGAAAAGAATTTCGATAGGTCAATGCTTTTTAAAAATGTAAATTATCAATTTACCAAATCGTAAAACACACGTTAGAATATAACATAACATTGCCGCAAAACAGTTAATGAATCCTAATAACCTTATAAAAGTAAACAAACACACATGTACGAGGTGAATAATTTCGATGACATTGAAATCAAAATTGCAACTATGCGACCTTAAACTCTATGTTATTATAGTTATACAAATAATTGTGATGTTAAAAGAAGGTATAATGAAGTGTAGAATGTAGTATACAAAAAAGAATTAAATTTTGTTTTTAATCCAATACCTAACAAAAATAATTAAGTTTTAAGTGAATGTTCGACAGTTCTTTTCTCTATATGATGATTTTCAAAATTCTATGTTACGAGTTAGGACATGACTCACAAAAGATTTAAGTAAACAAGCGAATTTAGTGACAATTTAAAGAGACTTACTCGCTGTAAAAATCATTAACGCTGTAAAATGGTCTCTCAATGAGGTATGCTTTGGTGTTTTTTCGAAATTGTGCAAGCATAGGGATAGATTTTAAATGTACTGGCAGATTGTTGTAAAGTTTTATGGCGTTGTAAATAATTGATTTTTTTATTAATTCTGAGGAGGGAATAGGAAGATATATATCATGCTTAGAGTTTCTGGTAGGGTATACATGTTGTGGCCTTTCTGGGAGGGTGTTTATATGTTTTCTCAGCAAACATACCGTTTCCAAAATAAATAATGCAGGAAGTGTTAATATTTCATGTTTTTTGAAATAGTATTGGCAGTGAGCTCTATTATTTAGACCAAACAAATAACGAATGGCTCTCTTTTGAAGCATAAAAATACTACGAAATTGCTCGGTGGTACAGCAGCCCCAAAAGGGAAGGCCATAGCGGAGGTGGGATTCAAATAAAGAGAAATAAGTAAGTCTGGCAGAAGGAACGTCTAGTTCTTTTGAAACTGATCGAATGGCGAAGCAGGCGGTAGAAAGTTTTTTAGTTAAGGTGTCAATATGATTAGACCATTTTAGGTTGTTATTTATATTTAAACCCAGGAATTTAACCGACTCTACGTATTCAATATTGCTGTTATGTACCTGAAGTGGTTGTAAAGTTTCCTTATAAGATAACGCCACCGTTTTATCGACATTAAAACAAAGCATATTGGAATCGGACCAAGCCTTAATTATAACCAAGTCTTTGGAGATACTAGAGTGTAAAGACGTTGTATCAAAATCACTCCAAGTTATGCTTGTGTCGTCAGCAAAAAGGGAAATTCTTCCATTAATTTTAAGGTTCGTGATATCATTAATGTATAACAAAAAAAGATTAGGTCCCAAGACTGAACGTTGAGGGACTCCACTTGTAATCAACTTACAATCAGAATCGGAACCATTAGCCCTTACAAGTTGTTGCCTTTTCCCAAGATAAGATTTGAACCAATTTAAAGAAGTACCACGAATTCCATAAAAATTTAGTTTGTTTATCAGAATTTCATGACTAACACAATCAAAGGCTTTCGCATAGTCACAAAAAACTGAGGCAGTTGGGTGGTTGTTATTGAGAGATAAGTAGACGCCTCTAAGCAACGTGAACATGGCGTCGCTGGTGCACTTGTTGGGTAGAAATCCGAACTGCTCCGGGGATATTATCTGATGTTTCAGGAGAAATGGCATAAGACGATTCTTCAGTAGCCTTTTGATGATTTTTGATAGCACTGGTAGTAGTGCAATTGGGCGATAATTGCAAGAGTTAGTTTTTTCGCCGCTTTTATGAAGTGGAATAATTATAGCTGTTTTAAGGCAGTCAGGGAATACACCTTTTATAAAGGACTCATTTATTAATGTTGTAAGGGCCTCTATGACTGGGAGTGGCAAGTTCAGGAATATTCTAATTGATAGGCCATCAGTGCTACACGAAGATTTACTTTTGATATTATTTATTACCTTCAATAGTTCAGTGTTGCTAACGGGACTTAAGAAAAAGCTATCAGCTAAATTTTTTGAGAGAAACGAAAGAGGGTCCAAACTTGGCGAGATACTAGAGGTAACATTTTTGCTTACATTAATAAAATAATCATTTAGATCATTAGCCCCTGGCAAGATCTGAGTCACAGAGTTTGATTTGTTTCTGAGGTTATTGATGGTGGACCAGGTTTCTTTTGAAACATTATTTGAGTTTGTAAGACGTTTTCGGTAGTGTAATTTTTTTGCTGACTTAATAAGAGTAGTGTAGATCCTCCTATAGTTAGAGATATAGTCGAGAATAAGAAAGGAGTCGGTGAATTTTTTTATATATGAGAGCGAGCGCATATTTTTAGCCGAAATTCGTATTCCTTTCGTGGTCCACGGTTTATGCCGCTTAGGTTTGATATTCTTAAGCGGGAAGGCCTTGTTAAAAGCACTTAAAGTTTTATTTAAAAAAGTTCTGAAGTTTGTGTTGACATTATCAGATTCAAAATTCCAATCGGTGTTAAAGCAAATATTATGAAATACTGAGAAATTTGCGGCCGAGAAAATTCTGCCCCGATGGCGAGATCTTGGTAAGGGCCTAATAGGTAAACTAAACCTGGAAATTACCGCCTCGTGATCAGAAAGACATGAGTTATAGACCTGTGAATGCACCTCTGATGGAGAAAAATCAGACGCCATGTAATCGATGATAGAAGAAGAGTTTTTTGAAATTCTAGTTGGCGAGGATACATGCATTGAAAGACCGAAAGAGTCGAATATAGAAATTAGATATTTTTGGATGGCACAAATAGTAGCATAGTCAATATTAAAGTCCCCGCATAGAATTGTTTTACCTTTAATCGGTAGACTGTCTAGCAAACTTACCAGGCTATTTAAAAATGATTGTACATCAGAGTTTGGTGATCTATAAATACAAATTACATAAAGATCAAGGTTTTGATTATATACCATAGAGAATTCAAAAGAGCTATCCGCTAACAAATCATCATATTTAGATACCGACATGAAATCTCCATTTAGGGATAGAATCAGTGTTCCCCCATGAGCTGAGTTTTTTCTGTCATATCTTGCTATTGTGGTATACCTCTCAATATAAAAGGGTTCGTTTAGATTCAGCCAGTGCTCAGTAATTGCAACAAGTTGGGGGAACTCCAATTCTTCCAGAAATAGGTACAACTCGTCAGTTTTATTTCTTAGAGAAGCAATATTAATTAGAACCATATTAAGACTAGTAACAACAGGAAGTTTTGAGGAATCTAGTTCCTCAGGACACGTCGTGTTTTCTAAAAAATCTAAAAACGACGATCTTAAACATTTTCTATAAGGGGCTTCGGGTAGTTGAAAGAGCTCTCATCTAGAGCTACGGTTTTTTTATAAACATTTGCAAATACCACGAAAAATATTTATTAAAGTGACCAGATTCCTGAGAAGCCAATGGGGGATGAGAATAATTATACTATTTCATAGAGCTCAGTGGTGGAAAATAATAAAACATAGACCAAAAGTAACATGCCTTTTGTATTTGTATTTAGTAATATTTGGTTTTAATTACAAAACGGGGACTTTAAAGGAACTGGGAGACGTTTCGGGAGATAGTTCGGTCAATGGGGAATGCTTTGGGGGACCCAAACGTCTTAGGTCAAATATGTCACTTAGTGGTAGCGAACCGCTTTATTTGATTCATCAGATATAAAAAAAAATAATGTATTTTGAAAATCTATCTGCAGTTTCCAATGACTTTCCTTTGAATGTTTGCATTCACAGACTTGATCCTTATGGAAAGTGCCATATTCAAAAGACTTATTCATAATGGGGCACATCATCTCCTCCGCGCATTTCTTCAAATGTTTAGCTTTGACATCACATTCAAAATTTCAGGAACTGTTATGGGAGTGAGGAAAAATGAGTTTCTGTTAACAGCAATATGACAGGTGAGTTATTTTTGACAAAGTTGTTAAAATGTTGACATGCAGTCTTTGTATCTCCAGGAATCTGACAGTGGCTGCCTGTAGCAGTTCCCATCTTGGTTCGGTCGTCAAGTCGATGTGTTGAGTAGGAAGCCCTGTTACTGTTCACATTCGATCCCAAAGTCCAGAACCTACACCTACTACCGAAGCTGTTATGAATACTTCGGTTTTTTAAATTAATAATTTTTTATTACAAATGTTCAGATCAATATTTAATAATTATTTTCTAATTATCTACTTGCCCTATTCGTTATGTTGTGAATGATGCAATACTCTAACTCTAACACCCTGGATGTGTTACACATTTCGGAAAAGTCCAGTCTAAAATGATACATGGCAAAGCCTTAAGATAATAAATTTTGAATAAGTTTACTTATTTATGTAGATCAAAGAGTATAACGAAAGCTCGGTTTTATTTTATACTCATAAGATCTATGAAAATAAAAATAATGATCTGCGATTTAATAGATCGTTTTCAATAGTTTCTTAAATATATTTTAATAGTGATTCATTTTGACACTGGTCCGTGGAATTTTCATTTTTTTTCGGACTGATGGTTTCCTATTCTTACAACGATATTTTATTGCAACGTACGTTTGGAAAATTAGGCATGTTTGTTATAAATTAGTTTATTATAATAAACATATTTTCGTAAAGAATAAATTTCATAAGTTATCAAAATAATGTTTTGAGCGTACAATGATCTTTTAAAAATAAACTTTACTAACGTCACTAAAAATATTTTTGGATGTAAGTAAATCTCACGACAGGATTCACATAAAGCTATTGACGTTTTTTTATCAGGGGAATTTAGTGATTATATTTCTGTTCTGACATTAATCGTTGTTAATCTTACGTTAAATATGTATACCATTTGACTCACTGCTCAAAGGTAACTTCCATCTTGATACCACAAAATTAATAGGAATAGTTTTCGTATAATTAAATACAAACTGTCAAACCTCAGCGAAATTAGAAAGAACCATACGGGGGAGAGTCCAGACCTCCTGGACCCCCCTGGCTTGATAATTAACACCCTGCAAAATTCATTTTGGAGACTGGTAAGCTCTAAATTGTTAGCAAAGCTCATTCTTGTTCAAGGGGATATCAGAGTAGGTAAGTTTCTGACATACTGAGGGCGTTTTTTCTCAGATTTTTTTTTGTGCAATTTTGTGTATAAAAATATTATTAACATTGTTGACACAAACTGTAGCTAATTTATCTTTAGTTATGTTTTCATGTTTTTCGAATGCAATTTATAAAAGAAATCCGTAAATTTTCTTTACCCCTGAACTTCCCTTGTAATGAGTATTTCCTTTCATTAGAAATAGTGAAGTGTGACTCAATTTAGTTCCAAACATAATTATTCGGTAACATCTACTATCTTTTCTTCAAACATTTTTATTAAGCGCCATTTTGTTCGTACCAATATTTTACCACTTTCTACCTATGCCACACTTGATATTTGGGTATAATTTTAAATAAAATTGAATAATTAGTTTTTTCAACTGATTTTTTCAGGATTTGAATATACCGCCATTTTGTACCGTCGCGTCATGATGAATTCGTATCAAAATTTTACAAATGTATCTTTATATTACTAATCTAATTTTGATCTTGATTTTTTAAACATTTTAATTAACCGCCATTTTGTTACGGCATCTTGAATTCGTACAACAATTTTATCAGTTTATCACACTTAAATCTTGCACAAAATCAAGTGTAATAAGTAGTTTTTTCAGGCTATTTTTGTAAATATTTTATTAGGCGGCCATTTTGTTTTACCATTTTAGATTTGTACCAAAATGTTACCAGTTTATTCACTCAGTATGTAACACTCGACTTTTGTTCAAAATTTGAGGTAAATTGGATAATTAGTTTTTTAGTAATATATATTTTTCCGCCATATTGAATTTTTAACAAAATGTTACCAGGTCATCCCCACATCACCCTTAATTTTCAATTAAAATTTAAAAACAAGTAGTAGATAAGTAGATTTTTTTAGCTATGTCACGAAAGGACAGAAAGACTGACAGACATAGCGATGGAATTGAGAAAACTTGTCTTTTGGCATCTAGGGACCCTAAAACGTGAAAATCTATAAAATCCTAAAATGGTTATTTTTCACGATTACAAACATTTTATTTCGTCTAGTTCTTCTTTATATCACACTTAATTCTTGCACAAAATTTGAAATCAGTGGAATAAATAGTTTTTCAGGGTGATTTTTTTTTTAATAATTTATTAAGTCGCCATTTTGTTTCACCATCTTGGATTCGTACCAAAATTTTACCAGTTCATTTCTACGTAGTATTTGATTTTGGTGCAAAATTTAAGGTAAATGAGTAAATAGTTTTTAGTAATAATTTTCCATTTCATTCCCAAATGACCCTTAATTTCTGAGAAAAATTTGTTATCGGATAAGTAGTTTTTTAGCTATGCCGCGAACAAACCGACAGACAGAATCTGGAAGAGTGATTTCCCATATATGTACGTTATTGGTCTTCTCAACTTGAGGTTTATTTTATACGAAAAAATAAAACAAATATTACGTTTGCCATTTTGTAAAAATATTGGTCGTTTCTGGGGAACAAAAATATCTTCGGTGTAAAAGATGTCTCATACCCGCACTGTGTTGTTGAAAAAATTTTATACTAAAACATAAATAAAGGACCAGAACTAATAAGATTGAAAAACGGTTTCGGTCAAACATCATGAATTTTCTATATGTTATTTCTGTTAAGTTATTTTTGCGAAAAAACTGTATAACATATTAATTTATAAATAAATAAATTCGATCTGCATAGGGTCAAGGCAAAATAATTATGCACTTTTAAGTTCATATATCTACAGTCTGTTGATTTATTTCTCGCTTGTTATTGGCCTTTTATCATAACCTATTGTGGATATATTGATTTGCTTCGTCTCATTTCATTACTCAACTAAAGTAATGAATGTACATGTCCACAATATGTTAAGTACACAGTAATATAGTTACTATTTTATGATGGGAGTTTTGTATGTTTGTATTTAATAGTAACTAAATTGAATTTAAAATGAAAATAAGTTTGCAGCCCCTCTGAACGGGCCTTACTTAATCATAGAAAAATATTATGTATAGACTTAATCTAAAACTACATCTTGGAGTTATAACTTTCAAAAAATGAGGCAGCCCTGACCCAGTCGTTTTGGCGACTTACTGTGATTTCAAAGGTAAAGATCCTTAATGGCAAACTGGATAGGATCGATTAATTCAACTCATTAGAATCCGATTCTCTGTAGTAGAAATACCGGCTCTCACTGCGTTATGAGAGTACTACTGTCCAGTTAACCCACAATTTTCCGTGTGTCTGAAGAGCTTTGCAGACTCGAAAAATCTCAAAGACGACATGCCGGCTTCGCACTGGTACCCCAGTTTGAAAAGCTTATTGCTTTAAGGGTTTTCAAGAATTACCTTCAGCATGTATATGGAATGGATTTTAATTATATATGTATATTTTCCATCACTTTCGCGAACTTTTGATTTTCACTAAAGAAACCTAAACTATTTTTACCCATGTTGATCGACAATAAAAAGTTAGCAGTAAATCCAATAAAATTGTTCATAGGCGACTCTCCAACAACTTTTCTTTGGGATTGGTTGCGAACGATTCAAATTTGATTTATTGGCAAACGTTTCTTTTTGACACTCTGGTTTTCTGCATATACTATAAACCAAAGTATGTACATCTACAGGAAATAGATTAATTAATAATTAATAACCGTAACTCTAGAAAATTATTTATCTTATGAAAATAAGGAACAGCGTTTACTCCAACGCCTTAGAAATAGATCACTAACATCTGTAAAGAGAGTAAATGTATTTTTGAAAAATCTAGAGAGTCGTATTTTTTCGAGTTGAGACTTCTTTAATCCTCTCGCGTTTTTTACAAAATCGAATTCCTCATTCTTTTCTGTAACTTTTTGGTCTTATAGATTATGTTGATGTTTTGCAGAGATTAGAAGACATGGACATGGGAAAAAGGATAAAATTGTAATGTTAATATATTATGACATTTTAATTAGATAAAGGCTTGAATGAACATTTTGTTAAATAATTTCTAAATTGTGCAAAATATCGAATAACTCTAAGAGACCAGCAAGTTACCGAACAGAATCTTAAATTTGTTTTAAAAATTGCTTGCGAGTCGTAAAAAGTTCGGAAGGATTAATAGGGTGGCAACCCAGAAAAAATACCACCCTGTAGATATTTTAAAACGTATTTAGTCGCTTTATTGAGACTAAACACAATTTAGTGTATACCAAATTTTATTTTAAAATATCTAGAATCGTACGAGGAGTTTCAAAAATGTTAACCGTTTTAACATCTACGCTTACGGAGCTTAAAGGTATATATTTTGATTTTTCATAATCAACCCTTAGCAGTAATCAGAATAATAACTGTATGGCCAGTATTTTTAATAAATAACGTATGCAAAAAATTATCTACTCAACCCTTAGCAAAAAAAAAAACAGAATATCACTCTCCTACGCAAGCCCAAGGATTTTTTAACGCAGGTCTGCACAATAATAGGATTGTTTTCGATATTTTGTTTCTAAATCAATTGCGGACCTAGAACGGTTAAGTGGGTTAACAAATTTACATGTCCTAAATTGTGTTTTTTGTAAAAATGCATTGATATGAATACCTAAGTTAGAGAAAAAACAATGAAAATAATATAATTATGCCATTTTCTAAATAATATTAGTTTCTTCAATTCCTTATTTCTATCCGGCATGGTTTCATTTTAAAAAATCATTAAATTTCCTTTACCCGGAATTTCCCTCATTATGAATATTTCTTTTTAGTAGGAATAATCAAGTGTGACCCAATTTAGCTCAGTACATAGTTATTTAGGAACACATATATACTGTCTTTTCAAACATTTTTATTGGGCGCTATTTTGCTCCATCATACTGGATTCCTACCTACCCTACATTTTACCAGTTTCTACCTACGCAAGACTTGATTTTTGGGCATAATTTCAAATAAATTCAATAAGTAGTTTTTACATTGACACACATCCCGATTTTTTTACGACATGTTCAATTCGTACCAGTTTATCGCTATATCACATTTAATTTTTCTGCAAAATTTAAAGTTAATTGAATAAGATTTTTGTTACGTTGATTTTTTTAAGTATTATTTAGTTTATAAGTTCACTACTGTCGTTCTGAAAGAACTTGTAAAGTTACACCTTAAACTAAATAACAGCATTCACCCTTTATTGTGGAATTGCATAGAAACTTTGGCTTTTTGGCGAACAGAATCAAATAAGAATATTAAGACTGATAAACTTACGAAAAATAATGACAATCTCCTAAGAAAGTCGAGTCAGCTACAAGTATCATCAGTAGACGTCGATAAATTAGTGCGTAATATATCATCCTACAATCTCTCAGAAAGTGAAAAATCCGTACTGAGTAAGGGTTTTCATTTTGCAACATCTCCTAAGGGAATCCTGAAAGAAGCAATAATAGCTGGAGTGGAAGCTGTCCTTGACTCCTCTGAAGAAACAAAAGCAGAGGAGATTCGACAAGTGGCAAGAGTTTTAAGATCAAGCAAACCACCAAAACAAAACCTAAATACCACTGAACAAAGGGCTCTAACAAACCTTCGAAAAAGTAAAGACATGACAATTCTTCCAGCAGATAAAGGAACCCGACTGTGGTTATGAATACCCAAGTCTAAATACAAAAAATGCAGGATATCCTACAAGACAATTGTTATAAGCCTGTTCCAAGGGACCCGAGTACGTACCTAGAAAAAACAACTAAAAATAAAATAAAAAGTTCACCAATAAACCCCAAAATTCAACAAAAAATTATACCAGGGGAAAAGTCGAGTACATGTCCTAAACTTTATGGCCTACGAAAAATACACAAATTAGGGGCGCCCATTAGACGTATTGTTAGTGCTGTCAATTCACCGCTACAAAAACTAGAAAAATATCTTGCTGAAACTATGCAACCAGCTGTCCAAAAGCTGATTCATTTGTAAAAAACTCGGGGCATTTCACTCGAATTATACAAGATATCGTTTTTGAAAAAGACACTATCATAGCAAGTCTAGATGTCAAATCGTTGTATACCAGCATTCCCATCGACGAAGCTCTGGATAGGCACATATAATACAACTCTCGGAGCATTGCCTTAAAAATACATATTTTTCATTCAACGGGCAAATGCATTAACAAATAGATGGTGCTCAAATGGGGTCCTCACTATCACCAGTAGTCGCGAATTTATTTATGATATACTTCGAGAAAGATAGCAAGTTTAAAGCCCAAATTATGGATTCGCTATATGGGTGATATATTTATTATATGGCAACATGGTCATACAGAGCTCGAAAAATGTCTGACTCACGTAAATTCAATCCCCCCAGAATACAATTTACTCTAGAGCTAGAGGAAAACATTTTTAGAAGTTCCAGTCACAAAACTGCATAACGGACATTTCGAATACACCGTGTATAGCAAACCAACACATACAGACAGATATTTAAATCCAAGATCACATCATCACCCAGCACAAATTTAAGCTGTGGCCAATACCCTAATATCCAGATCCGTTCGATTAACTGAAACACATACGAGACAAAACGAACTTAATATAATATCTAGTGCTTTAAAGAAAAATGCCTACACAAAACGCGCCATAGCGAAAGCTATTAACCCACATAACGAACAACAAAAACTATGAACCGGGAAATTAATAAGTAGTCTTACCATATATAAAAGGTACAACAGGCAGAATAGGAAGAAATCTTAGGAAACACATACAATCAAGCCACAAACAACTATAGGTAAACCCAGAAGATAAAATTAAACTGGAAAACCACGGAGTATACAGCATTCCGTGCCAGGACTGTGAAAACATGTAGGTGGGGCAAACAGGCGAATATCGGCAAGAGTGGAAGAGCATAAACTCAGCATCAGAAACAAACAAACAACATCAGCTCTATTCCTACATCATCAGGAAACCGGCCACAAAATAAATTTCGATGGGTGTAGGGAGATTGCCAATATAGAACATTACAAGACCAGATTAATCCGAGAAGCCATAGAAATTGAAAAACAAGGTGATTTGAATAAAAGGGATGAATCATTAAAACTACCAACAGTATGGAAGACAATAAGCGACAATCTAAAATCACAAAAAATCTAGCACAACAACACCACCCGGAAAAAAGAAATAACGACCAACGGCCGCTCAGATATAACCTTCGGCCCCAGGTGGGGGTATAAAACGAAGAGTCGCAGTCACCAACATTTCAGTCTCTATTCGGACGCCAAAAAGAAAGCTTCGAAAATGTCAAATGAGATTTTGGCGAAACGTCAGAAAAACTGACAGTAGTGAACGGATGTACACCCGGAATGAAAACACATTATATTTTTCCATCCGTGAAGGACTAAGAATCAATATATATATATATATATATATATATATATATATATATATATTATAAAGAAATTACTTGCTCTTTAGTGCTTACGTTAATTGTTTAATATAAAAAAATGGAAAAATATTTTAATTTTAAACATCGACTATAATTTGTTTACTCAGGTCTTCGCCTAAAGCTATGTACTGATGGCCACTTTTTTCTTCTTGCGTCTTTAGTTGCCGCCATAATTTTAGCTTCTGTGCAGAAGACGTTAAAAATAAAGTAGGGTCAACAGTCAAAATCGTTCATATTTTCCCGGATTCTCGTAGTTTTAATTATATTTTCCCTAATTATTACTAATACAAATATTAATAGAAGACAGAACAAAGCTTAAAGAGTCCACTTGTTTATTTTGAACGGTGTTGACGACATTTACACGGTAGGAGTTTGTGATTATTATATTATAGTGAAAAATCGATGTAACATTATTATACTGTTTTAAAACAGCCTAGTCCATGGGTACGTCTATTTTTGTATTTTTTAGGAAAATATGCTTTAGATTAGTTCCTAAACAATAATATTGGAGGCATTTAGGGGTAGCCCCCACACATGGATCCACTATTGTCAATAATTCAGAAAAAAATTACGAGTAGTCGCCTCAAAGATTTTGGATAGTTTCGTTACATTGATTGTTAACACTGGTAAGACTTTTATCAATGACATAACGAGAGGTATCTTTTTAGAATTTTAAAGTATCAAATGCTTCCAGCCAATTTCTAATTTTTGTAAAAAATCTACGTTTTGCATAAGAACGTCAGATTTGAATTATAAAAATGGCAACATACATTCTAAAGTATATGTAAATATTTGCTTAAAGTATATTTAACTTAATTTATAAATATTTTTATTACCGATATTAACGGTCATCTCCCGCAATTTTATGAGTATATTAAATTGGGTAAAATGTTAGGTTGTAAAATTTTATTTTTCAAATTTGCAATAATTTATGCAATATTGAGTTTATTTTAAGTACCTTAATTTTAGCGACTGATATTTCTGTTGGAAATTGAGGGTCAAATGACGGTTTAATTTATTGATATTATCTATTCAGTTACACACAGATACGTTCGTCAACGTCACACTTAAATTATATTCTATTACATTCTATATTTTATTGGGGTCTTTTTATTTTAATAATAATAAACTTTTTTTTCTAAATGACATATGTAAAATACAATGTATCGAATTCGCTTAATTAATAAAATACAATAATATTTATGTAAATAACAATAAAACAAATAGAGACAAAAGTAAATTAAAAAAATTAAATCATGGATAATGGTTGGTATAATTACATCCATTAAACATAGAGACAAAATGAGAAAAATTGTTATTAAAATAAGATAAGAACCTATTTAATAAATATAAATAATATAACGTTCTAAATAAGGTAATGGGTATGACAAGAAATAATTACTATAAAACTGAAATAGAAATGAAATGAAAAAAATGTATCAGATTATTTCAATTGTTGTAAATGTTGTAAATAAACCTTTTGATAGTGACAAAGAGATGGCAAGTGGCATACAGCTACTATGAATACCACCTACACCTACAATTAGTTTCCCTCAAATAAATAACTCTGTTTTTCTTAGACCCCGGGGAGCTGGTGGTTTTACAGCAAGAACCTTAAACCACACAAGATTGTTACATCGGCGATTTATTTCCGTCAGTTTAGCGGACTCTAGCCTTGCTGCAGTGACGTCGCCTGGCCTGCTCGAAACAAGTTTATTGCGTTATTTCTATAGGAGTATGATATGGTTTAGTCTTTTGATGCTGTTATTTTGATTTTTAATGCAATAAATTTCGACAAATTTTATATTAAACTAACAAAGCAACATTACCATATGAATTTCAGTCAATAAGCAATGGTCAATTGCTGATTAAAATGTTTTAGAAATTCATATTTGGGTATAAAAATAAATGATTAGGAAATAATTTAAACATTATGTCAAGACAAACATATATTATTATGAGTGCCTTCTTAATTCATAAAATTTTGTTATATTTTGTACTTTTATGACAGGATGCCCCAAATCGTTACATAGAAATAAGCAATTTTCCGTAACTTAGGTACCTAAATGTATTAATTTAAAAAGCAAATAGGTAAAGTGATTCTCAATTAGGAAATTAAAAAACATGATATTACGATTTTTTAATAATTTTTACTATTATTACAAATAATAGCAACAATATATATATATATATATATATATATATATATATATATATATATATATATAATTGTCAGTATGTTCGATTTACCATTACAATCAATAGTGCCATAATTGGATTGTAGACGATATTTTAATTAACATTTGCATCTACAGATTTGAGGTGAGATTTTAATTTCTTAACATATCTTAAGGCTAAGGGGAATTGCATTATAATATTTGACGGCGTTGAAACTAAATGATCTTTGAAACAGCACAGTCCTGTGAGTTGGAACTGCTAGTAGTCCTCTATGATGTGTAGACCTCTCGTGGGTATCCGATCCTTTAGTAAGGTTTTCAAATAGATATCTAGGTTGGTGGGACGCATTTATTCTATGAATCAATGAGCACAAGTGTAACTGGAATCTTTCATCAAGTTTAGCCAGACTGTCTATAAAACTCTGATGTTCATACTTCCTTAGACCATACGAAAATCTCACAAACCAATTTTGAAATTTTTGCAGACTTTTTCTGTCCGAAAGCAACAATGCAGGCCATTATAAAATATTACTGTAGGATAGAGAAGATTACGGAATCACATAATTTAAGCTTGATTTGTGGTGAAAGGAAGTGTTTAAACGTATACAGAGTTTTAAGTTAACCGTAGCCTTTTTGAAATAAATACGAAACGTGGCTCCTAAATCTTAGTTCTGAATCAAAGAATACTGCCAAATTTTTTCCTAACTCCGATACATTTATTTTGATATTATCTGTAATGATATTAATATTACGAGAAAGGACATTACGATCCTCGCCCTACAACAAAAGTTGAGTTTTAGATTGATTTAATAAAAGGCCATGCGCTATTGAGACCTTTCTAATAGTATCCAGGTCATGAATAATACGAGCCTCGGCCAACCCGACATCTTTAGAGCAAAAACTATAATAAAGTTGGAAGTCATCTACATATTGGTGTCAACTCATGTAATTTAAATTAATCGCAAAATCCGATGTATATAGTGAGAAGAGCAGAGGTTCCAAAACGCTAACTTGAGGTACACCTCGATTTAGGCTTAAAGTCGCAGAAGTCTGACCCCCTACAAGAACCCTTTGACACCTTCCGCGAAGATAATCTTTAAAGAAACTAACAGCAGTGCTATCCAATCCAAAAAATTTTAGTTTAGCACAGACAATATCGTGATCCAAGGTGTCAAATGCCTTACTAAAATCAAGAAGAAGTGAGCAAGTTTATTGGTCTTTGTTGGTAGCCCTAATTATGTCGTCAGAGACCTTCAAAAAGGTGGTGATGCTATGATGCGATCTAAATCCGGACTGAGTTATGGGAATAATATTACGTTGCGAACAGAAGTTATTTAATTGCATATACACAATTTTTTCTAATATTTTAGAAAATATAGGCAGCAAGCTAATTGGTCTAAAATGGCACAATTTACTTGGATTAGTGTTTTTGGCAATAGGTAATATATTCGCAGTTTTCCATTGCATTGGCAATTTACCGTTAAAAATACAGAAATTCACAATATGTGTAATATGAGGCAGTAAATGAGGAACTATTAAAAACACATTTTTACGATCTAGTCCATCCGCACCATGGACACTAGAGCGCAGCTGATTTATATTTTTTTCGACCTGGTCGCAATTTACTTCAGAGAATTTAAAGTTAGGAGGATCACTGTGAGTACTTAAATCTTTATACCGATTTAGGAATACGTCATTATTATTAAGCTGGGCGTTTCGTGAAGGTATACTCTCCAAAAAATAAGTGTTAAAATCACCCGCATCACCAGCAGAACCAGGATTAATGTTTAGCCATCTTAGAGTTTTCCAAAAGCTTTTGGGATTTACTCTAAACTGTTGATTTAAATATGCTTTTTTTTTCATTGCGTGTAGACGTTGTAACAAAGTTCATAAGTTTTTGTACTCACTCCAAGTGTCCTCTGTTTTGAGTTTTTTATACTTCCTTAGCCGCATCATATATTTAACATTAGGACTTATCCACGGCGCAGGGGGCTTAGTAAGACGTGAAGTTTTGTATGGAGCATGCCTGTCAAACAGATTTTAAGCACATCGAGAGAGCTGATATTTTCAGTGACCCGGGTTGGTTGAGTAATTATCTGATGAAGACCATATTTTTTTAAAAAGTTACTTAATGTCAAAAAACTATTGTGATTGGAAAGGCAATCCACGTTAAAATCTTCACCAAAAATAACAAAATCAAAATTGGGTAGAAAAGAAATCAAACTGGTTAATTCCATTTAAACAGTTAATCAGATTTCCAGTAGGAGGTCTATACAAAGAACCGATACAGACATTTTTACCGCCAAGTTTAACACTAAGCCAAATTTGTTCAAAGTCGTTAGAGTTACCAACATCCAAAAGTATAAATTTAAATATATTTTTTAAATAGAATGCAACCCCACCACCCCTACTGTTACGATCTGCCCCTAAAATTGAATAACCATCAATCTCAAGAGCACTAATTCCCTGGTTAAGCCATGTTTCAGACAGTCCAACAATATCTAATTGTTCTTGAATCAGATACTCGGAAAAATCATCAAAACTGGAGCAAAGCGAGCGCACATTAAAGTGACAAAAACTGATCATTTATCTATACTAGCAGGAATTTCTGAGAGCCGAACATGAAACACTACCTCGCAACAAGACAATACGCCTATTTAAATTAGAAAATGTTTACCCTTAAAATAAAACAAAAAAAACTAAAAATATCCATATTAATCAAATTATTAGTTAAAATAGATTATATCTTGTTAAACTAAAACAAAAGAAAAATCAATTCATGTAGTCATTTACTAACCAAAAAACTGAATCCGATACAAATTTCTAATACGGCCGATACACATCATTGACTCACAAAAAGTGCTATATTTTTTTACTGCACAGGTGTACACACTGTTTCTTCATAATAATTGATTTTGGAAACCTATGAAAAGTTACACCTGGCAAGTGATTTTTGTAACTATTTTTGCAAGTGTAGTTTATGATTCTT
Organism: Kuschelorhynchus macadamiae; assembly: GCA_030620095.1. Taxonomy (NCBI): domain Eukaryota; kingdom Metazoa; phylum Arthropoda; class Insecta; order Coleoptera; family Curculionidae; genus Kuschelorhynchus; species Kuschelorhynchus macadamiae. Next base: position 254,757 of record JAUTXW010002869.1, read on the forward strand.
GGTTTTACAGCAAGGCTGATTAAAAATGAAAATCAATATATACTAACACCTATAATACATATCATAAATAAAATATTCATAAGTGGCATTGCGCCCTCTGAGTTTAAACGTCGAAAGTTACCTCAATATATAAATCCGGTGATAATAGCCTAATATATAATCTAAAATAAGGTTAGCAGAGTTTTTGATTGTAAATAATATTATAAGCCCTCAACAATTTGAGTTCAGGGAAGGGACCAGCATCTCCGATGCCATGTTTTACGTTGTGACAGTGGCGGCTCGTAGATTTAAGAATGGGTGAAGCGCAGCGTAGCCAGGTGCACGGCGCCGCCGTTTTTTAACCTTTTTATGATGTTAATTATCCATAGCTTTGGAGTGTTTGTAATACTTAGGGGAAATAATACGAATTAACAAGATTTTAAATCTACTTTTTTGTTCTTAAAAAACAGTTATGTAATTAAAGCTAATTTCGATCGATACAAAACTGCATCCGCCTCCGATGAACAGAACGCACTAATTTACATTAATTCTATAACAAGCGCCTGCAGCAGCAGTTTTATGCCGCTCCCATCTCTATTTGGCTTAAGGATATTCACCATTGCGTTGCCATAGCAACTGCCGTAAACAAATCTAAGCACGAAACAACAAAACAACGGGTCGCTCTTATAAAAAGGTGTTCAGCGCTACGTTTTTAAGTCATTATTATTTTTTGAGCATATAACGCACGAGTTTTGATAGAAAATAACGGTATGATTAAGAAAATACTGTGAATTTATATAAATCATACTATATTTTTATAATAAAAATGTAGATTATAAAATGCTTAATGTTTTAAAAATATTTTTATTTTTTTTATTTTTAAGTAAATTGATTGGAAAAGTGGCGCTTCACCCGCGTCCCCTGGCGAGCCGCCACTGCCTTGTGGGTAATATAAAGAAAACACTTGATTCCAATAAAAATGTATTGCCATATTTCTAGATTTAGCAATGGCGTATGACACTATGCCTCATGATCCTTATTGACTCCAGCCGTGAAATTCCTTAATGTCTTGGGAAGGTATCGAATCAGAGACCAGTGTTAATGATCTTTGAAAATTACTTAACCATTCGTAGTCAGATTAATGATCAGTGAACCATCAGTATCGGCATACCCCAAGGAGCAGTGTTAGGTCTCATACTTTTTATTAGTTATATTAATTATCTTCTTTGTTTAAATGTCGATGGAAAAATCATATCATATCCTGATGATATGATTGTGATATTCAAAGGGTTATCACGGAAAGAGGTGAAGGACCAAGCCGAAAAAAAATATTAGTATTGTAAAATATGGTTAGATTGCAATACTTTCTCACTTAATATAAAAAAATAACATATATAAGTATTGCCTTCTCAATGAACAATTCCCGTAAACCTAAATTTACCTCACTTAATTTCAACTGCTGCAAATTGCTGAATCAGATAATACTAAATTCTTGGGTGTGAGTATTGATAAAATATGGGACACACATATGTTTAACCTTACCAAGAACTTCGCGGATTCAGGTATACATTTTATAAACTCCGAAATATTTTACATAAAAACATACTTATTATTATTTATAAAATGATAATTGAATCTAACTTAGAGTATGATATTTTGGTATGGGGTTGTGTGCATAATAAAGCATTTTCTATTTTGAATGCAATATAGAACTATTTACACAGTCATTAATTTCAGAACCAAATTATACACTTGAGCTGTATAATAAAGACATACTAGGTGTCAGTTCATTATATTTATTTGCAAGCGGTATATATTATTATAAAAACAATAAAAAAGAATTTACATATCACATACATACAATATAAGACGTAAAGTAATGGCATAATTCTTTGTTGTAAAAAATCGGTAAATTTCCTTTACCCGGAACTTCCCTGGTTATGAATATTTTCTTTTATTAGGAATAGTGAAGTGTGATCCAATTTAGTTCAGTCCATAGTCATTTAGTAACACATATATATCGTCTTTTCAAACATTTTTATTGGGAGCCATTTTGTTCTATCATATTCGATTCCTACCAAAATTTTACCAGTTTCTATCCATGCGATACTTGATTTTTGGGCATAATTTAAAATAAATTCAATAAGTCGTTTTTCCATTGACACACACCGCAATTTTGTTACGTTATGTTGTATTCGTACCAGTTTATATCACATTTAATTTTTTTGTAAAATTAAAAGTCAATTGAATAAGATTTCCTTACGTTGATTTTAAAAAAATTATAGGTCGCCATTTTATTCTACCGTCTAAAATTCGTACCACAACTTTACCAGTTTCTCTCTATATCATACCTAATGCTTGCACAAAATTTGAAATTAATTCAATAAGTAGTTTTTTCAGACTGATTTTTTCAATTATTTTATTTATTTATTATAGGTCACCTTTTTTTTTTGCTTCGTTACATTCATACCAAAATGTTACCAGTTCATTCCTATGTAAAACTTGATGTTTGTGCAAAGTTTAAGATGAATTGGATAATTAATTTTTTTAACGTTTCACTAGGCCGCCTTCTTGTTTCAGCATACTGGATTTATACCAAAATATTATCAGGTCATCTTCATATGACCCTAAATTTTTGACAAAAACTTGAAATCAACCTGATAAGTAGTCTCTAAGCTATGCCGCGGATTGACATACAGACAGACAAATCGACGGAATTGATAAAACATATTTTTTGGCATCTAAGAAGGTAAAATATGAAGATACGTAAAACCTGAGAGGGTGATTTTTTCACGATTACAAACATTTTATTTGGCCACTATTTTGTTCCGCCATCTTAAATTATTAAAGTGCGGGACACGAAAGAAAACCGGGCGGAGTCAATCGGTTTAGGAAGGTCGGCCAAGAAATCTCTTTAAACCAGTGGTGTCCCGTCGTTCTTTAAATAATCAGTCCTTTTTGAATATACGCACTTCAGATAATTGAAAAATGTAACTATGCTTAATGAACCTTTATCTATATTTGTCTGTTTTCTTTCGTGTACCGCACTTCTATATCTCTTTTGTGTTGCAAAAACGGCGAACTTTCGAATTTTAAAATGATTTAATTTTGATTTTCTTGATCGATTTACCTATAAATATATTTTTTCTTGAGTTCTGTCATTAACCGTTCCCGGGCTACTGTCTACGTCCACTATTATTGGACCACCCAGTATAGTGATACACGATTTACAAGTCCAGTTTTTTCAAGGGCAGCCAGCATCAGATCCAGTAAACGAGATTTATCAAAATTTTAATTTATGCAGTTCGACTTTGGGCTACTCGGGTATGCCAAAAGTGGCCGTCATTGTGATGTACTATACAGGGCGTTTCCTAATTACGTGCTGATGTTAAAGAGGGCGTTTTTATGTCCTAAAAGTCTTAATTTTTGAGATATAGGATGGTAAAGTTTAAAAAGAAAACATTTTTTTTCATTCCAATTCTGATGCTATTGTAGATAACTGCATGAAATTTGATACACGTCTTCTATGCATTAAGGAGCATACGGATTTACCCAGGTTAATTACATATGCACGCCACTCGTAGAAATTTCAAAAATTGATTGTTAATGAAAAATTACCTTTTATGCATAAAAGACTGGTATCAAATTTCACACAGTTATTTATCTATAATAGCATCAGAATTAGGATTTAAAAAAAATGTTTTTTTTAGACCCTGTATCTCCAAAGTCAAGACTTTTATTAGGTTCATATTAAACTTTTTTCTTAAAAAGGTCCAAGAATCACCCCCCTTTAACATTAGCAGGCAATTAGGAAACGCCCTGTATAGTACTTCACAATGACGCCCCCTGTACAAAGTAATATGACAGACGGAGACAAACGGTCACTTTTGGCATACCCGCATAGCCCAAAGTCGAACTGCATAAGTTAAAATTTTGATAAATCTTGTTCACTGGAATCAGTGCTGGCTCCCCTACTATAACTACATTGATGTGTTAATTTTGGAAAAATATGAGTTCTGTAGTTTTTCAAATATTAATTGCAATATTAGATATTTTTTGACACCCGGTATTGAACAGAAAATTAATTATTTTGAAGCAGTTTATTGACAGCTACTTTATGAACAATTTTACAAAATATATGAAAAAAAACTAAGCAATTTTTGCGATTGACGGCTGTGATTCTAATGGTTAGATTCCTTCTAAATCGTTGTCTTCCTCTCAAAATGATGAGGTTTCGTCGTCACTACTTGAAGATCTCAATGTGATAACTAAATCATCAATAACCGTTTCAATTTTCCATCTACTTTCCAGTATTTATCTTCAGTAGAACGAACATGTTTAACATACGATTTCCAATTTTCAGCCGATATTGAGTCAATCGCTTCTAATGTCATTTTATTTAAATCTTTAATTGAAAGTTCACCGGTGTTGCGCTCTCGAATATATTTTTTTACTCCTGCCCATGCAAGTTCAATAGGTTTGAGGTCGCACATGTATGGAAGCAGCCTTAAAGGTTTCTCTAGGCTTGTTGGCTGATATTACTTCATATAATGGATATTTTCTCCATGTTGGATCACATATAAAACTGTTCGATTTAAACCACCAGATCATATGAGCTTTTGTAGAGTATTTAGTTGGCACTTTATCTTCTACGTGAGAATGATAAGACGCATTATCCACTACCACGACAGGGAGGAATGTTAGGTAGAAGCTTCTCGAGCAACCACTTTTCAAAATTATCTCTATTCATTTGTCCGTGATAGCCTCCAGTTGTTAGTCCCGAGCGAAAAACTAAAGCAGCACTTGGAACAAATCCGGCTTCCGAACCAGCATGAACTATAATAAAGCGACTACTAGAGCGGACTCCCTGAACAACACCTGTAACACTTTCACTTTCCCAGCATTTGTTCACTGTCATATCAATATCTACCCAGGTTTCATCTAAATAGACAATATTGCGTCCTTCTTGCCTATATTGCCTTACAGTTGATAGATATTTCACCCGCCAGTGAAAAATATTTGGTCTCTCAATGAGCAATTTTCGTTTATTTTGGCACTTGCGCCAAACAAAACCATTTGATCGTAAAAGCCGATTTAAGGTTTTATACCCGTAGGGAAAATCTATTTTGGTCTTTACAGCACGAAGTAGGGGTTTGCAGGTCGGAACCTTCTTCAAGTTTATATAAAAATCCTCTATTATTCGTCGAATTACTTGAAAATCACCATCGTCAATTTTATCTTTGTTGATAATCGGGGTCTTTTTTTACCAGGAGATTTTAAAGGTTAAGTAGAACATGAGCGATCATTATGTTCTGTTTGAATTTTTCTTAGACTACTTTCCGAAACACCAGTGTAAAAAGCAGCGCGTTCTGTTCGATTTTGAATTGGAATAGTCAAACTATTATTTTCAGCTTCTCTAGTACAGCCTCTATCACGCTCGTAATAACTTCACGCGCACCGCTTCGAATTGTTTTTCCTCTTTTGCTCGCCATCGTTACTTCGAAATAATAATTCAAATTCAACGCAACGCATTTATAAAGAAATGAAAACAAATGCTCGAAATGTATAGGCGCCACTGGAAATAGCTATAAACTTCTAGCGGCAAGTGCATGGAGACTCTAGGCACATCCCAATTACAAGTAGACCAGTGCGAAATTTACTAAATCCTCGATTAATTTTCCGTACCGCTTAGCTGGCGCACTTTATAGGTGAAGCGGCAAAAAACAAACAACAAATAAAATAACATAAAATTTATTTGCGTACACAAATTTTACTTTTCCGCTTGCTTAAGACTATGAACCTTTATTTCAAGGACAGCCCGGTTTCCTTTCGTGTCCCGCACTTTACCACTGTTTTACTAGTTCATTTCTATACCACGACTAATTATGGTGTACAGTTTGCAATCAGTCCATTAAGAATTTTTTTGTTCCGCCATATTGGATTCTCACCAAATACCAGTGGATTCCTACATAATACTTGATTTTTGTGCAAAATTTGAGATAAATTGGATAAGCAGTTTTTTAGTATTAATTTTTGTAACATTTCACTAGGACGCTATTTTGTTTTGCCATATTGGATTTTTACCATACCAGGTGGAAAAGAAAATCATTCGCTCCAGACTGGCGCAGCAGCTTTGGATGTTTTGCTAGGGCTGCCGTCTTTGCCGACTTTCATTAAGAAAGAGGCAAAGGCAATTCTCCTGCGAATGAGAGACGCAGGAGCATGACATGCCAGGGGTGAGGTTGTGGGTCATGCAAGGATCTCACATATTGTGGAAAGAGAGATACCGACATCCTCCTATAGAGTAGTACGACCCTCAGGTGGAATAAGGCCAGGTTATTTATGGCACTACGGTCTTGCATAGGGATGCAGTTAAGGAACTATCCTGGAAAGATATCCAGACCTACATAGGCACGACAGGTAGATTTAAGGATGGAAACCTGATGGCGGGTGGTGGTTGAGGGAGGGTCTAGGGTAGACCGAAAGGGTCTTATAGGCCTACCAGTCAAGTCTCTAGACCTCCCCCCGACTACTACCATACCACGTCATACCCATATGACTCAATTTTTTACCAAAATTTGAAGTCAAACAGGTAAGTGGCTCTTAGGTATGCCGCGAATAGACAGGCCGCTAGACAGACAGACGGAATTGAGAAAACCTGTTTATCTGCATCAAGGAACCCCGAAAATCTGAAAAAATCTCGTTTGATGATTTTTTGACCATTACAATATTTCCCTTTCTCAATTGGCATTTTCGAAGCTTTCTTACTCGCGTCCGAATAGAGACTCTATTCTCTCTACGGATGTACACTAAGAATGAAAACACATCGTATTTTTCCATCCTCGGTCACTTATGGTCATTTCTAAAAAAACGTTCGAAACTATGACTAAAAGGTTAATGCTTTTATCTTTGTTAAGTTGATCTGTTAAATAAAAAAGGCATTTAATTTTTTTTTAATTTATAAATCGGTCACTTATAAAGGTAAATTAACATCCTAAAATTATATTTTAGGATTTTTGCAAAAATTGGCGAATTTCAGTCACTTTTAAAAATGATTGGTCATTTATGAAACTGACCCGGTCATTTAAGGTCACTTATACGATCACTTTTGGTAAGTTACGCTGAAAATTATCCATAGAAATAAATTACATCCTCGACTCTTGGAAAATACCGAATGGTAAATCATTACCTAACTTACCCTTAACCATTCGAGGCACAGATGTATGGTTATTGTACACAAAATAATACTATTCCTGGAACTCGTTGCGTTTGTCTAACTAATTTTACTGACAATACTAAAATAGGTATTTGAATATTGCATTTTTGTCACTGTAACATTATTAAAAAGGTTCATCGTTTTTATAGCGATAAAAACCTCCCAGCTAAAAATTAAGTGGTAAAAACCTCTCCAGCTCAAATCGTTGACGAGCAACATAACATATTGGTAAAATTAAATTTAATTATATCAAACGCTTTTTGTCAGTGGCTTATTATTATTTCTTAATACATATATATTCATGCTTCGAATCGTGAATTTTTTGAAATTAACCCGATAAGAAAAAAGCAAGTTCATTGAGCCCATTAAATTGATTTTTACGGTTTCTGAATATTCACCATAAGCAAATGAAATTAGCAACGCTGGGCAAACTTGACTAAGTATCCAAGATGGATAAAAATTACACTTAGAACTACCGGTAAAATAGTTTTTAATCACAATAAGAAAGTACCAAATCTTCAGAATTATCCGATTTCTCAAACACTCACTGTCCCAGGTCCGGCCATGATGTCAAATTATAATCTAATACAAACCAAATAAAAATCCTAATAATATACGGCTTTATTGACACAATAATATGGTTGCATAATGCTGGCTAGCTTGTGGTCATGTGAAAAATTCAAACGAGTAAGCAGTTTTTTAGCTATGCCGCGAAAAGGCAGACTGTCAAACAGACACACAGACAGAAAAACGAAATTGAGAAAACATGTAGGGATGATAATGATGTAGGGATCCTGAAACTGAAGATCTGAAAACATTTGCGAGGCAAGTAAAAGATTTTCTTCACGACAATAAGATTTTAAACATGTGAATCGCAACATTGTAAAAATTGCTTTTCTTTAATTCTATTACATTTTGTGGCAATAACGGCATGTAGCAGCTCTATCATTATTTTTGTACAGTACAGTTTTAAAAATAAAATTTCAAACTAGTCTAGTATTTGCTTTTGGTTCCTTGTATTATTTTCAGTGGCAACAGTATCACTCCAAAGCTCCAAATTTACAAAATACTTAGAAATAAAAAGTATATAATATTTATTACTGTGTATCATATTAATTTGAATTTACGTTAATATTTAGGGGCCAGGCAGTGATTTTACTACATATAAACTGTTACAACACAAACACGCCGGCCGCCCAACTACTCAATCTCGTCACCAAAAAACACAGCTAACCATTATCGAGAATTGACGATACTCTACCACTTCGTCAGGATCTAAATGATTTTCCACCTCGGGAAAAATGGAATGAAATTAGCAAATTACACAGCTAACCATTATCGAGAATTGACGATACTCTACCACTTCGTCAGGATCTAAATGATTTTCCACCTCGGGAAAAATGGAATGAAATTAGCAAATTATACATTGTAACAAAAAAAAATCAGATTCCGGAAACTCTCAGACGTAAATTTTATCAATACCTTCTTCATTAATTCCACGTTTAACCCCAACCAACCGTTCGATATCATTTTAAATTATTATAACAATAGCGTTATCGACAATTTGGACTCAATTTTGGAGTTTTCACACATCTGTAAAGAAGTGCTTAGAGCTATTATGAAGATGAAATCGAGGGCTACTGACTGCGATCATTTATGTATTCTGCTTATTCAGTTGTGCATGCCTTTCTTACTACCATTTTTCAAGCACATTATAAATACATGCATAGATAAATCTTATTTTCCTTCGCGCTGGAAACACGCGTATGTACTACCTTTCCCTAAGGTTAGCCAGCCTACCTAATATAGCCAATTACGAAGCATAAGTGAGCTACCGGCATTTTCTAAAATTTTGGAAAAAATTATAGACCAACAATTAAGATCATTTTTTGCAAAAAATCATATTCTTCCAGACAAACAAACGGGATTTCAACCTATGCACAGCTGTGCAACTGCTAGGGCCGATATTACTGATGACATCATCTATGCCGCTGATGATCATAACTTGACTATGCTAATCCTGTTAGATTTCACAAAAACCTTTGACATACTTAACCATAAAGTACTTCACTCTATAACTCACTATCTTGGCTTTAGCAATAACGCCAGAAATTTTTTGTTGTCTCAATTATCAAACAGAACGCAAGAGGTAGTGTTAAATGATTAAGTATTCTGAAAAGACAGAGGTTTCTACAGGAGTACTCCATTTTGGGTCCGCTATTTTTTACGCTCTACACGTCCCAACTTCACAAACATTTAAAATCTTGCAAATATCATTTATATGCGGACGATACATAAATTTACTATTCGTTCAGTCCCTCTCTGTGTGACACAGCAAGTCAGCTAATCAATAACGATCTTAATTCGATGTCTTCGGCTGAATCTGATCGCATGATTCAAATTAACCTAAAAAAGTCATCTTGCATATTATTCGATTCTAAAACGTTGCTAAAAATTCACTAAATATTCAGATAAACAACACACCGATGCCAATAGTAGACGATGTTAAGAATTTACAAACTGATTCTAATCTACGCTTTAGGCTTCACGTAACTAATAAACTAAAACTGGCCTATTCAATTTTGAAAAAAATCTTCTAGCATCGGCGTTATCTCTCGCATGGTACAAAGAAGCTGTTGTGTGATGCACTAATTTTGTCTCAGTTCAACCATTTTGATAGCATCTGTGGATCCTGTTTGGCTGGTACCGACGTAACTCGCATCCAGAAAGTTCAAAATTCCTGCTTACACCTAATTTATGAAATCCCTAGAAGAAACCACATATCCCATAAATTAAAAGATGCTGGATGGCTAAGTCTGCATAACAGACGGGTGTTACACACCACAATGTTGTTCTTTAAAATACCTAAATATAAAAAAACCTATATATTTGTATAGAAAACTTCAGTTCCCCTCTGATGTCCATATAAGAAATTTAAGATGTATTCATGTAATAACAACTCCGCGACATCGTAAAGAAATCTATAAAAGGTCTTTTTCATACAACATTTCTAAAACAGTAAATGCAATGTTTTTTCTGGTTAATACCAGCTTTTCCTGTCCGATTGTATTTTAAAGAAAAAATTATTCCATCCATAAGCAAAATCAATATTACCAATTCAAATTCTAAACGGATTTTTGTACCATACTTATTAACTTTATGCCTATCGTAGTCTCTCTCTCTCTCTCTCTCTCTATTTCAACTTCTTTCCTTTTCTTGATCCGATTCTTCTCTCTTCCAGTCTTTCCTGTTCTTTTTTAAATTTCATTTTCTGGTTCGTAATTAAATTAAATGCAAAACCAGAGTATTTACATTCAAAAAGGTTTTATGTATATGTAAGGACTAATTTTGGGTTAAGTTAGAATTAAATTTTTTTAGCGACTTTAATTAAAACTCATCACTACCTGGATTTGTCTGTGTGGCTGCTTTTTTACGTTGTTAATTAAATTAAATTAGGTTATTTCTACTTAGCCTCCTTGATGTATATATAAGGCCTGTCAAATTTAATTTCTAGAAAAGTTATGACACTTTTTTGACCCTTATATTTTTTTGAATGAAGTAGTGCTGAAATGGACAACAGCAAGCATTTGATTTATTTCTAAATAAATTCCCATACGATTTACTTGTTTACAACGTTAGTTGATGACTCATGATCTCCGCCACTGACTAGAGAATGCTCGTGTTACATTACAACACTCGGCTCATATCAGTAGCCTCCATTATATCGAGTAACTTTACTGTAAGTTGGAACGTAAAATGTGCTTATTTTTCGCAAGTTCGCATGCAATATAAATAAGAAAAAACCCAGAGAACTAAAAAAAAAGATCCACAGTTACGTTCCCGTGAGAAATGCAATTCTGCATTTATGCACTTGCAATTCTTAGACTTTTATCTTTTCGTTCTCATGCAACATAAGCATTACTGAACTTATAAATATAACTAAAATGCATTTTGTAGTCAGTTCTCTTTGTACGCTTATGAAATAAAATTGATTTTTTAAAAATAATTTCTCGTGTTTCGAGTTGTTAACTGGCGCAGTCGGTAGGATTATTGCCAACAGTCGCGCATCGTGCGTATTTTCTGGTTTCGTCTCAACGATTTGTGGCAAAAATCGGACAATCAAAAAAAAAAAATCTTCAGGGTGTACCAAGAAACTCACAATTGACCAGGGATTTGGAACAGCATCGTCCAGCGTCCTATTGGTGCGAGTTTGGGAACACACATCGTCCCACCCTCATAGCAGCTAACCAGGGAAAGGACCACATCGCCTCTCCTATTGGACCCTAGTTTAAGAATGAGAATTGGAATTATCTTCAGTACATTGCTGTAAGTGCTTCCTTTCAATTTTCCTTATTTCATTTTATTTTTATCCTATCTTAAATATTGATATTTACGTCTCTTGTAATTCCGCAAACTGGAAGATTTAACATCAGCTTTTGGAAATTTAAATTGTGAAGGAAATCTAACACCTTTTTCTAATTTAATTCAAATAAGTAAAATAATGACTACTGAACCTAATTTACAACTAGTCAGATATCAGGCAGACAATATTCCCTTATTCGATGGGAATCCAAAACAAATAAACAGATTTATTAATGCTTGTGATAATTTTTATAATAATCATAGAAATAAAACTGACAATAATGCACCTATAAATGTATGTTTACACGATACTATATTAAGTAAACTTGTAGGTAGGGCAGCCGATATTATTTGTTCTAGAATAGAATTAAATACATGGCCCGCAGTAAAAGCTGCAATAATTTCGACTTTTTCAGACCATAGATCGATTGATTGTATTATTCAAGATATAATAACGTTCAAACCGGAAAAAAATGAAACACCGCAACAATTTGGCCTGCCTTTGCAAGACGCTCGCAGTTTGTTATTTTCCAAAGTAAATTTAAGCAATGAAACGCAAGCTCTAAAACTTTTAAAAATTAATGAATATGGAAATTTAGTATTAAAAACCTTCATAAACGGTCTAAACTACCATATGCAACTTGTGGTTAGATTAAAAAATCCAGTTACTTTAGAAGAGGCAATGAGCTGTGCCTTGGAAGAAGAAAATTTTATGTATTATAAGAACCGTAGTAACATATTACCAAAAAACCCAAATTTTAATTCACAAAAACCAAAAATGAATTTGCCTACACAAGCACATTATCCTGCTAATGTGAGACCAATATTTTCGAATTACCCCGTTCAGCAATTTTCAAATTTTATGCCTTCTTATAAACAACCAATCCCAAATTTTAATAATGGAAATAATCAATTTATGGGCTTTGGACAATTTAGGCAACCCGCAAATAATTTTAGACAATCGAATTTCCCAAATCAAAATTTTATGCAAAGAAACACTTTTACCCCAAGACCATCTTTTAACCCCCAAAATCAACGCCCAACTTCTTCGGGAATATCACGCCAACAAAAGCCTGAGCCGATGGATACTTCTTCAGGGAACACAATCCTTAGAAGAAACCAACAACCACATTCTTCACAACGTAATATTGTTGTAGAAGAACTATATAATCAATCAGTCGAATCGATAAATGCCGATAATGATCAAAATGAAAATTTTCAAACTAGCAATGCTGAATTTCAATATTATTACCCGGAATACACCGATAATTCGCAATATTCGTATAATGACTCCAATACCGAATTTTCTTGTCTAGAAAATAACCCTTATGAAAATCAAATTGATTTTAATGAAGAAAATTTTCAGGAGAACCAAATTTCCAACAACCAAACATAATACTTTTAAATAATTATACAAATTCAGATTTACCAGTAATTTTCATACCCGAAATCAAAGCAAAATTTTTAATTGATACAGGTAGTGGCAAAAGTTTTATAAAGCCTAATTTAGCATACAAAATTTATTCAAATTTCATTTTTTCGGAACCTTTCTCAGTAAGGACAGCCCACGCTACGTCCATTCACAATGAAGTAATTAATATACCAATATTTCCTTGTTTTAATCATACAGGTAATCATAAGTTTTATCTTTTTGATTTTTCACCTAAATTTGACGGACTTTTAGGAATTGATTTTCTAACACATATTGGAGCTAATATAAATTTAAAACATTGTTCTTTAGATACTCAATTTGTAACATTGCCTTTATATTATCAAAATAATATATCAAATTTACATAATTTTGAAACTATCGAAATAATAATTCCCCCACGTACATGTCAAAGAATCAAACTGCCTGTAAATCAATCGAATGGTTTAGGTATTTTAAAATATACAGATTTTGGTTGCGCAGAGATGCCAGAAGCTTTAGTACAAGTCATTGACTCCTACGAAACAACTATAATTACGAATAGTCGCGAAAACCCAGTTAAAATAAAAATATTTAATCCCATAGATATCGAAACCATAAATGAAGCAGAAAACAACTTCATAGAAAAAATGGAAACCGATACAGAAATAAATGAATATATGGATAATACACAAAAACAAAACTTAAAAAATTTAAGACTGTCACATTGTAATCAGGAAGAATACAGAGCTATTCGAAACTTGTGTTACGAATATCGTGACATATTTTATTGTGAGGGCATCCCACTTACATTTACTAATCAAATTAAACATAAAATAAACCTAACCGATGACACACCTATATATACAAAAACTTATCGATATCCCGAAATTCATAAAAAAGAGGTTAAAACCCAAATTAACAAAATGTTAGAGAACGGTATCATTCAAAACTCAACGTCACCGTGGAGTAGTCCAATTTGGATTGTCCCAAAAAAGATGGACGCGTCCGGTAAACGTAAATGGCGTATCGTTTGCGATTTCCGTAAAATCAATGAACGCAGTATTGATGATAAATTTCCTTTACCAAATATATCGGATATTCTCGATAAACTTGGAAAATCTCAATATTTCAGCACATTGGATCTAGCAACCGGTTTTCATCAAATAGAAATGGAACCGAATGATATCCCTAAAACAGCCTTCTCAACCGATACAGGTCATTATGAATTTAGACGCATGCCTTTTGGCTTAAAAAATGCGCCCTCTACATTTCAGCGAGTCATGAACAACGTCCTTCGGGGACTTCAAAATGAAATCTGTTCTGTATATCTTGATGACATAATAATTTTCTCTACGTCACTTCAAGAGCACATCGATAGATTAAAATCCGTTTTTGATAGACTTAGAGAATCCAATTTAAAAGTGCAGCTAGACAAATCAGAATTTTTACACAAAGAAGTTGCTTATTTAGGTCACAAAATTACAAGCGAAGGTGTAAAACCTAATCCTGATAAAGTCACCGCAGTTAAAAATTTCCCCATACCAAAAACCCAAAAAGACATTAAGTCATTTTTAGGACTAGCCGGATATTATCGTAGATTCATCAAAGACTTCGCAAAAATCACAAAACCCCTTACACTATGTCTCAAAAAAGGAGCGAAAGTTGAACACTCACCAGCCTTTATTCAATCCTTTAACCATTTAAAAGAATTGCTTATTAATGCTCCAATACTAAAATATCCTGATTTTGAAAAACCCTTTGTCCTTACGACAGATGCCTCAAATGTAGCCCTAGGCGCTGTTCTCTCTCAAGGCAACCCGCCAAATGACAACCCTGTAGCATTCGCGTCGCGCACTCTAAATGAAACAGAACAAAAATACTCAACGATTGAAAAAGAACTTTTAGGAATCGTTTGGGCATGTAAATACTTTAGACCTTACCTTTATGGCAAAAAATTTAAAATATATACTGACCATCGCCCATTAGTATGGTTATTTAACCTCAAAGAACCAAATTCGAAATTAGTACGTTGGAGGCTAAAACTTGAAGAGTATGATTATGAAATAATCTACAAAAAAGGGAAACAAAACACTAACGCTGACGCCCTTAGCCGAATTCAATTAAACGCAATCGAATCCGAATCATTAATAAATTACCCAGGCGATATAGACACCGACGTAACGCAATTCCTAAACGACCAATTTAACCCAGATATCCTTGACTCTGAAGTAGTGTCACAAACAATAGAAAGACTAGAACACGAACCTGAAACAACACCCAAAATTAATATTATTTCTGACATTCTAATAACTCCACCTATAACACAACTAACCCATTCTAATATTCCAATAAAACCACCCGTAACGGAAACAATACATAGTACAAATGCTAACGAAAATCATTCCAATATGACTATATTAGATGAAATTATTAATAATAAAGCTCATCAACTTATTATTAAAAAAGCACCTTATGACAAATATGTTAAAACCAAACGTGAAAATTTCGAAGGACATCAAATTATTCACGCAACATTACCCACTAATATTATAGTAATTACTAACTTTTTGAAAGAATATTTAACAAATAAAACAACATATGTTTATTTCTTTTCCAAAGAACTAAGAACCTATTTTCAACAAACAATGAATAACCATTTTAAAAATTTAAAACTTATAGAATGTTCAAAATTAATAAATAATGCTCAACCTGACGAACGAGAATTACTAATTAAATATCGTCATGAAGGCAAAACAAATCATAGAGGAATCGAAGAAACTTGCAAATTTTTAAAAGCAAATTATTATTGGAAATCACTTAAGGCAGATGTAACAAAATACATCAATAATTGTGAAATCTGTCAACGATCAAAATATAATCGAAAACCACCAGATCAACCTTTGATATTAACCGAAACGCCAAGCAAACCTTTCGAAATTGTTCATATCGACACTTTCATCATAGGTAAACAAAAATTCCTAACTATTATAGATAAATTCTCCAAATACGCACAAGCCTTGCCTTATACTGGAAATGCAGTGTCGTGCTGTGAACAGTTAATTAATTTCTTTTCCTTTTTACGTATTCCAAAACAAATAGTTTCAGACAACGGATCTGAATTTCAGAACGAAGTCGTTAAAGGCTTATTAAATACACATAATATTAAAATACACTTCACTACCCCCTACCACCATGAATCAAACTCCCCTGTTGAAAGGCTACATTCCACATTAATCGAACACATTCGATTACTTCGAGAATCGGACCCCAATGCAGAAGTTACCAAACTTATGCCGTACGCAATTATTGCCTATAATAACACGATCCATTCTAGTACGAATTTTACCCCATACGAACTTGTCTTCGGACACACAGACTCTAGAGATCCTATGGATTTAATACCCGCTCATGTATATACCGAGTATGTCAATAATCATAAAAATAACACACAAATTTTGTACGACAAAATTACAAAGGAATCACGAGAACTAAAACAAAAAATTATAGATAGGGCAAACAAGGATAAAACCCCGACTAATTTAATAATAGGCTCACAAATTTATAAAAAATCAGATAATCGATCTGGAAAAATAAAAAAGAGATATTTAGGCCCATTCATATTAACGGCTATATTAGAAAATAATAAAATACAAATAGAAAATCCCAAAAATAAATACAAAGAAATTATACATGTTAACGAAACTAAAATAATACCCCTTGTTCCAGATGCTGGACCATCGTCGGCGGCTACGTAAAATTCCATGATTTAAATAAACATCCAGGAATACTACCATTCAAAATGGGAACCGCTAAACTTAAATCCAATCACTGGACATTCGTTCAAAATATTAACCTAACCCCTTTAATTAACCAATTTCAAAATATTCAAAAACAAGCAAAATCAATATATATAAACATTCAAAATAACAGCGAATACCATAAGGAATATTTTAATTCTTTTAATACATTATGTACACTTGAAAAAAGAATAGAAACTTTATTAGAACAAATTGTCCCAAATCAAGAAAATTATCGTAGTAAAAGAGGTCTTTTTAACCCCTTAGGTTCATTCATAAAAAGTATAACTGGAAACTTAGATCAAAATGACGCAGAGCAAATTGATGCCAAAATCACGAAATTACAAGAAAATCAAAATAAATTGAAAATTGACGCTATCAATCAAATTACACTTTTAGAATCCACTATTAATAAATTTAAAACAATTATATCTAATATCACACATAACCAAATGGTACTAAAGTCACGCATTTTACAAATAGAAAATATAATTAATAAAGTTCAAATGGAACAAATAAGTAATCACGAATTTTATTTAATATATACAATAATCAATCAAATAACAACAATTTATCAATCAATCTACGATATTCTGAATAAGATTGAAATAGGTATCACTTTTGCAAAAATTAATGTACTTTATAATTCAATAATAGAACCAAATGAACTATTTATAGAAATA
Source organism: Kuschelorhynchus macadamiae (assembly GCA_030620095.1). Taxonomy (NCBI): domain Eukaryota; kingdom Metazoa; phylum Arthropoda; class Insecta; order Coleoptera; family Curculionidae; genus Kuschelorhynchus; species Kuschelorhynchus macadamiae. The sequence goes on from JAUTXW010002869.1 coordinate 272,205, forward strand.
AAGAACTTACACGATCATCTAGGCTCAGATAAACTCCCTTTAGAAGTAACTTATAAAAATATACTTAATTTCGAAAAAATTATAGAAATTAAAAGTTTCTTAAAAAACTTTAATATTGTATTTATATTTGAACTTCCTCTTGTGGAATCGGAGATATATCAATATTTTAAGTTATTTCCTTTACCAATTCCCAATAATCGATCATTTCTTGTAAATATTCCTTATAAACCCTACCTAGCATTAGGCAATACAAAATATGCCCATATGGACCAAAGATGTCACGAAATCCAACCACAACGATTTATGTAAAGAAGCCCACACCAGTTTTTGGACAATTTTACTTTACATATTCATTTCAATAATTTTTATATTTTTCATATAAACAAAAAAAGTATATACCTAAGAAAAAACAATTAAATCCGAACTTAAACTCCCCAGGATGTAAAGTTGAAGAAAATAATTAAAAAAAGTTCAAGTCAATTAACATTAAATAATTAATCTAATACTTTAGATATTGAAGAAAATAATAGAATTTTCTAAAATAAATAATCTTTAAACCTTTTTGGAAATTTTTGAAAACACGTCTTTAAGAACGTGCTTTCAAAAGGGGAAAGTTACGTTCCCGTGAGAAATGCAATTCTGCATTTATGCACTTGCAATTCTTAGACTTTTATCTTTTCGTTCTCATGCAACATAAGCATTACTGAACTTATAAATATAACTAAAATGCATTTTGTAGTCAGTTCTCTTTGTACGCTTATGAAATAAAATTGATTTTTTAAAAATAATTTCTCGTGTTTCGAGTTGTTAACTTTCGTAAATCGTATATACTCCAAGATCTTAACCGAGATTTTTTTTTTACTTTAAAAATATCTTATAGATATTTATTAATAGAAATTAATCTACTTACATTCTAGAATACTTTTTGAGGCTTCTGTATTACCATTTATTTTTTATTTAATAGAATGTGTGCGTTTTATAATAATTGCATTAAATGTCATTGACAAAATAAGAAAGATGTACGCCCAACGAGATATAAACTTTTCTAGAAATTAATTTTGACAGGCTTTATACAGACATCAAGAAGGCTAAGTAGAAATTTTAAACTTAAACATGTTAGTTGCAGTGACGAACATATAGGGGGGATGGGGAAGAATCGTCCCCTGCAATATTTTGTTTTGTTGGAAAAATCTTATCTTAGGTGATAAAACGAATAATTTTTCAGTGTATACAAAATATGACTAATACTAGGTAGCTACTCAAAGGTGTGGAGTTAACAACTCGAAACACGAGAAATTATTTTTAAAAAATCAATTTTATTTAATAAGCGTACAAAGAGAACTGACTACAAAATGCATTTTAGTTATATTTATAAGTTCAGTAATGCTTATGTTGCATGAGAACGAAAAGATAAAAGTCTAAGAATTGCAAGTGCATAAATGCAGAATTGCATTTCTCACGGGAACGTAACTCCTCCCCTCTTAGTTGAAAGCACGTTCTTAAAGACGTGTTTTCAAAAATTTCCAAAAAGGTTTAAAGATTATTAATATTTTAGAAAATTCTATTATTTTCTTCAATATCTAAAGTATTAGAGTTTGCATTTAATTGTTTTTTCTTAGACTTTTTTACAAGTTTTTTGTATATGAAAAATATAAAAATTATTGAAATGAATATGTAAAGTAAAATTGTCCAAAAACTGGTCTTCTTTACATAAATCGTTGTGGTCATTTCTTCTAGGGCCTTCTTTTGGTTTTCCAATTTGGCTTCGATTTCTTTAGTAGTTTTTAGGTTTACGTAGTTTAAGTCCATACTAGGAGGGCTGTAGAATGAATCTCGGTTTTCCTTAATTAGACTTAAATTAAGGGTAGGTAGATTAATTCCATTAAATGTTAATTGACTTGATTTATATGTTTCAAGCGTAATTGACTTTATCCGTACTTTACATCCTGGGGATGACTCAAGAAGATAGGAACCATATAAGGGTATGTTATCTTCGGATTTTTGACAATTTATGACGGCGATTACTTGTATTGGTACTGTTATTAGCCATTTGTCGTCGATTATTTTTGTTGTCTGGATCTCGTGCAGTTGAGTTTCGAATGGGTGGCAAAACGTAATATTTGGGTGATGTTTGATAAGTTGAACAGCGCAGGAGGGGCTGTCTTCGACCAACGTGGTGTGGGCTTCTTTACACAAATATTTTTGTGGTTGGATTTCGTGACATCTTTGGTCCATATGGGCATATTTTGTATTGCCTAATGCTAGGTAGGGTTTATAAGGAATATTTACAAGAAATGATCGATTATTGGGAATTGGTAAAGGAAATAACTTAAAATATTGATATATCTCCGATTCCACAAGAGGAAGTTCAAATATAAATACAATATTAAAGTTTTTTAAGAAACTTTTAATTTCTATAATTTTTTCGAAATTAAGTATATTTTTATAAGTTACTTCTAAAGGGAGTTTATCTGAGCCTAGATGATCGTGTAAGTTCTTTATTTCTATAAATAGTTCATTTGGTTCTATTATTGAATTATAAAGTACATTAATTTTTGCAAAAGTGATACCTATTTCAATCTTATTCAGAATATCGTAGATTGATTGATAAATTGTTGTTATTTGATTGATTATTGTATATATTAAATAAAATTCGTGATTACTTATTTGTTCCATTTGAACTTTATTAATTATATTTTCTATTTGTAAAATGCGTGACTTTAGTACCATTTGGTTATGTGTGATATTAGATATAATTGTTTTAAATTTATTAATAGTGGATTCTAAAAGTGTAATTTGATTGATAGCGTCAATTTTCAATTTATTTTGATTTTCTTGTAATTTCGTGATTTTGGCATCAATTTGCTCTGCGTCATTTTGATCTAAGTTTCCAGTTATACTTTTTATGAATGAACCTAAGGGGTTAAAAAGACGTCTTTTACTACGATAATTTTCTTGATTTGGGACAATTTGTTCTAATAAAGTTTCTATTCTTTTTTCAAGTGTACATAATGTATTAAAAGAATTAAAATATTCCTTATGGTATTCGCTGTTATTTTGAATGTTTATATATATTGATTTTGCTTGTTTTTGAATATTTTGAAATTGGTTAATTAAAGGGGTTAGGTTAATATTTTGAACGAATGTCCAGTGATTGGATTTAAGTTTAGCGGTTCCCATTTTGAATGGTAGTATTCCTGGATGTTTATTTAAATCATGGAATTTTACGTAGCCGCCGACGATGGTCCAGCATCTGGAACAAGGGGTTTATTATTTTAGTTTCTTTGTATTAACATGTATAATTTCTTTGTATTTATTTTTGGGATTTTCTATTTGTATTTTATTATTTTCTAATATAGCCGTTAATATGAATGGGCCTAAATATCTCTTTTTTATTTTTATGATTATTGACATACTCGGTATATACATGAGCGGGTATTAAATCCATAGGATCTCTAGAGTCTGTGTGTCCGAAGACAAGTTCGTATGGGGTAAAATTCGTACTAGAATGGATCGTGTTATTATAGGCAATAATTGCGTACGGCATAAGTTTGGTAACTTCTGCATTGGGGTCCGATTCTCGAAGTAATCGAATGTGTTCGATTAATGTGGAATGTAGCCTTTCAACAGGGGAGTTTGATTCATGGTGGTAGGGGGTAGTGAAGTGTATTTTAATATTATGTGTATTTAATAAGCCTTTAACGACTTCGTTCTGAAATTCAGATCCGTTGTCTGAAACTATTTGTTTTGGAATACGTAAAAAGGAAAAGAAATTAATTAACTGTTCACAGCACGACACTGCATTTCCAGTATAAGGCAAGGCTTGTGCGTATTTGGAGAATTTATATATAATAGTTAGGAATTTTTGTTTACCTATGATGAAAGTGTCGATATGAACAATTTCGAAAGGTTTGCTTGGCGTTTCGGTTAATATCAAAGGTTGATCTGGTGGTTTTCGATTATATTTTGATCGTTGACAGATTTCACAATTATTGATGTATTTTGTTACATCTGCCTTAAGTGATTTCCAATAATAATTTGCTTTTAAAAATTTGCAAGTTTCTTCGATTCCTCTATGATTTGTTTTGCCTTCATGACGATATTTAATTAGTAATTCTCGTTCGTCAGGTTGAGCATTATTTATTAATTTTGAACATTCTATAAGTTTTAAATTTTTAAAATGGTTATTCATTGTTTGTTGAAAATAGGTTCTTAGTTCTTTGGAAAAGAAATAAACATATGTTGTTTTATTTGTTAAATATTCTTTCAAAAAGTTAGTAATTACTATAATATTAGTGGGTAATGTTGCGTGAATAATTTGATGTCCTTCGAAATTTTCACGTTTGGTTTTAACATATTTGTCATAAGGTGCTTTTTTAATAATAAGTTGATGAGCTTTATTATTAATAATTTCATCTAATATAGTCATATTGGAATGATTTTCGTTAGCATTTGTACTATGTATTGTTTCCGTTACGGGTGGTTTTATTGGAATATTAGAATGGGTTAGTTGTGTTATAGGTGGAGTTATTAGAATGTCAGAAATAATATTAATTTTGGGTGTTGTTTCAGGTTCGTGTTCTAGTCTTTCTATTGTTTGTGACACTACTTCAGAGTCAAGGATATCTGGGTTAAATTGGTCGTTTAGGAATTGCGTTACGTCGGTGTCTATATCGCCTGGGTAATTTATTAATGATTCGGATTCGATTGCGTTTAATTGAATTCGGCTAAGGGCGTCAGCGTTAGTGTTTTGTTTCCCTTTTTTGTAGATTATTTCATAATCATACTCTTCAAGTTTTAGCCTCCAACGTACTAATTTCGAATTTGGTTCTTTGAGGTTAAATAACCATACTAATGGGCGATGGTCAGTATATATTTTAAATTTTTTGCCATAAAGGTAAGGTCTAAAGTATTTACATGCCCAAACGATTCCTAAAAGTTCTTTTTCAATCGTTGAGTATTTTTGTTCTGTTTCATTTAGAGTGCGCGACGCGAATGCTACAGGGTTGTCATTTGGCGGGTTGCCTTGAGAGAGAACAGCGCCTAGGGCTACATTTGAGGCATCTGTCGTAAGGACAAAGGGTTTTTCAAAATCAGGATATTTTAGTATTGGAGCATTAATAAGCAATTCTTTTAAATGGTTAAAGGATTGAATAAAGGCTGGTGAGTGTTCAACTTTCGCTCCTTTTTTGAGACATAGTGTAAGGGGTTTTGTGATTTTTGCGAAGTCTTTGATGAATCTACGATAATATCCGGCTAGTCCTAAAAATGACTTAATGTCTTTTTGGGTTTTTGGTATGGGGAAATTTTTAACTGCGGTGACTTTATCAGGATTAGGTTTTACACCTTCGCTTGTAATTTTGTGACCTAAATAAGCAACTTCTTTGTGTAAAAATTCTGATTTGTCTAGCTGCACTTTTAAATTGGATTCTCTAAGTCTATCAAAAACGGATTTTAATCTATCGATGTGCTCTTGAAGTGACGTAGAGAAAATTATTATGTCATCAAGATATACAGAACAGATTTCATTTTGAAGTCCCCGAAGGACGTTGTTCATGACTCGCTGAAATGTAGAGGGCGCATTTTTTAAGCCAAAAGGCATGCGTCTAAATTCATAATGACCTGTATCGGTTGAGAAGGCTGTTTTAGGGATATCATTCGGTTCCATTTCTATTTGATGAAAACCGGTTGCTAGATCCAATGTGCTGAAATATTGAGATTTTCCAAGTTTATCGAGAATATCCGATATATTTGGTAAAGGAAATTTATCATCAATACTGCGTTCATTGATTTTACGGAAATCGCAAACGATACGCCATTTACGTTTACCGGACGCGTCCATCTTTTTTGGGACAATCCAAATTGGACTACTCCACGGTGACGTTGAGTTTTGAATGATACCGTTCTCTAACATTTTGTTAATTTGGGTTTTAACCTCTTTTTTATGAATTTCGGGATATCGATAAGTTTTTGTATATATAGGTGTGTCATCGGTTAGGTTTATTTTATGTTTAATTTGATTAGTAAATGTAAGTGGGATGCCCTCACAATAAAATATGTCACGATATTCGTAACACAAGTTTCGAATAGCTCTGTATTCTTCCTGATTACAATGTGACAGTCTTAAATTTTTTAAGTTTTGTTTTTGTGTATTATCCATATATTCATTTATTTCTGTATCGGTTTCCATTTTTTCTATGAAGTTGTTTTCTGCTTCATTTATGGTTTCGATATCTATGGGATTAAATATTTTTATTTTAACTGGGTTTTCGCGACTATTCGTAATTATAGTTGTTGCGTAGGAGTCAATGACTTGTACTAAAGCTTCTGGCATCTCTGCGCAACCAAAATCTGTATATTTTAAAATACCTAAACCATTCGATTGATTTACAGGCAGTTTGATTCTTTGACATGTACGTGGGGGAATTATTATTTCGATAGTTTCAAAATTATGTAAATTTGATATATTATTTTGATAATATAAAGGCAATGTTACAAATTGAGTATCTAAAGAACAATGTTTTAAATTTATATTAGCTCCAATATGTGTTAGAAAATCAATTCCTAAAAGTCCGTCAAATTTAGGTGAAAAATCAAAAAGATAAAACTTATGATTACCTGTATGATTAAAACAAGGAAATATTGGTATATTAATTACTTCATTGTGAATGGACGTAGCGTGGGCTGTCCTTACTGAGAAAGGTTCCGAAAAAATGAAATTTGAATAAATTTTGTATGCTAAATTAGGCTTTATAAAACTTTTGCCACTACCTGTATCAATTAAAAATTTTGCTTTGATTTCGGGTATGAAAATTACTGGTAAATCTGAATTTGTATAATTATTTAAAAGTATTATGTTTGGTTGTTGGAAATTTGGTTCTCCTGAAAATTTTCTTCATTAAAATCAATTTGATTTTCATAAGGGTTATTTTCTAGACAAGAAAATTCGGTATTGGAGTCATTATACGAATATTGCGAATTATCGGTGTATTCCGGGTAATAATATTGAAATTCAGCATTGCTAGTTTGAAAATTTTCATTTTGATCATTATCGGCATTTATCGATTCGACTGATTGATTATATAGTTCTTCTACAACAATATTACGTTGTGAAGAATGTGGTTGTTGGTTTCTTCTAAGGATTGTGTCCCCTGAAGAAGTATCCATCGGCTCAGGCTTTTGTTGGCGTGATATTCCAGAAGTTGGGCGTTGATTTTGGGGGTTAAAAGATGGTCTTGGGGTAAAAGTGTTTCTTTGCATAAAATTTTGATTTGGGAAATTCGATTGTCTAAAATTATTTGCGGGTTGCCTAAATTGTCCAAAGCCCATAAATTGATTATTTCCATTATTAAAATTTGGGATTGATTGTTTATAAGAAGGCATAAAATTTGAAAATTGCTGAACGGGGTAATTCGAAAATATTGGTCTCACATTAGCAGGATAATGTGCTTGTGTAGGCAAATTCATTTTTGGTTTTTGTGAATTAAAATTTGGGTTTTTTGGTAATATGTTACTACGGTTCTTATAATACATAAAATTTTCTTCTTCCAAGGCACAGCTCATTGCCTCTTCTAAAGTAACTGGATTTTTTAATCTAACCACAAGTTGCATATGGTAGTTTAGACCGTTTATGAAGGTTTTTAATACTAAATTTCCATATTCATTAATTTTTAAAAGTTTTAGAGCTTGCGTTTCATTGCTTAAATTTACTTTGGAAAATAACAAACTGCGAGCGTCTTGCAAACGCAGGCCAAATTGTTGCGGTGTTTCATTTTTTTCCGGTTTGGACGTTATTATATCTTGAATAATACAATCAATCGATCTATGGTCTGAAAAAGTCGAAATTATTGCAGCTTTTTCTGCGGGCCATGTATTTAATTCTCTTCTAGAACAAATAATATCGGCTGCCCTACCTACAAGTTTACTTAATATAGTATCGTGTAAACATACATTTATAGGTGCATTATTGTCAGTTTTATTTCTATGATTATTATAAAAATTATCACAAGCATTAATAAATCTGTTTATTTGTTTTGGATTCCCATCGAATAAGGGAATATTGTCTGCCTGATATCTGACTAGTTGTAAATTAGGTTCAGTAGTCATTATTTTACTTATTTGAATTAAATTAGAAAAAGGTGTTAGATTTCCTTCACAATTTAAATTTCCAAAAGCTGATGTTAAATCTTCCAGTTTGCGGAATTACAAGAGACGTAAATATCAATATTTAAGATAGGATAAAAATAAAATGAAATAAGGAAAATTGAAAGAAAGCACTTACAGCAATGTACTGAAGATAATTCCAATTCTCATTCTTAAACTAGGGTCCAATAGGAGAGGCGATGTGGTCCTTTCCCTGGTTAGCTGCTATGAGGGTGGGACGATGTGTGTTCCCAAACTCGCACCAATAGGACGCTGGACGATGTTGTTCCAAATCCCTGGTCAATTGTGAGTTTCTTGGTACACCCTGAAGATTTTTTTTTTTTTTTGATTGTCCGATTTTTGCCACAAATCGTTGAGACGAAACCAGAAAATACGCACGATGCGCGACTGTTGGCAATAATCCTACCGACTGCGCCAGTTAACAACTCGAAACACGAGAAATTATTTTTAAAAAATCAATTTTATTTCATAAGCGTACAAAGAGAACTGACTACAAAATGCATTTTAGTTATATTTATAAGTTCAGTAATGCTTATGTTGCATGAGAACGAAAAGATAAAAGTCTAAGAATTGCAAGTGCATAAATGCAGAATTGCATTTCTCACGGGAACGTAACTCGAAACAATTTTTTATTGCCTATTTTACTAGGCAATAAATAACAAGTAGAATAAGAAGTGTCCTAACATGTCTAATATAAGATACCTAGTCGGTACACACTAAGATGGTATATACAAAATGAGTTTAAAAACATCAGACTAGTCAAAAATACACATTTCTCAGTAAAAAACAATTTATTAACAACATATCAAATATATGTACTATTTATAGTCATAATTCATTAACTTAAAGCTATATGCCTTGGTTGAATAATGTCAGGTAATTGGGGGCTACCTTTCATTTGGGGCTGAAAAAAAAGATATATGAATAAAACTAGATACAGCATATTATATTATTTTCCAACTTAGTGCAAAACTTGACTGAAATTATATTTTCTAAATAAAATAATTTAACTTTGGTTTGTCTCATCACGAAAACATTACATCAGATTACTCTTGATGAAATAAAGTATAACTGGTCCAGGAAAATAGTACACAATACGCATTTTTTAAGGACCTAATATATAAAGATTTGAGCGATTTGTTTAAATATATCTATTATTATCATCCAAAAATTAATTGGAATTTCCTGTAAGTTAGTAAGAAATTTAAGCAAAATTCCGACTACTTCCGAAGATATCTGTAAAAAACAGAAAATCGGACATTTTAATTTTTTTCAGACTGTACTTGAAGAGATATTATATCTTCATATCCACTTTTCCTCGTCTACAAGATATTGTATCAAGATTTAAAGTCTGACGTTTCGGCCTCGAGGTCCCATCGTTAACTTTATTTTTTTAAATACAGACCTGGATTTTTATTTCATTTTTAAAAAGCCTTAGACCTCTCAAATCCAACGATGTATTACAATTAATGTTTGCACAAAAGATTCAAAATTTTCCCATAAGCATAAGAGGCAAGTCTTAGAGAGAGACGGAAAACCGGAACCTTGCCAAATTCACGAAAGATAATTTTAAATACTCTAAATGTATGAGTGCATTACATCATTGGTTTTGAGAGGTCAAGGGATTGTTAAAAATAAAACTAAAAATCCAGATGCGTATTTAAAAAATGAAATTGATGATGAGACCTCGAAGACAAAACGTCGGATTTTAAATCTGACTACATTATCTTGTAGAGGGAGAAAAGGGGCTATAAATATGAAAAATTTATTTTATAATATCTCTTCAAATGCAGCTTGAAAAAAATACAAAGGAAAATGAGAATTTTCCGTTTTTCATGGATATCTTCAGAAATAATCGGAATTTTAATAACTTTATCAACGAAATGAATGTTATTCACCATTAAATTGCGCAACTTTGCACTAATTTAATCAACCTCGTATCTCTTACGTTTTTTAAAATGCCAATGCTATCCCATTAAATTTGTAACACATCCTTAGACGATATCAATTCAAATACATTTATATTGAAAAAATATGTCATTGTATCTTATTATTATTACCACCGTGGTTTTTGATGATTTTTGTTGATACACGGGTAGATTTCAGCCCACGATTACGAATCCAAAGTCAAATTTATTCGGTCACTTTTCGTCATTCATCCTCAAAGTGCATAGATATTTTATCCAAATTTCGCTTATTTCTTCCTTCTTTTTTATAAAGATTGACTGATTTTGTTATGAAACTGTTACAAATAAACACAAAAACACATAAGAAACTCTTTTTGTTTTTCTTATCTTTCTGGACTTCGAAATTTCACTTACAACTTGGTAATACTGTAAAAAATAGTAGCCAGGATTTTTTAACTTGGTATATATCCACTAAAAAGTAAAACTAAACGCAAACGGTCACAGGTTAGTTCTTGTTTAATGGAAAGAATATAATTTCTTAGGCCAAATTTCTCGCCGTACTTGCGTCCTTTTGTCGCGCAACAAGGAGCTTTTTGTAAATGTTAATAATTTTTCAATTTGCTTGGAGACTCAAAACTTTACACAAACATAACTTACACCATGCTCAATATGTGTAGACAAGTTCGGTGCTGTGACTTTATTTGTTAACAAGTTACCACCATTAGTTTATCCCGCGAGGCATTGTTTAAATGGATATTTTGTTGCAAACAAGAGCAGATAGAGACCTTTACTTCGTGACTAATAGTACAATATTGAATTATTTCTAGAATGGAAATTTGCAAAATAAAATATCGAATCATTTCATTTATTTATTTTAATTCATTGTCGGTTTTATGAGTAATATTCTGCGCGAATGAATATACCACTAAATGGTTATATTTTATGTTCAGGGTGCTCCAATAAGAGGATGTGGGCTGTAGCTCGGGAACCGTTAAATGACAGAATTTAAGGGGACAAATATTTGTAGGTAAATCGCCAAAAGAAATCGCTGTAAATTATTTTCAAGTTCAAAAATTAGTCGCTAGGGGGCGTAACAACAACACAAAAGTGTAAATGCCAATTATCTATTAAATTTCTATAATTGAGGTATGGTGAAAATATAAGCATTATATTCTTCAACCAATTACGCACTTTTTTGCTTCAGACCATTTTTGTCTATTTTTAAAAATAAAGTGTGGGGGAAGGTCAAACATTTTTACTTTCAAATGTAGATATGTCTGTGTTGGACCAACCGATTTTAGGCAACTGGGTATCGAAAAAAAGTGCTTTTTTTGCTCTACTCTACTCTAGTTTTAGTATTTTTTGTTTTGTTTCTTTGTTAAATTTTGTTGTTCACAGTTATGCAAGATTACTAAAGTTTCTTTTGGAGCCTTATTTTTTTCAATAAAATTTTAGATTTAATTGAGATGAGAGATGAAAATAATTTTCACTTTGTTATTTTCACTTTTTCTCCCCTACAAAACGGCAAGGTTATTTTTTCCAATCCGACGTTTCGGATTCGAGAGACCATTATCAACTTTTTTAATTCAAATGCGAATCTGGGTTTTTTATTTCGCTATTCAATGCTTTTGGTAACTACCAAATAAATTGTGATATAAAAGTCATAGCGTACCATTTCATTTTTTTGTGAGAATCGGCATTATTTGGAAAATTCCGAAACAACGCCATCTAGTGGCCACTAACAAAGTCATTACGATACAGTTTATGGCTTCACGAGTAGAGCAAAAAAGCACTTTTTTCGACATTTTGAATAAAATCAGTTCATCCAAAACATCCTATACATTTGAAAGCAAAATTTAAGACAAAATTGGCATTTACACTTTTGTGTTGCTGTTACGGCCCTTAGTGACCAACATAATTTACAGAAATTTATCTTGGACAATTTACTTACAAATATGTTTTCCTTAAGTTCTGTCATTAACCGTTCCCGAGCTACAGCCGACGTCCTCTATTATTGAACCACCCGGTACAAATATTTTCTGAATTTATAAGTTTTGGAATAAAATTAATAATAATTGATAAAGAGAATGTAGGTGACAGTGTAGCTCGCGCGAATTTTTTTGTCCGGTCTTGAGCCTTCCTGTCGACATAAGTTACCACCTAGAGTAAAAACGATTAGGCAGATAAGAAGCTCCCTCTTTCTTCTACTAGACAGAGTAGAAATAGAGTTTTGAGAACTAAAGTTGAATCTTTTATTCTTAAAAAAGTGTTTATTATTTTCGAGATGGGCAGATGATATCATGACACAGACTTTTTAACCCGACATGGTCCAGAAAGTTGAAAATATCTCCTCAAATACTTTGAGAGGTGGTAAAAGCGGATATGTAACGAACAGAAATATGCATTTCACGGATTCTGCCCAAATTTGGTAGAGTTCTAGGAAGTATTTCATGCCGAATTTTGTATACCAAATTAATGTAATTTTAATAAAAAATACGATTTTACGGGAGCATATAAAGTATTGTCCATATAATTATACTAGGTTAAAAAAACGTTATCGACATTTAGCCAGTATGTATGGATACTGTCGATTATTTTCGAACGTAAGTGAGTAGCAAAGTGGTAAAGAGGAAAATGTTACGGTTTTTTCATTTATTCAATTCACAACAAAATAAAGTTTAATTTTTTATGTAAATGTGATGCTATTTATTAATATACCAGGGTTGACACACCTTTATATTTAAAGTCATCAGAAAAAAAATCACAAAAACCCTGCCATAAGAGACAAGATGGTTTATAGTCAATATCCCATTTATACCAAATTTGAAGTACCTAAGTATAACAGATTCTAAAATATTTGGCCATACCGATTCTTTTCATATCTCGATATATAACATTGAACCCATGATTGCACCCATCTTCATCATTCGCTAATGTGCTATATAAATAGCTACGTAACTTATTTAGTAATAATCTGAACATGGGTGTAAAAGATAGTGACAAAACTAAAAATAAAGACAAAACACGTCTGCCATTCACCATAAAACATTGTCTAACATCTACAAACATCTCTTTTAGCAGCTTCTTGTATTTGTCATAATAATTTTGAAAATTTTCAACATTAGTAGCAAAAATTTTAATACACTCACCATTACGTATATACAATATGGAATAGTTCTATCGATAAGTTGATTAAGTTGGTCGGGTCTTAAAGCAGGTCCTTCAGTGCTATTTTCCGGTATGGATAGTATAAGTCTAGGTAAAGCTACGCTGCCTGCTAATAATGGATAAAGATTATACTGAAGGGTTTTGGTCGAAAGTGGCAATACCGATACAGTTGTCTAAAAAGAAATGCAACTATTTAAAATTAAATAAAATGTAAATGCATTTTTATACTGTACCTGCCTATACCCGGAAAACATAAAAGCTTCGCTGGCTTCCATTCCTACATCCAGTTGAATAAGGTGTGATGACTGATTTATTAACTGGTACTTTATAATTACTGGCGTTCTAACAAATCCATAAGCAGGCGTTATCAATTTTAGATTCAAGGGAATCCAGTCACAATGATGGCCATGGATAGTTATTTTGGTCGTAGCCGTTGTACCCTTCTCCCTAAATTAAGTTAATAAAATCGAAAAATTTTAACCTTCTCGTCATAAGTAGAGGTTGGATATGAGGTAGCTAGGTAGCAGAAGCTGAATTAAGAATAGTAATTAAAGCGTGATTTATTGGAGTTCTTACAAAAAAATAAATAATTGTGGTTCGCTGTAACAAAAATATGTACACTTTTGTTGCAAAATACGGGGTAACGACATATTACTGCAAATATTTTAACACGTGAAAGTACGGGTCATTTTAGGCAAAATAAGTCTTATATAACTGTTGGTCAACACTTAGCAAACGTTTTTTTTTCATTTTAATATACAAGATTATCAGTTACTTCATTATTAATTCAATAATTAAGATTTTTTATAAAACACACAAAAAAGGATATATATAATTGTATAGTATTAATGTCACGGTGACACGAGCGATTGATGTGGCGAATTTCTGAAAGTGTCTGATGGACTGTGTATGAGTATAATCTGTTGTACCTGCTTATGATAATCTAATTTCGGACACGGGGACGTACTAGAGTGATATTCGTGTGTGTTTAAAAATGTATACAACAGTTGAATATGCTTGTTTACTGTGTTATCAGAAATGATCTCCAGTTAAAACGCTACCACACTGCTAACCAGAACTAAACTATTGGGTGTTACTTTTGATTCCAACCTTAAATGGCTGCAGCATATTGAGAAGCTTTTACCTAAATTACGCAGTGCCTGTTATGGGCATAAATTCATGTCTGTGTATTGTAGCAAGGAAGTGCTTTTAACCAGTGGCGGCTCCTCCATTAGGTCAAATGGTCAATGACCCCCCAATAAATATTTCCAAACAGAAACAAATAAATTAAATAATACATAATTTATATTTTTTCATTTTTTTTTAAATTTGGAAATTCTCTCTATTATTCTAAGCGTATAAACTCGTTGGCCGGCCGCGACACACTATCCACGCATCGCACCGCGATCTCCGGAAAGGTTTCGTTTCATTTGGAATCGATCACTGCTGGCAGCCCGCGTTGACCTCGTGGTTATAAACGGAGGCGAGTTTTTCCCCGAGTGTTCCCGATCAAATTCGCATAGGGGTGCATAGGTAAGATACGACTTATGTTAGCAAAGTTTGGGTCAACAGTCGCGCCGATAAAATTTTGTCAGTTGATGTGTTTAATGTGGATCGTGTGATAGGTTGTGGTTACAATTGCGTATTTTTATAGATTTTATTTTGAAGATTTTACATTTTCTTTTGTTGATTTTGTGGTTTGAATTAATGTTTTAAACAAAGGTAGCCACAGTGTTTTAAAATATTAATACTTTATAATCCGTTTTCAATTATATTAGCGAGCTGAACTGTGAAAAACGACTCGAATTTAAGACCAGTAGTCGACCTTTGCCGAAATTTAAAATTCAGGTACAGGTAAAGACAAAAACAAAGAAGTAAATCGTTATTTTCGTAGAAATATGTACGATTTATGCGTTTTATTGTTACGTGTGTCTGATTTTTTCAGATGACTTTTTCAGCCGTATTCACTAACATAAATCGGGTCTAAAATTTAGACCCCCCATATTTAAATCTTCCTTAAACCCCTGCCAGGCTTAAGATCTAGACAAATAGTTAGTACTAGTTCTAAAGTTTGTCTAACAGGTTTAAATTTAAACCCATATTTAGACCTCTCGATGAACAAAACACTATCCATAGACGACTTAATTAATATTGATTATGTATCTGCCTTTGGGAAAATAACGTAGGTATGGAGGGCGAAAATGCATAGCAAATTTTTCAAGTGAAGAAGAGGAGATTCTATTCACAAAAAATATCTTATTTGAAAAGTTATCTCCAAACATCCCGCCTTTAAAGCGAAAAAATTCATAGCCCGATGTTCAAAATTGTAATTTCCATTTAAATTTACAGAGCAACCTATATATACGTTTTTACATTTTTAATCAGTAGTAATGGTGGTCTAACGGTCTAAAGTTTCCGTTTTGTTTTTGGTTTTCACCTAGATAGCCTGAGTTCGAATTCCACTGCTTGCATACTTTTTTCGTTTTTATTGTTAATTAGTGTACGAAAAAATGTTTTATCGGTAATTCCTATGAAAACAATACGCTAAAAACATATTGAAAACGCAATGCCATTTTTCGTGACAAATTGTTTCTACTTTTGATTTCTATTTTAATTTTCAAGTGCAATATTCTACCTAAATACTACTGGTGGTACGGCGTGCTTTGAGGGAAAAAAGCGACCAATTTGAATTGTGTTTTTTGCTAAATTATATCCTGATAGATTTATACTAAGGTGAACAGTGAATTAAAACTTTTCTTAAATCCATCTAAAAGGTAGGACTAACTTTTGGATCTAAATTTGACATTTCCCGGTCTAAAATGACTTAGAACCTTTTAGTGAATGCGGCCATAATGGGAAATTTAAACCCCTGACAGGTTAAAGTGTTTAGTACCGGGTTTAGCGATGGGTCTAAATTTAGACTTGAAGGGGGTCTAACTTTGCTTTGTGAATACGGTTTAAGGGGGTTTAAGACTAAACCTGTTTAGTGAATACGGCTGTTTGTGGTTTATATGTGTTGACCCCCCTGAAAAGTTGACCACGAGTCGCCACTGCTTTTAACTCTATATTACCCAAATATTCTCTCACGGATTAAATACGACATATTATATTGGCGTATGAGTCATATTAATAGAGTTTTTGTTTAATACACTGATTGGGGGGTTAGGTTATAAGGGTCTTTTGTGTTTGACTGTATTTGTAGAAGAAAACAAGAAACGTTATTTCAGCAAACTAATTTTATTACATTTTTATTGCTGGAGTCATATGAAGAATTTAATGTAGCGTGGTGGTGAAATTGTTGATGAAAACGATTTCCACAATTAAATTTTTGCTGTAACGAAAAAGACAAAAAATACTCCAAATACTCATTAAAGTAATTTGTGATAATAGGTGTAAATATGTGTGATATGTAAAAAGTTATGGCCATTCTCAATTCTTACTTTAACAATGTTTTCTTTAGTGTGTGTGGTGCTAAATTATAAAAATTGTAAAACCCTTGGGTGTTGAACACCTTGTTACATACAAATTTTTTGCTCTGAATTGTCGTTCAATTTCTTTTCACCCTGTATAAGAAGATACATTATAGGTGGTAGAAAAAACTAAACGCAACTCTGACCTTTTTATCAATGTCTACCACTGATCCGGCCTCTAGACACGAGTTTAACTCAAACCAAATAATCTAAATGTAAATTCACTGCTGGACAAATTTAAAGGAAATGATAATCTGATGCGTAAATTCAAACTTGAAAAAATTGTTTATCCGATATTGAATGGTTTCGAAGAATAATTAAAGATATACTCAGATATTTCTAATGCTTTTGTAAACCTCTGTATAACAGGTATCAACAACAAATTTGTGATTTATGTAATTATAGTAGATTAGTATAGTGTTAGGTAGATTTTGTTTTTTAAAATTTGTTTTCATCTCTTTTAATATATATTTTCTTTTGAATGCATGCATTCTGAGAACGTTGTTCTTTCACATTCAGTCCAATACCTACATAAAAGGTTTATTTGAAGAAAACTAAAACTAATAAACAACTCAAATTAAAAATAAATAACGAGTGTGGCTACCACAAACTTGCAAGACAACTTTCAGCCTTCTTCGCATGATTCTTACTAAGTTTTCTATGGCTTCTGGGGGCAAATTCTCCCACAAAATCGGCAAAAAATTATTTATATTTGTTACAGGCGGCTGGTGATAATTAAGCGCACAATGTAACATATCCCAAGCATGCTCGATGGAATTCAAATAGGAGAAAGGATGGGCATCAGCTGATCTGTCATAACATTCTATAGCAACAGTTACATCTCCTGTACGATTTGGTGCAGTATTTTCATCCAGAAAAATAAATGCTTCTAACGTTTTCTGCGCTATAGAAGCCACTATCCCATGTATAATGTCGTGGGTATAGATTACACCATTCATAGTCCTATCGCACGTACGTCGCTCCATTAAAATACCAGCCCAAACTATTTCAGTTTCCCAAGAAAGGGACGGACCTCTTGAACCTGAGAGGACGCCGCTGCCTCCATTACCGGTCTCTTCTGGAATCGCTATACAGCCTAAAACGAGACTCATGTGTAAATAACAAATCATTCTATTCGATTGTCCACTGTTCACGTTGCCCACGCTACTCTTCGAAGTTTATGGTCCATTCTTAATAGAACCCCCTCATTGGTCTACGACACACAAGGTTAGCTTCTACTAAGCACCTTCTTACAGTTAACTTCTTCCAGATTTCGAAATAATAGCGTTGAATAGGTTTCCCTAAATCGCCGGCTTAGAGATTTATTGAGTCGAGCAGCTATATAATCCCTTTCCACCATCTAACATACCAAGAGCCCTACTTACTTTCGCTGGACTTAAATGTCGTCTGCGCACATCATAAAATTAAAACACGATCGGTAACTAGGTACTTAACGTCTTTAATTTTTTAAGCTGTCACTGCGACTTCTATCATGAACGTTAGAGTGATGATTACAGTCCACTATTTCTATCTTTTATGTACCAGGTAGCTTATTGCTAGTGTTGGCTGGGGACTGTATGTGAAAGAACGATGCTCTCAAAACGCATGCAGTCAACAGAAAATTCGTATCTCCTTTATTAAAAGATAAAAACAGATTTCCAAAACAAATACCTTATATAAACAAGCACAAAAGTCAGATAATTCATTGTTGGTACTTCCTATACAAAGGCTTAAAAAAGCATAAAAAAATTGGTATTTATTTCACCTTGTACCTCTATAATTAGTCTTAGAATAGCATTATTTTTCGCAAAAAATAAAACCACAGGGAACCAGTTTTTACTTAAAAAAAAGAACCATTTGGAAATCGGGTAAATATTATTCATTTTTTTTTAAATACCTTTTCCATACAAGCGTGTAATCTCCGATAACTAAATTTTGATCTGAAGGTTTCTCTGATACGGCCGAAAAAAATTCTGTTCCAATTTCTTCTTTGCTGAAAATATTGCCAGCAATGCGACTCTGAGTTGATTTTTCTACTGATTTCGCTGGAGATGTCTGAAATAATTTGAAATCTCCTTAAACGAAAAGAAAAGATCTGAATATAGGCAATTATTTTGATAATATAACATTTGATGTGATAAAACAGACTACCACTCTTGCTATGGGTGATTACATATGACAAGGTGGCACATTTAACTGGAAACAATTCAATAACTTGAAAACTTCACAATTTGGAAAGATTGTTTTAAAGTCTAGTATACATATCGGTGATATATTCGTGATATATCATTATGATAAAGCAATATTAAAGGTAAAAGTCTAGCAATGCAAATTTTGGCTAGCTCGAAGTATCTTTCTAAAAAGTTACCCCTTAATTTAATTTTAGAAAAAAATTAAAGTAATTTCTCATAAAGATTGTGTTGGATCCTTTATACAGGCATATTTCAATTTGTCTGTCAATGATAGTAATTAAAGCATAACACTTACAAATGTAATAGATGTATCTTCGAAACAAATAGTCCAAGGGGACAGAATGCGTACAAATAACATCACTCCAAAAACTTCTCCAGCATAAAATTTGTTAATGGGCTGCATCATAGAGGACACATAGCGCGTACTCACTTCAAATGGTTGGACTACTGGCACTACGATGGTTTCGTTTTTTATACTTATCACAGGCTTATCAGTCTCTAGACTATACGTAATTTTAACAGTTATATTTTTTATTTCCGCTTTATTTGCACGTAAAAAAATACTCGTCATAATCCGAGATTCCTGGCTCAGTGTTTTTGGTGTTGGTAATAGTAAAGGCAATGTTTCGATATGCATTTCAGGAACAGTTGAGAATTCAGCTAAAAAATATATTTTTTTGTTATAAAATCACTACCTATTCTTTATTATAAAAATCGTTAAATATTTTTTTTTATAAAAAAACCATTACCATTTCAATTTTCAAGGAACCTGATGAAGTAAGTTGTATTGTAAGAGCAGTTGCAAAAAGAACTGTGCTGAAACAGATGGTGTCTTAGAGTAAATAGATGATAAACGAAGCTAACATTCATGAATAATAAAAAAAACACCAAAAATGCTAAAAGCCTTACTCCGCTGCAGAGGAATGAATGAATGAATGAAAATGGGAGCGGCAAATCCAGCTATAAAAGTACCAATAAATGGATAGTGAGTAGAGCAAACAGAATAATAAGAGGAAAACTACAAACTCCCATTTTTAGACGTTCTGCCTACAAAACGGGACAATTGGCACATTGAATACACCGTTTAAAGAAAACCAACACATACTGACAGATATTTGAATGCTGGATCACACCACCATCCAGCACAAATTCAAGCCGGGGCCAATACCCTCGTATCTAGATCCGCGCGATTAACAAATACACAAACGAGACATAATGAACTTAATATAATATCTAGTGCTTTAAAGAAAAACGGTTACACAAAACATGCCATAGATAAAGCCATCAATAAACAGGGTTCCCGAACAAACTGCAAATATTATGAACCCGGAAGACAACAAGTAGTCCTGCCATATGTAAAAGATACCACAGACCATATTGGCAGGATTCTTAGAAAACACAATATACAAACAATTCATAAGCCACAGACAACCATAGGTAAACTTCTTGGAAATCCAAAAGATAAAACAAAATTGGAAAACCACGGAGTACATAGCATCGCGTGACAGGACTGCAAAAAGTTGTATGTTGGGCAAAAAAACAGACGAATATCAGCAAGATACTCGGCATCAGAAATAAACAAACAACCTCTGCCTTATGTTTACATCATCAAGAAACATACCACAAAATAAACTTCGAAGGCTGTAAGGAGATTGCCAATAAAGAGCACTATAGGACCAGAATAATCCGAGAAGCCATAGATATAGAAAAACAAGGTGATTTAAATAAAAGGGACGAATCATTAAAGTTACCAGCATTATGGAAATCAATCATATATAAACCACAAACCACAGAAAATCAAGCGGCATTAGTCCAACAACAACGTCCCGAAAATATAAACAATGACGCACGACCGTTTAGATATGACCTTCGGCCGAAAGTGGGGGTATAAAAGGAAGCTCCGCTGTCACTAACACTTTCAGTCTCCAATCGGACGCCAAACAGAAAGCTTCGAAAATGCCAAATGCGATTTTGGCG
This sequence comes from Kuschelorhynchus macadamiae, assembly GCA_030620095.1. Taxonomy (NCBI): domain Eukaryota; kingdom Metazoa; phylum Arthropoda; class Insecta; order Coleoptera; family Curculionidae; genus Kuschelorhynchus; species Kuschelorhynchus macadamiae. The sequence goes on from JAUTXW010002869.1 coordinate 293,082, forward strand.
AAACGTCAGCAAAATTGTTCTTTTCAAAACGAGAGTGATGAACGGATGTACACCCGGAATGAAAACACATTTTTTTCCATCCGTTCAGGACTACGGGACGCATACGTTTTGTTAAAATACAGTTTCTAGATAAAAGTTTCTTAGTTAAAAAAATACAGGAACCTACAAGGTAGTTTATTATAAAATATAACGTTAATAAGAATTACTAAAATTATACTTCAGAAAATGTAAACAGTCTAAAAAAAACATTCAAATTGTTTAAAACTAGACGTGTAAATAGATCGTTTAATAAAAAAAATATTCAGTGTTCATATTTTGTGAAAAAAAAGTATTTAAAAAGCTAGAGGAAAGTTGCTGTTCAAACTAAATATTTAAGGTGTTCTTCTCTGAAAACATCGGATATTAAATACGAGATTTTATAATTATTTTAGATATCATTAACATTAAAATATAAATCAGTTCAGTTTGTTTAGGATAAAAAGTTTTCTAATCCTACCTGAAAATTGTACGTAATTTTCATTTTGTTAAAAAATAAAAACCTTCCTACCTTAATGTAAACTTTATATTTTCTCGGTAAAATTGCCGAATATACCTTTAAAACTGTGTCTAACACAGAAGTCTTATAAATAATAAAAATGTGGCTGAAAAAATTAGTGTCCCTTCCTATTTTTGATCAGTTTATATAACAAAATGATATTTATGTTCTATAAAGTTCACTAATAAGATAGTAATCTAATAATAAAAAATAAACACAATTGGATTTATTGCTTCCAAAAGTAAAAACGAAATCCACTTTCCATTTTTATCTGCAAATGGAATAAAATGGAAACTATTAAAACAATCTGAATAATTTCAGACGCTACTAGAGAACGGTTGCTTATATTGACAGAAAATAAGATTTGGAAAATTGTAATCAAGGTTTTGACCAACCTGGCATTTATAAACGATATTAGTCACAAAAAACAAAGTCTGTACTAAATATAGCCACAAAAAAACACTTAAAACACTGAAAACCAACCGTTGTTAGTCCCCTGAAATTGACACTTTGGAATCTGTTATCGATTTTACGTTTGTTCCATATTTGGCTTAAAGGAATTCTTTGTTGTGGATTTTTACTAACAATTCCTTAATTTTTGAAATTCAATTCTCTTTTTGTTTAGAAGCATACATACTATATACGAAATTTATAATAACGATATGTTTTGCCACTTTATATATTTTATTTATCCATTTTATTTTGATTGTATGATTATAGTTTTCTTAGCAGGTTACACTGATTAAATGCAGATTTGAGAAGCTGAAAACCAAAGCATTTATAATGTATTCTTGGCTCCAAAAATAATCATAATAATGAGCTCCTTTAATACTCTAAAGATAGTTTTCCGCGATGTCTTCAATCATATTACACCAATTATCTCATTTCTAAAAAAATAGTCTTTATTACCTCAAGCAAGCAATTGTAATACCAATAAATAAATTCATTATGTTAATGAAAACTATAGGGCTGTCTCCATGCTACCAGTTTTTGATAAAAATAATCGAAATCACCTTTTGAAATATAAATAAGAAGGGTAAGACGATTAGTGTTTTAGCGATAGGTAATTTAAAGGGATTTACTTGATAACGTTATATAATTGTTGGATATTTAAATTTTATAGCTATGTGTAATTTATATAATTTTAGTAATAATTTCACAATTTGAATTTTCAAGGAACCTGGTGAGTTAAAATGTATTGCATGGGCTATATTAAAATAGAACACTAGTGGAATAGATGGTGTTCCCCGCTCAGTATCCTCTCTCATCCCTAATCAGATTAACCCAATCTTTCATTTCTAACAAATTGGTCCTTATCAGATCAAACAAGCAATTTTAATAGCAATACAAAAAAACATGAGGTTACTAGGGTAGAAAACCATAGGGCTATCCCTGTACTACCAGATTTGCAAAAATAATCGAAAAAGTTTTTACCATGGACTATAATCACTTTTAAACAGGAAATAAACCATGTCAATGATACATTATATAATCAAAAATCTAGACGTGAAAAAATTCGTATGAGGAATTTTCTGATGACTAATTAAGAGGTTTTGAAATTGTAGTCACGTAATATTAAAAACAAAATTGTAGACCTATAGAGTGAGGGGGGTCTGTCCTATAGTTGGAACTATATTAAAAACGTACCGATTAACATGCTGATTTCTTATGTTAATGTATTCTGTAGGTATTCTAAAATGTAGCTTGAATTGGTTTATAATATTAAAAGAATGTTTAGATGTAAAATTTTTGGATTTTCATGTTTTGTAATTTATATAGGAAGAAAAGCTATACCTATAAATAAATACATTTATAAAATAATATAAACAATCAAGATAGAATGAAGCAAAGACCCGCTCAAGCTCAAGGGAAAAAAAGAAGAGGTTAAATAGTTATAACAATACTTAGAAAATAAGATAATAAATAGACAGAATGAATGCTTACAGCTCAGCATAACAAAGTAATTAGTGTTTAACCAAAGGAAAAAAAATGTTCAAATGTTTGTGTTTGCAACAGATTTTTACAAATCTATTGAATTTAATAGGTGATAGCTTCTTAATAACACATTTGAACTGACATAAAAGCATATGATTTTTAAAAAATTGCAGTTATATAATGAGGTATATCAAAATGATTTATACTTAGATGATTATAAACATACGAACTAAAACAGTTTCTTAGACATTTTCTACGTTTTTTTTATTTTCAAAATGCCATTATTATTATATTACAAACCGCATACGAGAATTCTATTTTTTTGTAGATTTCTGATTTTGTTGTATATTATGAGACACAACAACTTCATAGTCAAATAAAGATAAAAAAAGGTATTGTATAAATAGTACTTAGTTACTGATTGAAGGTAAACATATTTTATATAAAGTTTTTTATTTTGTTTTTAGCATATTTTTTAAATGGATTTAGAACGTCAAGCCTGTATCAAAGTAAACGCCTATTTTGTTTATTCTTGGACTACTGGTAAAGGATTATGGTCTGCTGTGTAGATATTTATTTTTTCTAAATGTACATCAAGTTGTGTTTGGACAAACTGAAATTTTTCTGCTGAAAATCACATGTACAGTAAAGCTGAGAATCGCCAGCATATTGTATTTTTGAAAGTTTCCCAATATTATTCATATCATTATAACATACAAAAAATGTGGGTGTACTGACGAAAATAACTTCAAGCTATGAACCATCTCTTTCTCTTTTTTAATACACTATCCCTACTTTTTTCATTGGTACCCCTTCCCTGTGCTTTTGCAACAGTAATTCTAATGGACTTGAATTCGTTTTATTGATTTGTACTCATCAATAATACCAACCTGCGACCTGCGACCGGCCGCTTACTTTTTTTTTCGTATTTAGGCAGTTGTCAAATTTATTATGGTATTAAACCATTCAAAAAGCAGGTTTGCAAGCTAAGAAATAAAAATATAGGTATATATAGAGAGGAAAAACAAATTATTGTTGGAATAAAAAGTATTTAAAGACCGAAACCCGTCAGTAAAACTGCATACATTAAATCAGTTTTATTTTAATTGGGTAATCAACTTTCTATATAGATACTGTGTTCTATGGAATTTCGAAATTAATTATTTTTTTGACGAATGTTACAAAGGTATGATGTTTCGGTGTGGTTAGATTTGCTCAATATGTTGCTGGAATTTACTATACGTGGTAAGTTGTTCAATTATACAGTGCGCAAAATTTGCACAAATTAGTTTTTATTGAATTGCGCATTTTTTGACACTAGTGTCTAGTCTACAGAGTGATCCCTTTAACGCTGTGAGTTCGGATTTTGGGGAGCTGTAAAAATCTAAGAAATTTGACCTAGGGCAAAACAAATTCCGCATTCATATTTTAGTTTTTTTTTATTTAATATATATTCGACCTTCGTCGAAGCAGAACGATTATGTTTGCTTTTTAAACGGATTGTATGTTTGGAATAAATGTCAAAATAACCACAATTTCGAAATTCGCTTTAAGTGTTTTAGTGTTTGTCAAAAATAACTACTTAATTTTAATCGAAGTTGTGCAAGAATTGAATGGGCGCACTGTATACTACTTCTGCCAATTAGTGTAAACCCCCTTATGATTCCTTCAGGTGCCACCACTGTCAATAATAGGTTCATAAAAACACAAAGGTACGTTTTGTCATGTTTCGACCTCTGTAAAGTCACCATCAAGTCACTAAAATGATGATAACGTTATTAATATCGATTTTCGATACTATTAGGGTTCTTTTTTATTTTTTTAATTGTTTAAAGATTACTTCTGAACATAATAATGAAAAGGAGTTAAACAGGTATTCAAATGATTTACGGAAATACTAAACAGATAGCGAAATTGTATTTTAACATACCAATACTATTTCATAACTGTCAATAATGAGAGGACCCTTTTGCATACATTTTAATTAATTAGTGGACCTGACACAATATTGGATATCTTAGCAACAAAGAGCTTTGTTTCTTATGGAGGTGGTGAAAGTATTTTTGGTTTGACAGATGACACGTGCCCTTGATTTTCGGACTAACGATACCGTCTTCTCTAGCCTGGCAATGTCACAGAATTTCAAAAGTAACGATTTAGAGGGATCTAAATATGGGGTCAACATTTTTACGCCTAGCCTGAATAATGTTATATGAGTAATTTTTAAAAACGCTGAAAAACAGCAGACATGTAGGATTCAAAAAAATGGAAAAGCATATTTATTCTTAAATTACTTACTTTCTGAGCCATCGTCATTAGCAGAAACCTCTACTCTCAAGTCCTTGATTGCACAAAGTTCTTGATTTGTAATTCCTATGCAAATTTCATAACACTCGCCAACAAGTGCTGGAGGGGCATGTTCAAATTTTACGTTAATTTTCGAATGTCTCGGAACTATTGCTGCCTTTGGCATGACTTTAATATTATCAAAGTCAACTCCATTTAGGCTTTTCTTAAAATGCTGCAATTCGGGCATTTCGGTTTCACATCCTTGGCCATGAAACGACAGAACTGCTAAACATTCTGACGGTGTTCCAATAGATATTTTTATCTGTTCGATCTAATAAAGTAATACATTATATGTAAAAGACACAACTGGACGAACTGATTAATAAAAACTTTTTGGAATATTTCACTAAATTAAAATCAAACTACAGATGCATAGATAATATATAATGTCAAAATACAGTTCATAGCATTATATTGTATCAACTAGCTACTGACTGTAAATAGTTAGATATTAAAATATATGGATAAGTTTAACAACTAAATTGAAAACTAATTATTAAAAGACCAGTTAATTCAAAATAATAATAAAAAAAGAAATGTTTCTATAGGAAAATATCATATATTTACCTGAATCTCACTATCTATGTCATTGGTTTCTGGTTCAAATTCAACAATAAATCTTTTGACTTCATTACAATTGAAATTTAAGGCTTCATTTTCCAAATTACTCACAGCAAATTCTGAGCTAGTATACGTTGTATTAACTTTGACAGAAATTTGCGTAAATGAAAGAGGAAACGGACAAGTACTCCTGAAAAAATTAATATTAGAAGGTTTTAGCAAAATGTACTTTTTACCTAATTTGAGGGTCACAATAATAATTATATATGGTTAAATGGGTGTTTCAAAATAACTTCTGAACGGTGCAAAAATCGAAAAATCTAAAATTCCAAAACAGAATAAGGAATCTGACTTGGCCACTGATATCGTAGAACATTTTTGGGAAGGTTAAAGGGGTCACACATTTAGCGAAATATCCACACATGCATTCCTAATTTGAAGGTCGCAATACAATAAATGGACACTGACTTGTGTCTTTGTGTGAACTTTTAGTGACCCAAGAACTAAAACAATTGCAGCCCAGACCAACATGAAGCACGATTGGACGATTATGTAGACCATAATTGCCGCGAAGTACATCTTGGGTATTTACAAAACAAAACTTCTATATGTTCTTTTAATAACTAGCAAACGTTTAAGTACAAAATAAAATCACAGAAACAACTACTCCGCTTGCCAATGCCAGGACCGGCATTGAATTGCGCTGTTGATTCCTGAAGGGAAACAATGTTAATATCTTTTTGTTTTACGTTACACCAACTTTACAGCAAAGATGCCATGATTCCGGTCTGGAACATGTCTACAATGCTACAGGTACAATAATCCATTTCAGTCAAAGGACGATCGCGATTTCACTTTTGTTAGAGCTCATCAGGCCGTCATAGTCTAGCGAGCCCCGTGTAGGGCAAGATACAAAATAGTATACCAGAAACACTACTCCGCTACTAGGCCGGTAGTGAATTGATTCCTGACTTTCGTTGGGAAATGTTAATATATTTTCGTTTCTCGTTACAGGGATCATGGCATTTTGGTTGTGAAGTTGGCGCAACATGAAGCAAAAATATATTAATATTATTTCTCCTAACAAGTCAGGAATCAACAGTGTAAATCAATGCCGGTGGTGGCATTAGCCAACGGAGTAGTTGTTTCTGTGATTCCATTTTGTGCTTTGCCCTACACGGGACTCGCTAGTTTATGACGGCACCGTTGAGTTCTAATAACAGCGAAATCACGGTCGTCATTTGACTGAAATGGATCATTGTGTCTGCGGTATTGTAGACCATGTTCGAGATAGGGCTCATGGAATCTTTGTGTGAAGTTGGTGTAACGTGAAACAAAAATATATTAACAAACGTTTAACTATTTATTTTACCACGATAAATTGTCAGGCTACAAAGAACACAAATGATTATATCAACCACTATATGGTTCCAATTGTTTTTTAAAAACGTATCACCCATATTGAAAAATCCTTAAGTTTAGATATTTTTTTTTCTTCGTACACGCTGATTTTGATCACTGTATTGGGCACCAGTTTTCTCATTTACCTTTATCTCGTAGTTGTCAAAGACTTCTCTCTATGAAACTATAAAACCTACAAGCGATTTCAAAAGATCTGCCGTTCGAAAATCACTTTCCGGAAACTGTTGCAACATTTTGATAAAGCCTTAATCCTATTGGATCTTACCGACTAGTTTGTATCGGATCCTCTTTTCAAAAACCAAATACGAGTCTTGCTTTGTATGAAACTGTCAATACCTTTTGTATGGTTATTTTATTCCTCATTTATCTAATCTTATTTTATCTCGGGACAATTTCGTTGTTTTTTAGTTATTTTCTTGATTATAGAAGATATAATCCTTTTTAATAAATATATGCAGCCATAAGTGTTAAAATTAATCAAAACAAACACACACAAATTCTTCTACACGTCCCCATTTTGGTAATTTTGGGATATGTTGTTTTATAGGTTAAAATATGTAAAATTTACCACGTTTATAGCTATACGGAGCTGCTCAAAAAAAATTTAATTGAAATTATTAAATTGGACCTCACATATAAGCCTACAAATTTTCACCTGCAATATCACAAGAACTTAAATTATTTCCGGAAATTCTTTTGAGGTCATGAATATTTTGCAAATTATAATAATTTTCTTAAAATAGTTGTGACCAAAAAGAAATTCCAGGAATAATTTACGAACATGTGGTATTCGGTAAGAAAATTTCACACCAAAAAGTTGACTAAAACTAAGAATCAAAGTTGACATTTTGATTCAAAATTGTAAAGAAGTTTATGCCTCTCAAGTTACCAACGTTATTTAGATAATGTAAGAATAATTCAGCTTCAATGTTATTTTACTAAAGGTGGCATATGTTCCTATTTACAAGTACTTCGAAGCAGGAATAATTATTATTAATAAAATACAATTATTAATAAAATACACACTAGTTACTGTAGTTAGACTAAGTGATGAAAAGTCGGTTGACAATAGCCTACTAATCTATCGGTTGCATATAATTTTATTTTACTAAAGGTGGTGGACTGAGTTTAAGTTTTAGAGCGAGTGCCGAAATGACAGTGAAATTTTGACTTCAAATACTAAAACATTTCCAGTGTAATTTACCTTGGTAACGGCTTAAAATGAATGTATATGATTGGTTACAAAATAGCGGTGTGAAATTTTTATTTAAAAAATCATTACTTCCATGGACATTGTTTAATTAATCTTAGGAATTAATCAGTAGTTTATTTTTAGATTTTCCTTACCTTACAAAAACTTCCAACGAAACCTTCTGATCGATTTCAAATGACGAACTTGTAAATCTTGTCTTCACTTCGATGCAAGAAACAACTTTAGACATGTCCAGTGAGAATGATAACGCTTCTCCACTGAAAACTGGTTGCCACAAAATAATGGCGTTTTGTAAAACATCGTGAGGTAGTTTAGGGTCTCCATATGGAATCTGTTTCTAAAAGAATAATTTTTTTTAAGGAAGTATGACCTAAATTGAAAGGGAAGATTTAATATTATAGCCCAAGAGGTCGTGACAAAAAACTACAATAACTTTGTAATGGATCATATTTTCCCAAGTTGTCAGATTTGTGTTTAATTAGTGAAACCTACTAAGAAAACTAAAATAATAAGATCAAATTCAAATGGATAAATAAAATAAATATTGTGGCAAAAGATATCATTGCTATTATTTCGTCTATAGTATGTGTGCTTCTAAAAAAAAATAGAATCGAATTTCAAAAATTAAATATTTGTGATTTGTTAGTAAAAATCCACAGCAAAGAATTCCCACCGACATTATGTGTAAAATCAATAACGGTTTATAATATGTCAAATTTCTTGATATCTAGTAGCAAAGTATGGTTTTTAGTGATTTTTATGTTGTTATAATTAATACAGGCATAATTTTTTGTGACTAATATTGTTTATAAAAGCCGGGTGTGCAAATTACAATTTTTCAAACCTTACTTTCTATCCGTATAACTTGGTATAAACGAACAACGGGCCAGTGGAGTTTGGCTGAAACAACGTTTGATTTGGAAACGTTAAATTATTCAGACACTTTTTTAACAGTTGTCATTTTAAACTATTCACAGAGAAACTGAAATACAGCAAACATAATAGCCATATTAAATATTTTTCCGCATCTTTGTTTCTATTTTTTTAGTTATAATATTTTTTACATCCCCACACTAAAGCAATAAAATAAAATATATAAATGCTGTACTTTATTATTTGCGAAATACAGGCACGTACACTAAGTGTTAATACGAATCCTTGTTTATCAATTTTAGCTTTAAAAGGAGATTAAAGAAATTGTCAGTTTCGCGCATCACGAAAGTGAAGTCTGGACTCGATTGTAACAAAAAAAACTCACAAAATACACTCAGAAATTACTTCAAAACTGCGTGCAACAATCGCATTCTAGACTCAAACAAAAAACAATATTTAACTCATAATAAACCTTATTATTTTCCCCGAAAGTGGGAAGTTCTGCATTCGTTAAAAATTTCACACTCCGAGATTTTTGCAGAAAAGTCCCTAGATACTGAAAAACATGTATTCCCATTTCCGTCGGTCTGTCTGTACGCGGCATAGCTCAAAAACAAAAACAAACGGTAATATGTTGGTAAAAATACAATATGCCTAATAAAATGTTAAACAATTGCTATTAAGAAACTAACTTATCCAATGGATCTTAAATTTCGCAAAAAATTAAGTATGATATTAGGGATTACCTGGTAAAAATTTGGTGTGAATGGCAAAACAAAACGGCGGCCCAATTGTTAAAAAAATCAGAGAAGAAAGGCTACATAAAATATAACTGATTTAACATTTTAAACAATAATCTAGTGAGAAGCAGGGATAAACTGATAAAATGTTAGTGCGAATCATGTATGGCAAAACAAAATAGCGGCTTAGTAAAATGTTTCAAAATTCAGCAACATTCCATTTTCTGAAATAAAACCATCTTTTTATAAACGAAAACCCTAAATGATATAATCTATTTTTTTACAGACTGTGTAAATAAAATTATGAAACGTACATTTTAATAATAATAGCAATACTATTGATATTTATAATTGAAAAATAAATTAAATATATAAAAAAAGCAGTAAAATAACTTTACCCGGAACTTCCCTCCTCGTTATAATTCCGTTCTTTTATAAAGGAAAGTAAAGCATGACGCAGTTTAGTTTTAATTTTCAAAAAAACTAATTTTATAAATTTATTATACTATTTTAATTAAGAAATTGGATGCGCATTTAGGTTAGGTTAGGTTTGCTGTAAAGAACAGCGTCAACAAGATTCCGAGTCTGTTTTAAAAAAACTGAATCTATAGGTTATGATTTCTTTTTTTCTTCTATTTTGAATAATTTATCCGAAAAAAACAGTAATATTAAGCGCAAGCGGATTTAAACTATTAATTAACACTATAACAAGTGAGTAAAAGTAGTTTTTTTAAATTGCAATAGCGGAAAATTTTACTTTGAGTTTGTTTGTTTTTGTATTTTTAAGTTTACTCACTACTCATTTGTTTTTCATTTAAAATTTCAGTGTTAGTTTTCTTTGGTAAAAAAATGTTTTTCAAATAAAAGTATTATAAAAATAGTAATAGTGGTTAGGTTAGATTTGGTTATTTTTCCTGTAAAAAATCGCGCGATATCGAGCCACGTATATAGCCGTTATATTTTGCGTAATTTTTCAATTTTTGATAAAAAAATCCAATAACCATATTATGAAAAAAACAAGTGTTTTTATGCAATTAATAATTTTTTTTAAATATATAGGCAAAAAATGGAGCGGTCAGATTGGTTAGCGCCTAATTTTTTATCTGTGCAGGTAGGCAGTCAACACTGGTTATTTTGTACTCTTCATACATACTAGAATCCGGATTTATCTCTTTTACATACTCAACATGCAAAAAAAAACGGAAGAACGGAATGACTTAAAAATTATATATTATATGTCGGGTTACCTACCTTCAACAACCTATTTAAATTTTCATATATTCGTCGCTTGTCCTCTATTCTAACTTTCACTGATGATCCGAGAATTTCAATTGCTAATTGCATGTAGTCTTGTATATTGGCAGTCAAGTACGCGCATACAGCAGCTCTTTCTAATATATTTGAAATTATGCTCCACCATTTTTCTTCTCGGTAATCAGCGAGCATGTGGGTTAATAACCTAAAAAGTTTTTTCATTGACACTAATCAATTTATTTTTGTTTTTTTTTTAATATAGTTCTTATAAATAAGAAAATATAATAGAAATATCAAAATTAATTAACTTTAAAGCTTTACCTCACTCTTAATAGGCCAAGTATAGACTGGATATATTTATCTGATAAAAGAATATAAAAGAATACCATATAAAAAAATAAACATTACAAATTATTGTTTTTTTTTGTTAAAACTACTACGCCATGTTCACGCCAGAATGTGGTTCCAGTAATTTTTGCGAAAAAATTGAGTTAGTAGTATTTTTTCCGACACTTTATAATTCAACAGACAATAAATTGACATTATTGTGACATTAATAATTATTGTTTCATAATTAAATACAGTCAAAATAGATTTTCATAAAGTTTAAAAATAATAATATTTGAGATAATACTTACGTGAGAGCTTTCCCAAAATCTTTTGAATTGTAATATTCGTCAGCCATTTGTAATACTAAGTGTCTTCTTGTTCTAGGGCATTTATAAATCTTGTACTGAGCAATTGCCTGTCCATAAAGACCAATTATAATACTCTAAAACCAACACCGGTGTATTAATACCAAGTTTGTTTTTATGTATTATTTTAATTAGTGTACAATGTACAAGGCTATTCATTACATTTTGACACCAACCTATGGCCTTTATTTCTGGAAATGGAAAACATTTTAAAAATCAGAGTTGTAGGATTTTAACTCTATTATCTTTTGGTATTTTCAAACTAAAATATTCTATAAATAAATTTACCAACTTACATTTTTATAAATTGAAGACCTTGTATATTATCTCTCTTTCGAATGGGTATCTAAATAAAAAAGTCCCCTTTTTTTATGAAACGTGTTAACTGTTTAGAAAGTGTTCAAAAAAACTGAATCTGTGATTTAAAATTTAATTTGCCTAAACCAAATAAGAATTCTAATAAACGGCCAAATAATTTTTGAATTTGAACAGATCCACCTCCGCTCCTCAATTAGCAGCCTTTAACACAGCCCCCACGTTAATTGCAGAATTATAGGTAAAGCTCAAGAAAATGGATGGATACAAATATTGTACAAAATGAAGTGAAATATTCGTTGATCTAAGTGGAAATAATTAATGTTTTTACTACAAAAACGAGTACATGGCACGTTACAGCCCTAACGAGTATTTGGATGAATTTTTCAGGAAGTATTTAAGGCCGTACCGGGTGGTCTCACGGCGACCAAACAAAAAATTAAAATGGCCGAGTTGCCCTATACTGATTTTTTTGCCAAGAAAATATTGACAAAGGATTCCCTATAGAAATAGGGAGCTATTTTCCCCTAAGATTTTCCTAAAAACCGGGTAGATGCTCATTTTTTAGGTAATTTAAATTCAGATTTCAGAGATTATTTTAAACCGGTGACGCAAGTGATGTTAATCATGCCATCAATTCTGAATTCTTTGAAATAGTGGCGGCTCGTCAGAGGACGCCACTTAACCTACATTTTCCATTCAATTTACTCAAAATTAAAAATATTTCTAAAATATTAAGCATTTTATAATCTACATTTTTATTATGAATATGTAGTATGTTTTATATAAATTCACAATATTTACTTAATTATACCATTATTTTCTATCAAAACTAGTGCGTTATATACTCCAAAAATAATAATGACTTAAAAACGTAGCGCGCTGAACACTTTTTCATAAGAGCGACCCGTTGAGGCATCACAATCAGCAGTAACAAATTCCGCATCAGACTCCCACGCACGCCGGCCGACTTTCGCGCTTAGATTTGTTTACGACAGTTGCTATGGCAACGCAATGGTGAATATCCATAAGCCTAATAGAGATGGGAGCGGCATAAATTTGCTGCTGCAGCCTGCAAGCGCTTGTTATAGAATTAATGTAAATTAGTGCGTTCGGATCATCGGAGGCGGAAGCAGATCTGCATCGATCGAATCGAAATTAACTTTAAGATATAGGTACATAACTGTTTTTTAAGAAAAAAAAAATATATTTAAAACCTTATAAATTCATATTATTTAAGTATTAAAAAACGCTCCAAAGCTATGGATAATTAACGTCATAAAAAGGTTAAAAAAAATAGCCATTTTGGGCGTGACACCCCGAAAAATTTTCCTTGTCACTACGTTTTACCAATTTTTATTATAATTTTAACTTGAAATAAATTATTTAGGGTGCTGCCGCGCTGCTGGCAAAAACCTCGCACAGATTTTCCACCTAGCAAAATAAACTACCCTGTACGTGAGGTGAAAATTTCCCATATTTTATTAAAAAATTCCAAATTACGTTTCTTTTTTAATAACTCTAGAATACTTTACTTACAAATAACATTTTTAATTAATTTACCGAATGATTAATTTGTTTCTCTAAGAACTGCATTGCTTGAATTCCATTGGTCTCAGTGGGAGGATCCGGAGGTTCTGATGACACTTTTCCGGGTCTCCACGGCCTTTGGCCATAGAATTCCATTCTGTCTATTCCCTCTAAAGGATCTGGATAGGGATATGCTATAATTTGCTGAAAAAATAAGTATTATTGTAATACTATTATTATGCTCAAAATAGTTTTTGAGCAGTATAAATAATGTTTTTTATGTGAACAAACCCTAGAATCGTCTAACTTAACAGAGTAATATTAATATAAATGAAATTATTAGAATGTTATTCATAGAAAGTTATGTCATAAATTTATTTTAAAACACATAACAAATATGCTAATTAGTCTCTAATTAGATTTAAGATAAAAAAGAAAGAATAATTTATATTGACAACTACAATTACAACCAACTAGTTAAAATTTTCAAGATGAAAATGGGGCAGGGTACTAATTGTTTCAATCAAGGAAAAGAAGGCATTCTTAATAAAAATAGTTTTTGATTATTTTTTCTGATGCTGCTGCAGACGGATCTTTTATGTTACAAAGCAGTAAGTTATACATTTCGATCCCGTAAAAACTAATGTCTGTCTGTTCTCTTTTCAGTCGGGTATATTCAGTTATGATATCATTTTAACGGCAATTCATGCTAGGAAAGGTTATTATATCCGGCTTACTGAAAATGTCTTTACATTTGTCCCAATAATTGAGGCCACCCACAACCATCATCGCTCTTCGCTAGAGGTTGGGAGAGAGAGTGCGGGATAGCAGAGAGACCCCAAGCTATAACAGAGTAGCTAAGCTTTGAATGGAAAATTTCAAAGTAAGCCACTCTGAGGACTGTCCCCGACACCTCGGCTAATTGCTGAAGAACAAAAATAGTACCACAGACCAGGCTTGTCTATGCTTCTCTCTTCTTAGAGGGGTGTTCAATGCTACACAAAGGTATCTAACCCAATCGGTCAGGTCACGCTTAGGTGAGACCATTACTCGCAAACCATCGCTCAACGTCAGAGTACGCCACACGAAATCTCTCCTTTAACATATTTAAATCCCTATTAAAAACAAACAAAACTGTAACGTCTGCATAATTAATGATTTTGGTGTTGCCAAGGTACAGCTTTAAGTCCCTCTAAAAAATGAGAAAAAGGACTGGCCTCAGGACAGACTCCTGGGACATTCCAATGTCCACTTCGAGTACGGAATTAACATTTAGAAAAACTGTTCCATGCTAAACAGATAAGAGACAATAAGCCCCACACAAGCCTGGCCAATTTAATTCATTTTATTGATAAAGGGATTGTCTCTGGTCGCAAAAAACAGCTGCAAGCTATCATCAAAATATTCCAACGTATATTCAAATTCAATTATAGTGATGATTTTGTTTTTTTTTCTAGACCCTTACATAATTGAATTTTTATCACTTTTTCATAGGTTTTGGAAATAATAGGCAAGATAGGAATAGACGTGTAATTAGCTACATTTCCTTTTTGTAAATACTGCTACATCAGATGGAATCTTTAAATTTATTTTAAAAAATCAGACACTCTCTTACACTTTTTAGCAGAGGTACACTTAAGCCGTATATGTAGTACTACTATTTTTTAAAGATTTAATTATATCATGAGTGAGAGATCCTCCACGTCTCTGGCATCAGTGAAGTCCCCTTCAACATCCTTTTCAATCTCAATAGGTGGGGCGTTGGAGCATTGCCCGAACAGGTTTTTGCATAATGTGGTGCACCTGAGCCCAGATTTTCAGCATGTGCATGTATATAATAAAAATAACAAATAAATGATTTTTTTGTAGCTGCAGAACACTAGTTACAGCAATGGCTGGGCTGCTTCTTTCTTCATATGGATGGGGGTGAGATCAGGATGTCTAATTTGCACCCCCATTCTAATGGATCTAATGTGATAGTTAGCTCCATAGAGTGTTGTTGGCAATCTCGGTAATCTGAACCTGGCCTTTGTTGACATTTTGAAAAACCTCAGCTCGATCCCTTGTGTTGAGGTTGCTCCAATCCCATAAAGATTTTCTCCTCTGCTTTGCTGATTTGGGCTGTTGAGGCCTTGTAGAATGTAGAGGCGGCTTCAGTCAGGGCAGGGGTATTTTCGATCAGGGTACATAGCTTTGTCTTGATATGGCCAAATGGAGAGAAGGTTGTGTCGCAGCGAGAGAATGCGTAACCAAACAGTATGTAATTGTGATCATACCTGAACAATGATGTCGATGTATGTTCTTTCCCACTCCTTCCTGGTTTAAGAAGGTATACATACTTCGCAAATAACACAGAGTGTTCTCTCATAGAACACGATGTCGACTGAGGTAATTATCGATTAACGACGAACCTTTTCTAAGCATTTTGTAATTCACTGATCTGGATCACTTGGGCAGCCATCAAACATGACTCTTACTTGTGATCCATATTGCCTCTTGACTAAGTTTACGTACTTGTTGCAGACAGAACGAAATGATTCTAACTTATACTATACAAATGTGTGAAAAAGAAAACCACCACTAAAAACAACCATCTTATTTTGCAACAACAACGTCGGATATCTGATTTGTAATCCTTTTTCAGTGAACAAAGATAAGTGGTATGGAGCCAGTTTATAGCTTCACATGGTTTTGCGATGCAGATTCTCTAGACAAATTCATACGGAACAGCGTTTGGCGGATTCTTTTATCACGACACCTATCCTGTACATCCTGCTAGTAGTTCTACAACATAGGTACCTTAAAAAATATATAATAAAAATAACAAATAAATGATCATGCAAAAGTCAAAATGAGCAAATACTTGCATTTTACGATTTTGAGAAATGAAGACTAATTAAGATGGTGTTCTTTATGATACATCTATCTTATAAGAAGTTGGAGAGTAGTGTCTAATGAGTGTTTAAGTTTACATATACAATTCTCAAATACACTACCAGTTCAAATTAGAGATCCTTTTAAGATAAATTACAAATATTGTATAAAAAAACTGCTAATTTTATTATGTATACTGTTTTCAATGTGACTAATTTTTTTTTAAATTGTTTTATCATTTTTATATATTTTATTTTATTGACTTTTAGGATACAAACAGAACCACATTCCACTATACTATCCATTTAATACTAAAATCTTAGTAAACAACTACTAGATTATACTAGCTTACCCAATTCTAATAGAAGAGAAAACAAAATATAATTTTGACAACAAAAAGAAAAACTATTCCTAAATCAAGTATACCACAGACCTAACAAAAGTCCAGTGTTTCAAGCTTCTGCATAACTACTAAAACCAGCTTAATTTTTTCCTTAAATAATGATAAAGACATATTGTATAAATTGTAAAGAGAGTCTACATTAAAGTCATTCAAGTTTCGCAGAATACAGGAGAGTTATAACCCAGGTTTGTTCTTTTATATGGGACTACAAACGGATTTTGATCTTGAAACTGTCTTATGGGAACATTAAAATTTATTTTTGAGGGCAAATTTAAGAACATCCAGAAGGTCGTTTATTGGTTTAAATAATATTATAATCAGACATTATTCTACGTTAATTATGGGGATGTTAAATGTAAACAATAAAAAAACATTTTTTGTATCCTCCCCAATCGTTCAATATGAACATGATATCCCGGAGACCACATGGGCGCAGCAAATTGTAATCTACTATTATTTTTTGTAAATGAAATTTTATAGCATTTCTCTACATTTACCATTAAACTATTATTACAGAATGTACAAAACCTTAATAAATCTTCCTAAAACAATTAACAGTCCTCAACAGATTTATGAACTTTAAATATTGTAGTATTATCTGCATCAATTAAATATCTACAATGCAAAAAACAGCACTTCACATGGTTAATAAAGACTGTTGAAAAGTAAAGGACCCAGATAGATCCTCTGTGGCACTCCTAAGGACAACAAAAATGAATCAGATATATCACCCAAGACCAATATTCTTGTATATCTTTCAGTAATATAAGATGACACCCAGCGACAAACAAACTCCGATGAAATTATTTCATAACATATTGTTGTTAAAATATTTTGATCAGGGCTGTCAAATGCTTTGCTAAGATCTGTATAAATCGAATCGACCTGCCGCTGTGAGACCAGGGCATCTATTACATATTCAGAAAAGCATAATAGGTTTGTCCCTACTGACCTTTTGGAAAAAAAGTGATGTTCCTCAGTAATTTTTATTTTAAGTTCACAAAAAAATAGTTCACAAACAATTTTTCTATATGTCTATCACGGCGGAAAACATTATATCCTGATGTAAATAATTCACTATTCAAGATCGTCGGTTCAACCAAGTTTCAGTGATTTTAATTATATAACTGTTGATAAAACTCACTAATTTTGGTCGTAAGACCTCTCACATTTTGGTAAAAAATATGTAGACTTTTACCATCCACTTTATATGGCATTTTATTACACTGTTAAGTTAAAATGAAGTAGAAAAGGACCCAACAGAACAACATTTTACAATTTCTTTAATGATTCAGGATCTTTAATGTGAATAATTTTTGTTATTTCTCTTATGAGAAATATGCTGCCATTCTTCACCAAAACAAACTTATATCACTCTGGTAGGTATTCGAAAATACATTCAATTGCCAAGGGCTTACAGTTGAGAAAGTTACATATCTCGTCGAAAATTTCTTTCAAATTTTCATTATCCTTTTCAGGTACCACTTGTAGCTCCAGATTGTTAAGCTAAATTATACTGCCATTACAAAAGAATATTTAATTTTATTTTATGTAAAGAGAAAATGAAAATAAAATCAAATACGTAACTCTCATTGACAAAAAACAAATGATATTTATATATGATATTTCAATATTTTAAAATAATAATCATTAAAAAATGTGCTGCGAAAAATGGGTTTAACTTACAGAACATAGATTCAGACACGACTGCTTTCTGGATATAGCATACTGAGCTGCTTGTTGATAATAAATGCCAGGATGTTGAGTTTGAACTGCTGGCAATCCTAATTTAACAGCCTCATCGAAAATATCAGCAAATATTTCGTATCTAAAATAGAAGAACTGCTTGAATTGAAACTATGAAACACAACTATAGTGCTAAGTCATTCTATACCAAAAGTCCTAAAAACCCCATAAATTTAGAATTTACAGTTCTTAAATTAAGTGGTTTTTAGTACTATATTTTGGTTGTAAAATTTCTAAGTCAATACATAAATATTCAAAAAAATATGGCAACGAATATGAATGAGTCCCGTTGAGTGCATTATTTAACAATCGCATCTATCAGATCATCTACTGCAAGAACAAAAATATAACTGAACATAATACACCAACGAAGGAATGATCTTAGAAATAAGATATCAAAAATCAATAACCGAAAAGAACCTAGCAGATATGAAATATAAACTATGACATAAAACATGGAACAATGTCTGTTTTACTGATATAAATGTTGCTCTTGAGGGCTTTTTTCAAACTTTCATTTGGCATTATGAACAAGCCTGTCCAATGAGACAATTAAAAAAAACAAAAACACCAAACAATGACGAACTAAAGACAACAAGGACGATCTACATGATTTATACATTCTTGCAATGTGAACAAAAGAACAAAGGATATAAAGAAAGAACAACATCAAACAGGCAAACGTAAAATTTAACTAAAACAAAATTAAGAACGCAAACAATTGCTTAAAAAAAATATGGGACATGGAAAGAAAGAAACAGTATTTGCCTATATAACTAAAAGTCAAAGATGAAGTAATCACTGACAAACGAAAAGTTGTGGACGAATTTGGCATATTATTTTCCATAGCATCACCATCAGAATTCCATTTTCCTTAAAGCGGCGTAAGAAAAGAAAGTGTTATATATTATCAGTTATATATTATAACGGACTTAACAAATAAGAAATCGGTCAACGTAGATGAAATTCCTTCCAAGGTAGTTAAAGCCCCGGCAGACGAAATACCTAAACCAATTAAGATTTTAATCAACACAGCAATATTTACGGAAACTTTCCCATCGATCTTAAAAAATAGCAAAAGTAGTACCAATATTTAAAAAAGGAGACAAACGTGACCGGAAACTATCATCAGCGTTTTCTCCAAATTATTTGAAAAAGTCATTTAGAACAAACTCATAGAGTTCTTATACAAGTACAAACTAATTAACAATAATCAACATGAATTTCGAATGGCAAGATCTACTAAACAGCTGCAGCAGAACTGATCAATTTAATTCATGAAGAACTTGTTAGAGACAAAATAGTTGCAGCAGTATTTTTCGATCGATTTTTCTACAACCTGGGAATAAGGGGAACTGCATTGTCAATTATGATGAGCTTTCTAAGTAACAGTAAGTCTGTGGTGAATATGAATGGATTCAATTCTGGCGAGCATAATATCAATATACGAGTAGCGCAACTTTCAATTTGGGCACTGCTGATAATCATTCTTTTTATTAATGATTTGTCAATTCTAGGGAAAACAATTAAATTTGCTGATGATATATATTTGGAAATATCAGTAAATGATGAGGATTCACTTGTACGCGAGATTTCTACTATATGGTGAACAAAAAAATCAGTTCATACTTAATGAGGAAAAACATTGAAGATTTATTTCCACAAGAATAACCTAAGAGACAACATTGAGGGAGTCACTAAATGGACAAAATTTCTGGGAACATACGTAGACAGAACAAACTGGGATCACAAGATAAATCACGTTAGCTCTGACCTCTTCAAGGCATACTATACTCTGCTAAAACTGAAACCTGCCAAAACATTACTCACTATATATTATATTATGCAATAGCTTATCACAACCTGTCATATAACATACTGTTCTTCAGCACAAATATTAACAGAGAAAACGACTGTCCACACCACACAAGAATTCAAGACCTCGAGTGTTACCTATATATATATATATATATATATATATATATATATATATATATATATATATATATATATATATATACTGAAATGTACATTATATGTGTTTCAAAACAAAGGGAGGTGAATAAAAAAAATTAAAACAAACACGATTATCCAACGCTATTCTTGTTGGACCTTCTAGAACTTCTCACTACGAGAAATCTGCACACTACCCGTGTACAAATATAAAAAACGCAACGACATTTCGAAAAAACACGAAAACCATCGTATTTAACAGCGAATTGAGTTCTTCAGATAAAACATTGCTTTGAAAAAATTCGTTTGTAATATGTCAAAAAGGTTTATCTTTTTTTACGTCTTTTATATTCCCTTACCTATTTATTTTAGTTTGACTTCTTCAATTTAATGTAGTGTGATTTTTTATAGAAATAAACGTAAAATTTGGAAATTAGCATTATACTAAAATCTTCAGATATTTCACTTAAAGTTAAACATACATGATTCGTCAAAAAACATGAGCACTGGAGAATCCTTGGCATAAAATAAGACAAAAATGTTGTATCAAGTTAATCAGAGAATAAGTGCCATACATTAAATTGTCAAAAATGCGCCAATATAAAAAAATATCGCCTAAAAATTGTGAAAAAATTCATAATCTTAGCCGTTTGTACACCACTGGTCTATAACACTGACAAGAATGTATTATAAAAAAATTTCTTTCTGTGCATGTTCTTATTATACCGAACTTCTTTCACATCTAATAATCCGATTTGAATATTCAGGGAATAAACCAACCAAAGAAAAACATTTTAACATCCTGTATCTTGAAAATGAAGCCGTTTTGGACCTATGCCTATTTAAGATTTTTGTCTTATTTTTTTCCAAGGAATTTCCCAGTAAGCGAACTATGTTTTTTGAAACACCCTGTATAAAATTTTGATACAATGGACTTACCTATAGTTAGTTAAAACCAAAACTAATAATGGGTTGTCTTAGGATATCCCATTCCTTCTCTAGAACCATGGCAAGATATAGTAGAAAAATTTCTATTACGAATTATAGTCGTCCCATAATCCCAACCATGTTGTTGGTTTATATTTGTTAGTGATAAAAAATTGTGATTTTCGTGTTGAAGTAGCTTGAAAATATTAGATTCAACGTAGTAAATCGACAAGAAGTATCTTATGACGCTCCAGTAAATGTTGACCAGAAAAATCAAATAATCTTAGATAATAAACTTAACAAAAAAAAGGAAGAGGAAAAAATGGAGTATAACAATAACTAATGAGATAGAGCAATAATATAAGAGAAGCATATGTGTACCGGGTGGCCAACTAAGAATGGACGCCGGCCATAACTCGCTAACCGTTAATCATATAACTTGGGGGAAAAAAAATTATTAGCGAAATCGACTAAGAGAAATCGCTGGAAAATATTTTGAAGTTCCGCATATGGCCGCTAGGGGGCGCAACTGTTATGGTCAATCAGAAAAAGGGCTGTTTCTTAAAAAATATTCATGTAAAGGTATATTATAAATACTGCCATCGTAAAGAGTAGAAAAATTGTGATTTTTTTGTTAAGGATATTTTGCTCTATCTCGTAAAATGTAGTGGTGGGGGAAGGTCAAACATGTTTTTATTTAAATGTCAATAACTCCGTTATAAGTCAACGGAATTGAACAAACTAGGTCTCGTTTAAAAGAGCCCATCTTAACTAATAATCTGATGTAAAAAAAAAATCCGATTTGATTTCGCCGTGGTAACTAGAGGGCGCTGATTGACATCACAACAATTATTACGCATTATTTTGAAAATTTTAAATAGCACGCTATATCTCTTTTAACACAATTTAATAGAGGAGGAAATTCTCAATAAGTCAGTGCAAATTTCAGCTTCCTAACTTTTTTCAAACCGGAAATATAAATAAAACAAATATTAGGGCGCTGGGTACGCAACATCTCCCTAATCTGTATGGACATAGCCTACATCACAATAATTCAGTAATAATACCACAGATAATATTCAACGCAAATCGCTAAAAATTATACTAATGTTCTGAAATAACCACCAGGTGGCGCAGTAGGAGTCAATAAGTGCAATATTAAATTTTCATTATAATGGGAAATGAAAGCCATTTAAATGGAACGTGTGAAAGAAACGATAATAAAAATATAATTCAATTAATGCCGCCCTAAATGTTCAAATTGTCGGCCATCGTTTTCGATGCACTTATGCATCCTATCTCGCGTGGATAAAACTGCAGCCTCCAGTTCAGCAACTGAAATAGTATTTATACAGTCTCTTATTCGCTGAATCATATTTTCCCGTGTAGTGGGTCTGGTGGCAAAAACTAAATCTTTCACTCGACCCCATAAATAAAAATCTAAACACGTTAGGTCGGGTGACCTAGCTGGCCATGGAAGGGTGCCGCCTCGCCCTATCCATCGGCCAGGATAGTGGGCATCTAAAAATTCCCGAACGTTGACGGCGAAGTGCGCTGGACAACCATCGTGCTGGTATACCAATCGTTGTCGGACGTTCAGAGGTACGTCCTCCAACAAAATCGGCAATTCCTCCCTTAAAAATCTTAGATATCTCTCACCATTCAATGGATTATCGAAAAAAAATGGTCCGATAATTCGTCCGAATAAAATCCCTGCCCAACAATTTACAGACCAACGGCCTTGGTGCTGGACTTCGCGCATCCAATGTGGATTTGTTCTGGACCAATAATGTGTATTGTGAAGATTGACACGTCCATCGCTCTGGAAGGTAGCCTCATCGGTCCACAATATTCGCCTCAGAAATTGCCGATCTTCCCTCATTACACCCAAAAGCCAGTGACAATGGTTTAGTCTGTGATCAAAATCTGCAGCAGTCAATTCCTGATGCAGCACTAAGTGATATGGATGTAACCTAAAACAAGATGAAGATATTTAATTGATGTTCCAGGAAATTATTGGTTTTCTAGGCTTAAAGACCTATGTGACATCAGAATCACGTGACTTTTGTTAAAAAATATGTCCAGTTTATATTTGCAATGTCGTTGCTTACTTGTGCTCTTTGAGTATATTTTGAACAGTGGTTCGCGTTACTCCTAGGTCTAGCGCAATAATTCGAGTACTTAGTTGAGGATTAAACTCGATATACGCTAGCACATTAATTACATTCTCTTCGGTGCGTCCTCTGCGTTGTCTGCGGTATACGGGAATATGCACGTTTCCAGTGGTTCGCAAACGTTGGATCACTCGAAGAAAAACCTTTTTACTTGGGTGGCGTCTCTGCGGATATTCCTGCGCATATACTCTTGCAGCAACCGTAGCATTTCTCAAACATTCAAAATAAACACCTATCATGTCGAATAGTTCTTGATTTGTATAAATCATTTTGTTCTTAACACAACGCAATACGAACAATAACAAATCTTGAACAAGAAAAATACGAACTACAACAATAACATGAACAACAGCAACTAGAAAAACTCAAAAAACACGAAAATCTCGGACAAAAACGCGAAATGATAGCAATACTATTAGGAAATTCAAGAACGATAAATAGCAACTAAAAGGCACTGACAAGAAACTATTGTTTATTTTTTGACGTATTACTTTCAATTTTGTTTTCACAGCCTACTATTTTTTTTGCTTGATGTAGCAGAAAATTGCTAAGGAATTATTATTTATCTATGTTTTTAGTTTATTGTTATTCTTGTGCATAAATTGTCGATTTTAAGAAAGACGGAGATTTGCAACGGTCGAATATATTAGGATTTTTCTTATTTATTACCTTATAATATCTAACTTACTGAAAATAGAGTAAACTACAAAAAATATAGAGAAAAGTAAAATTGCGAGTAAAACTATGCTTATTAACGTCTACTGCGCCACCTGGTGGTTATTTCAGAACATTAGTATAATTTTTAGCGATTTGCGTTGAATATTATCTGTGGTATTATTACTGAATTATTGTGATGTAGGCTATGTCCATACAGATTAGGGAGATGTTGCGTACCCAGCGCCCTAATATTTGTTTTATTTATATTTCCGGTTTGAAAAAAGTTAGGAAGCTGAAATTTGCACTGACTTATTGAGAATTTCCTCCTCTATTAAATTGTGTTAAAAGAGATATAGCGTGCTATTTAAAATTTTCAAAATAATGCGTAATAATTGTTGTGATGTCAATCAGCGCCCTCTAGTTACCACGGCGAAATCAAATCGGATTTTTTTTTTACATCAGATTATTAGTTAAGATGGGCTCTTTTAAACGAGACCTAGTTTGTTCAATTCCGTTGACTTATAACGGAGTTATTGACATTTAAATAAAAACATGTTTGACCTTCCCCCACCACTACATTTTACGAGATAGAGCAAAATATCCTTAACAAAAAAATCACAATTTTTCTACTCTTTACGATGGCAGTATTTATAATATACCTTTACATGAATATTTTTTAAGAAACAGCCCTTTTTCTGATTGACCATAACAGTTGCGCCCCCTAGCGGCCATATGCGGAACTTCAAAATATTTTCCAGCGATTTCTCTTAGTCGATTTAGCTAATAATTTTTTTTCCCCCAAGTTATATGATTAACGGTTAGCGAGTTATGGCCGGCGTCCATTCTTAGTTGGCCACCCCCGTACATCTAAAAAAAATTAGTTTAGGGTAAAAAATTTCTAAACAAAAGCATATTATAACAGAAGCGAAGAATAATTACAATAATAAAAAAGATGATAACATCATAAAATTGAGAGTAGAATAAAAAAAGCTCAAAGAAGACCTGACTGAGGCACAGAGAAAAATAATTGAGGAAAACAAAACATATTGCATGTATCATGCAGAATTTGAGAGTCAGCTGTTGGTGGTAAAATCTGAGATGGAAAAATTAACTGTCTTAAACAATAATCGTAGCAAATCAGTAAGATTTCTTGAGGAAAAAAGACTGCAATTAGAAAACAAATTAAAGGTATTAGCGAATCAAGGAAAATATATTTTGTCAGATGAGGAAGGGGGCAGCTGCACCCCATTTACAAAAACTTGAAAGAACCTCTCAATTCAAACACTATCCAAAAAATCCCAGGTGCTACTTATTGGAAATAAACCTGATGTAATTGGATGTTCCTTACTCCCAAAAAAAAATCCAATTTAGTATTTGACATACATTGTCAGTACTTTACAAAAATAGTTCTTTTGGAGAGAATCATACACGAATATAGTGAACCTAACAACAGATTTACTCAAAAGGATTATGTTATACTTTGTGATAATACAATATACAATACAATGTAACTGTCTTAACATGTTAGTAAACATATACAAGCATACCAATCTCATAATGGTAGGATCTGGATATTTTAAGCATTTTTTACTTTTAAATGAACTAATATATGGCATAAATAGTCACATAAAAGGATTTATATATTAGAATAAACCTGACATCAATTTATACAAATGAATAAGTTTAGGGATGTTCAGTTAGAGCAAAATAAACAGCTGTCTTTTGAGTATCTAAACTATTAACCTGAAAAGTCAACTGAATACAAGAATAACCACTAATACAAGACTATCCACCTCCACCCAAAGCAAACATGTGATAACCACCAAACACATTAATGATGATGATGAAGATGATGACGATGAGTTATTTTGGAATTTAATGATTATACATATTGACAAATTTTAACAATTAAATTCAAGGTCATCAGAAATACAACAAAAACCTAACTCATCGGGCAAATCATAACCTGCACATGTCAAAACCTAATAATCTACCTAATCTATCTTTGTCTCATTGCTCATTTAACTATGGAATTGTAGCCTGTGCAGAATCAAATCTTAAAGTAATGCACTTAAATGTTCAAATTCTAGCAGACTGAGTCAACTAGAACAGGTAATGTAATGTGCTTCCCTGAAACTTGGTGCCCAGGTTCTTACCAGAGCATACTCCTGTAACAAATCTCTGCCGTAAAGATCACAGATATGACGGTATTGATATATGTGTAAAAAAATTAATACAAAGTAAAACTTTGTACATGGCCACAAAATCTAGTTTAGAGTTGCAATTTTTGGGGTTGTGCCATAGTTGCACGTACACACCACTGTCATCATAAAAGCATCAGACATTCTATCTCAAGTTCTAAAAATCTGTCGGAATTTAGTACTATGTGGAGACTAACAATAAAATATAAATTACTTTGTGATCTCTTCAAATCATTCGGCATTGTAGATTACAGCTATGAACCTACCAGAATATCCAGAACAAAAACTGGTACTTCTGCTTAGATCTATTGATTATATGGCAACAAGTATACACTGTAATATCAGAGTGAGTCTACAAGTACTGAAACTAGCCCTTGAAATGCAAAGGCAACATTCATCAGCAAAGCCTAAAGCAGTTTCGAGACCTCTTTACAGTGACCTTAAAAAAACTAAGGGCTAGTCTAAAGAATGAGACTGGGAACATGCTCTTGGAATTAAAGTGTCATTTCTAGCTGAAATAAAACTATTCATTAAAATGAATAACTCTGTATCAGAGGACTGTGACATCAGAATTGGTACTACCCAAGAATCTGTTCTGTCACCACTTCTGTTCATACTATTTATTAATGATCTTAAACTTCCTGGTCTAATCATAAAATTTGCCAATGACACAACTATTGCAATCTCTACCGAGAACACAGTAGAGATTTACTCTGCAATAAAAAAATGTTTGTAATAGTATGAACAAATGGTGCTTCTCAAACTGCCTAATCAGTAATGAGTAAAAAACAATAAATGTACACTTCTATAAAAAAGACCCCAAAATCGATATTTGTGATCCTACACACACTGTGAAATTCCTGAGCACATATTTAGTTTACAAATTTAGTTAGGACCCCCAATTTGATTACATCTGGTTAAACTAAATATGGCATACTTTGCAATTTTAAAACTGAAATAAAGAGTACCACTTTCAACACTTCTCATCTCATTGCTCACCTGTTCACTGCCATCTCAATTACAACACTGTCCTATAGGGACAGGCCATCAATGTTTCCTCATATTCAAAAACGTATCTAATGTCTTATTTTTAACCCACAGCCGCTCGACTCCTGTAAAGCAGTTTCCAAAGACAAAGGGATTCTGACTTTACTATCTATCTATATATTAAAATGTGCTATGTGTACATACCATAATAAAAAATATTTTATCCAAAACTGTGAGAAACCTATATATTCAATGAGAAATAAAAACAACTTTGTTACTCCCACATACAGAACAGCCTTATTTCAAAAGTCACCCTACTATGCATGTGTCCGGATTTTTAACAAGTTGCCTAGGGACATTAAAAAAGCTACATCTTTGCCAGTCTTCCGAAGAAAACTAAAGGCATTCCTGCTCAATCATGCTTTCTACTGCTTCCAGAAATTTATGGAGACAAAACCATGAGTGACGACTATGATAAAGAACTACCTTATTATTTTACCATATCATGTCCAGAGACCAGACGTATTATTGTTGCTATTGTATTGTATGCATATTTCTATTATAATACTAAAAAATAAAATATATCTTAGATGTGTTACTAAATTATTTTTATTCGCAACATAATATCTCCAAAAGGGTTGTTTACACGTGCCAAAGTAATGAAACAAGAAAGTTTGTCTGTCTTGTGTATATAATATTCAAATAAGATCATAACACAGCGCATTTGATTAACAAGTCATTCTCAGTGCTACTCTCGTAATTAGTAAAAAAAGGCAGAAAAGGCACATGGTCAAATAATCAATGGAAAACTTTATATGTTACAAAAGGCAAACGCTGATGAACACCAAAACTACATTTTAATATTTTTTTGATGTGCCAGAAGCAGCAGTCTACTACATGCCTTTGTAGAAGAGAGCTGCTTCTGGTACATAAAAATAAAATAAATATTATTTTGTGTTCATCAGTATTCGTTTCTGTCTTTTTTTACATGTAGATTTTGAAATTGCATTGTTTCATTGACCATGTATCTTTTCTGCCTATTTTTTATATTTTATTTTTATTAATATACACATTATACACAGGATTTCTGGTTTCAATAAAAACTTCCTTGTATACATAAAATTAACAATATTTTAAATGCAGTTTAATCGATTATAGGAAGGAATGCTGAACTATTATTAAAAACTTAAAATAAAAAGCTGATGTTTTTGTTATTTTGGCATTTATTTAAATGACTATTTTTATGCTGTAAAGATAAACACGTAAACATCTACAAACAAACTTTTCAATTAAGTTCCTGATTTCTTTAAAAATCATATAGAGCCAAAATGTTCTAGTCGTGATAAATAAATTCCAACAGACTGATACTTACTGTTTTGATAACCAAGCATAATGTTCAAAAATAAGTTCTTGAAATCCGATTCGATTCTTAAACTTATCTATGTGTCCTTTAAACTGAGATATTGCATCTCGTGGTAGATTTAGCTCAAATAATAATTTGCATATTTTGTAGTTTAAAAATCCTGCAACGGTACGTATTTCTAAAGCATTCGTGTCCACTATCCTTATTTCCAATAAATTGTTATAAGCTAATGCATAATGCCTAAAATATTGTTTAAGTTAGAATTATTTATTAGAAATTCTTTTCAGAATTGGAACATTGTTGGTTTTATATATTCCACTTTCGGATGAACCAAACATGGTAGTAAATCTTAAATTTTCAATAGAACACAACCTGTCAGACTCTAATATTAGCTTCTTGGTATAACCCATGCAAAATTTAATTTTTTTTCTAAGAAAGCTATGTGCTCTATTAAAACTGTTCATTAGATCAATTTATAGGTTTTCTTCAAGTTGAATTTTAAAAAGTTACATTTTTTAACTAAAAAAATGTTTATATATAAAACAAGTGGTTTTCATATTTATTATATAGTATACAAATAAATAATAATAAATCAAAACTTTGCCAATATTCCGATACATTAGAAAAGGCTGGTTAACAGGCAGACCGAGAAATAAACGGCTCGCAGAATATGGTATGTTATGAATGGTCAATATGCCACGTGACCCAATTGGAGTTTTGATTGAAGGGCAATTTAATGTCCAATTTCTGCTTTTGCAAGCTACAGGTGCCAACAAATGCCCATAATTAAAGAGAAATAAGTTATAGGTTAAAACAAGTAAAAAATATACCTTTGTGAGATCAGATCAGCTCGACGATATTAAACTATTGTATTGTCATCTGAATTACATACACTTAGAAAGTTTTAGATCAATTTACCCAGTTAGAAAACAAATTATTTTCCAAAAATAATGAAATACATGTTATTTTTTATAAATTTCATATATACAAAATGTGATAGTGCAAAGCTTTAATTTAGCGAATTTCAGTGAATCTGGCGGGTCATGTTAATATGGGTGACAAATTCGTCTGTCAATAAAACCTAACTGCCTTACTCCATAGTGGAGTAATTGATTAGAATTTTTACATATTTCAGTATAATTATCATTTTATAATTTGCATTGGAAGCGGGCTGGAATGATTATTCTTGGTTGTATAGAGAATAAAGAAGTATTTTTTAAAATTATTCAACTTTGTTTAAGTCTTGCAAAAATTGCTATAAATTGCTTGATTTTTAATTTAACAGTTGGAAACTTCTCTGATTGTTAACTAATTAACACTTTCAATTTATGCAGTTACATACACTTGGAAAGTTTTAGGTCAATATGACAAAATTAATGTTTCTCCATATAAACTTGGCTACCCCATTAACCCAATTAGAAAATAAATTATTTTCCAAAAATAATGGAACATGTGTTAATTTATTTCTTTTGAAGACTATATTTAGAAAGTGTCATCATCATAACTTAAATTTTTTTCTTCATACAAACTTTTTCCCCTTTACAGATAGAATTTTATAAACTCCCTCCTTAATGCACCCCTAGGGTACTCAGGAAATATGTCCTCCAAATTTCAAACCTCTAGGTCCACCAGTTTAAGCTGTGAGTTGTCTATCAGTCAGTCATCATTCACTATACTGTCTTGCCACCAGCGTTCACTCCCTTAGAACATTAATTTTTGAAAATAATAGTAAAGTAACAGGTGATATTTTATTTCTTTTGAAGACTGTATTTACGAAGTGTCGTCATCGTAATTTAAATGTTTTTTTCATAGAAACTTTACACTCGTTGATGGATGGAATTTTGTAAAAATCCCTCTTTAGTGCACACCTAGGGTATTCAAGGAGTATTTTCTTCAAATTTCAAATCTCTAGGTCCACAAGTTAAGGCTGTGCGTTGTCTGTTAATCATGGTTAGTACCATGATTTTTTAAAAATAATGAAAAATATGTTATTTTATTTATTTTGAAAAATATATTTACAAAGTATTTTCATCATGTTAAAAAAAATATTTTTCTTCATACAAAATTTACCAATTTTCTAAAACCCCTGTTTAGTGCATCTCTAGTACTCAACAAACATTTCCTCCAAATTTAAAACCTCTAGGACCACCGATTTAAGCTGTGTATTATCTGTGAATAAGTCATGGTACTGCTTTGTAGGTATATATTATACTATGTATGTCTTAATTGAATACTACTTCTGATTTATGTAGGACTAGAGTGTTTTTCTGCCTAGGCGGCCAAGATTCGTAAATATATGTTACAAAAATGTTTCAAGTACAAAATTTGCATTTCATTGAGTTGTTCAATTTTAGTTATTATGAAAAATACGATAAACCTACAAAACATTTTTACAGGTACAAAAAAGTTTAGTTTCATCCAATTATTTAACTTTAGATATTAAAAAAGATGCGAAAAAAAAATAGTTTCCCAAAAACTTACAAAGCTATGAAGATGGGAAAGAACTATTCAATGTAACTAAAAAACAAAAAAAGAGTCTACCACATGGGTCATTGGGGGGTTAATGACATAATAATAAATCTGGTAAAATAGAAACCTATAAACCTCGTTTATAGAAATTATGAGCTTTGAAAAAAAATGGTCAAGGTCAAAAACAGAATACATATTCAAAGACAAAATTTTGAGATAGAATTTTTGCTTATTTTTCCGAAAATTACCGTCCAAAAATACGTCCGACACCTTTTTTCTGAAAATCTAGTTTTTCAAAAATAAAAGCTGTCAAATTTTGACAGAAAAAAAACAATTATTTTCGTGTTTTCGGGAAAATTCTACGTCCCACAGGTAACTTTGTTTTTCGATAAATCTCGACTTTTTAATTCACATCTAGGGCACTAGAATACCTTCAACATAAAAAAATATATTTTTTTAAATTTTTGCCTTCTTCAATATGCTTTTATTCACATTATTAAATGCCTGAGTAGGATGTTATATTTTATATTGGAGGAGGCTGGGTCAATAGTGCCCGGGCTCCCACATGTTTCTTCTCCTTACTGGACTATCTAAGAATCTCTCTAGTAAACTCTAAGCAGCATGCATCTCAAAACTTGTTGAATTTATTGTGGTTCTCAACTTAAGATAATAATAATTAAATATAAAATCAGAAATTAAAACAAGTGTTTTAAACATGTTTAAATTAAAAATAATAAACTATTTAAAACACATGTTTTGTTTAAAAATTAAAGACATGTTCCTGATCCAATCTTGAAGAAATCTGATTTCTCCACCTATTATTTATATTTTTATCTAGTTTACTTATTCCTTTTTTTTTGTTCTCTTATTAATAATCTTAATTCCCAAGAAGAGCAGCAGAGGTTTCCGACAAGAAGATATCAATCTTCAGTACAGTGCTCTACGTTCCTATTCACAGAGTGTTCTAGTTTTAAAGAAAATTCAAATGTTTTCCTTTATAAAACACTCTCTAACTGAAAAACTACTATACTAAGCCCAAACACACATAAAAACATTTCAATTAGGGATCACGACAGTTATAAAGTACTAGTTTTGTAAGTTTATCTTTTTTTATTTTTATATCATTATCCATTATTTACGTTGTCACGAAAAAATACGAAAAAAATTATTTAGTGTGCTATTGTAATGTACCAAATTCCAGATTTTTATCTTGACTGGTTCAAAAAAAAGGAGGGGGGGAGGTAACAATAAAAAGCTGCACTGGGTGTTTTTTAATAGGGTGTGTTATAAAGCCAACCTGTAGTAATATGAACAAATTGGATACCTTTCTGTTAAAAATATTACCGACAAGGTTAAGACCCTTCCCCTGCTTTTAGTAGATTTTAGACATAATAATATTACATTTATAAAAGACAAGACATCAACATCCATGTTCACAAAAATTTAAATTTACATTAAGTCTAACTTAGTAGTTATAGGTTTAGTGATCAAGTTTACAACAAAGGAATAAATACTTTTTATAAATTTCACATATACAAAATGTGATAGTACATACTATAAATGGCGAACTGAAAGTTCTAATTCTCATGACAACAAGATCTGGTCTAACGCTTTAGTAAATTTTAGTGAATCTAGCGGGTTATATTCTACATGGGTGACAAATGCATCAGTCAACAAAACCTTACTCCCCAGTGGATTAATTTATTAGAATTTCTACAGATTTCAGTGCAATTATCATTCTATAATTTTGCATTGGAAGTGGACTGGGATGATTCTTCTTGGTTGTATAAAGAATAAAGAAGTATTTTTTTAAATACGATTATTATTCAACTTGGTATAAGTCATGCAAAATTGCTACAAACTGTTTGATTTTTAACTTAACAGTTAAACACTTCTCTGTTAATTAATTAATACTTTCAATTTGTGCAGTTAGGTGTGGCACAAAAAAAAATACCTATCCATTACAAATGTTGTGTTCACTAAAACGGGTTAAGAGTTAGACCAGATCCAACTGACATGGTAACTCCTGTTAGATCACCAGTTGTGTTTTGCTTATGTCATGTCATGCTGTCATTTTGTAATCTAGACATTTACAAAAATTATTTGTTTACTTGTTTATGTCATTTTAAATCTATAACTGTCAAGTTAAACCTGACCTAAATTTAAACCTCTTTAGACTGCTACAATTGGAAATAAAAGCGTTATTATTATTAGTTATGTTACTAGTATTATTTTTTACCTACTTGTGTGCTGAATGCATATCTTGTTTCAACTCATTTAAAAATGCCATTTTAAACTGGTGTCGAACATACAAAAACTGGTGGTGAGAATTTTTATTCAAATGTTCTTTATGCATCTTGACGTTTTTGATACAGTTGTGGTAGTAGCTCTGACAGAATTCAAAAAACGCATTCTCCAGTCTGGTTGTGTAACCCTACAAGTAGATAAATATAAAAGCATACATATAAACAATTAGTGAATTGTACTTGTATTTCCCAATTATTTGAAAAACTATTTAAATTTAATAGCTAGGTAACACCTTAATTTGCATAGTTTTCTCACTTTACCAATAAATGTTGTCCATGTGGTAATACATATAGTGATTGAGCATTGAGTTCACAACTAGAACACAGAGCTATTGCTCTTTCTGCTGCCAATGGATCCTCTGGTAGTGGTAAGTTATTTTGGATTAGAACTACTATAATACGAGTATCTCTTCCATCTAATGCTGCTCTAAAATCAAAATAATTTCATTCTACCTTTTATTTTCTATCAACATATTTTTATTAGATTTTTGCTTTTTATAAAGATATTTTTTAAAGATACTTTTCAAATTTATATTTTATTCTATTTTCAATATATAATTTCCAACTTTTTATTAGTTAATATTATCTAATATTTGAATAATAATACATATAAAATCAGTAATACAAAAAATTAAAACTTAAAATGATGAGTTGAATTCCCACACACAAAAATGGATAACAATAGATAACTTGATTTTTTTTCAAATCATATAATGACACATGAAATAATGTTTTGTTCCCAGAATCGTGATATTTCATATCAATTAAGATTTAAAATTATCGGAGTGGAAGAAATACCTCAGGAACTTCCCAATTATTTATTTGGCAATTTAATATGTAAACACCAAATTTTTATGTAATATTTTAAAGCATTTCTAAGCTATCGCGGAAATTCTCTGACAATGAGCCCATCCCGATTTTTAAGTATTTTTAATAGGCTGGGTATTGACGCCAGCACCACTCTGAGTACTTCCTGAGATCCTCCAAATTGGTTAAATCATTCTAGAATACTTGGTGTATATTACAGACAATTCTAAAGTTGAAAAAATCGCTAAATTGGCGTTTCCTGGAACTCACTTCATTATGAATTCTTCCTTTTATCAACGAAAGTAAAGTATGACCCAGTTTAGCTGTTCACATAATTATTTTTTAATATCTCTATATATAAATTGTAGTACCTTTCACTTCCTTTAATAAATGGAAGGATTGATTACGAGGGAAATTCCAGGTAAAGCCAATTTATCAATCTTTTTACAGTGCAATTTTGTTCCACCATATTAAATTTGCACCAAAATTTTACCAGTTCATGCCTATATTATACTTGATTGCAGTAACAACATAATTTGAAAATGTAGTATAGATATTTTTTGAGACCACGACACTATTTTGCCATATTAATGTCATCCCAAAATGCTACTCCTATGTGAAACATGATTTTGTTGGAAAATTTGAAGTCTACTGAATAAATAGCTTTTGACACTAATTTTTAAAATATTTTATTAGATGACCATCTTGTTCTACCTTACTTATTACCAATTACCTCATATCACACTTGACTTTTGTGTAATTTAATGCTTTTATAAACATCTTATTAGACAACCATATTGGATTCATCTCAAAATCTTACCAGTTCACACTCGATTTTTCTGTTATATTTGAAATCATATGAACAAGTGGCTTTTTACACTGTTTTTTTTTTATATTTCATTAAACCTCCAATTTGTGCACAAATTGCTTCATACTGTTTTTTTTACACATTTTATTCAGCCCCCGGCAAACATTTCGACGATGAGTTTATTACTTCAGAAATAATTTCGGAAAAAAATTATAATAGGCCACTCGGTACATATCACTCTTAATTTTTCTGCAATATTTAGAAATCTCAATGATTAATCAAAAAATATCATAAACTTCTGGAATTGAACAAACTATAAGAACAATAATTCAGAGATTCCGAGCCTATTCCCAATTATTTTCATACAATACAGTATAATCATGGAAAACCTGATTTTTGACGAAGTAGTTCAGTATAGTATTTTTTCAATTTTCTTACCCTGAAATCAAATGATTGTATTAGTGCTAAATATACAAAGTACTCACATACATTAAAAATAAAATATGAAATGTGAATGTCTATTCAAATACCAAAAACAAGATTAAGACAAAAATAAAAAACAGTTTTAAACTGCCTACTTACTATAACTGGAATAAAAGACAATTTAACACATTAATAAAGAAAAATAAAATTTTAGAAGAATACATATAAAATGAAACAACCTTATAAAACACAGTTTAAAAATTCCTCTATACCTAGAGTAAAACGCACCTCTAATCAGCATGGTATTAATGTGATTTTTAAACACTTTTGTGGGTTTTTCTCTTAAACTTATTGTAAAATATATCGCATGACAACTTGGGCCATTCTTGCACCTTTGCAACCTGCTATGTTCTGACCCTAAATTTTGACTAAATCTTGTGCTGTACTCATGAACATCCTGGTGTCTGTAGTAGGAGCCAATGTTCTTTTTAACATGGAGAAGATTCTCTAGTATGTATAGAGATGTGAAAGTAAGAATTTCCAACTCTCTAAAAGCTTGCCTAGAAACTATACGAACCCCATACCTCGGTGGATCGATAATTTGGGGAGCCCTGGCTAGTATGGTCCCATATGACTATAGTATAAAAAATATGACTATGAAAAAGCCCAAAGAAGTCTTAGTTTAGCACATGCACAGAGAAATATTTCTGAGAAGAAAGATTATTAGAAAATTACAGCTTAGCCTAGGAAAATAACTATATGCTGATCTAAACTGGATCATCCTTAACTTTTCTTGAAGAAAGAAAGGATTCATAAAGAGGAAAGTTTTGTGTAAAGCCAATTTACTGATTTTTTTTTTTAATGTTTATTTCAAACATTTTATTAGGTTGCCATACTGGTTTCTTAATAATATTTTATCAGTATCTCCTTATGTCACATATATTTTTTTAAAATCAGTTGAATAAGTACTGTGCACAATGTAAAATGAAGAAAATAATTAAAGCAGTTTTGATAATACACAAAAAAAATATTTCACTATACTAGTGAATGAAGGCTGTTTTGATAACAGTAATATGAACAGGAAGGAACGAGTTTTGAAACAGTGTCTAAATAAACTGAGTTTTGTTACCGTAACTAAATTTCAGAACTTGGTTTACAATAGATATACCCAATTTTGCTGCAATAATCATGTGGATCTAGATATAATTTAGCCACCAGATGGCAATGGCGCTGTTACCCGTTTTTTCTTAATAAATGGATTAAGAGAACTCTGAAACTTTACACCTCATAGGAGTGCTTATGAATGAAGGAGTGTAATAAGTAATATGTAAAATAAAAAAATTATTAAATTATTTTTTATGAGAATTAAAAAACAATAATATTTTATTGTTTAAAGTATCCATATCTTTGTTTTACTTTAGTTAAATCATTTCTGGTTAAATGAAATGTATATGATTTAAGAACCTGCATAATATTAATTGTTTGTTTCGAGGTTTGCTTACTCTGCAAATTTTTGGGCCACCTATATATGCCCACAAAGTCTTCCAATAATTTTACAGTAATAATTTACTCCTCTACTGCAATGACAGGAACCACACACCATCTCAGGTACCATCTATTATAGTAAAACATCATATTATGCCACAAAATTTTTTTATATATGCAGTTTATTATACCCTATTCTTCTACTTTCTCCGTTATACCTATGTATAATATGTATTTATTTATAAGTAAAAGGTCATTTACGGTAAGTTTTAAGGTTATGTTTATTTGCGTATTATTATTTGTAGATGTCGGATAGAAGTAAAAGATTACTTACACTAGCTTTAAACCAAGCACTTGTTAAGAAAATCTCCTAATATAAGGTGACAAAACAAAAAAATAATGATAATAATATTGAAGATCCAGATTTTATTCTGGAGCCAGAGATAAAAAAGTTACATATAAAACCAAAGCTTGCCAGGAGGTTAGAATGTATATAAAGTTTTATTACAATTAATAATAATTGATGATTTATGATGCCCACCGATGATGGCTTTGTGTTATTTTCGTTTTATTTTTAAATTCTATTGGCAATAATTTTTTTAAATGGTCGCTGTATCTAGAGTCCTCGCGTTAAACGGGAGTGCAATCTACTACCGTTAGAGATTGACATTTTTTAAGTATACCTTTTCATATAGATATATAGGCGTAATCCGCTTTTTAAAACACCTTTTTTTGTGTAAACAGTAAAAAAACATCGACTGCTAGGAATTGAACCCTTTAGCAGTCGCACACTCAGACTATAGATGTCTTGGCTATTGCTGTTTTTCAAGGATTGAATGATATCCCTTACCTCAGTGTATGTTAGTTCTTGGAGAACCACCTGCTCATCACTTTTAGTAGTTTTAAAGTCGAGGAGTGATTGTTCTGACCAAATTATTCGCCACATTGTTGACAAAAATTGTATTAAATGTATCTGGGGAGATATCAAATTTTGATGCTTGGGTTCATTTTTGTTTTATAAAAGACCACATAGTTTTTGTTGGGTTTGCATTTTTCATAAAATTAGCATTTGATAGAATTTTTTTATTTCATTTTTATATTTAACCCGAAATTGGTTTCCAGCCTTTCTATTCTCTTCTGTATTATGTATTTCACAAAAATCAATCAAAAAATAAAGTTGATCATGCATGTTTTTTAGTTCGTCTGTACACCACAATATTCTAAATGTGTTATTATTCTTATTCTTACAAGAGATACATTTTTCAGGAAAAGACTGAGTAAATACTTCAGTAATTTCGTCTATAAGTATATTTATTTTGTCAGGGTTATCGATAAAGTTCAATTTTATGTTGTTAATCTGATGAAAAAAGTCATTTTTACCTATCTGCGTAATTGGACGACAAAGTTTGATGTATTCTTCTTCTAGACATGTGGGTACCGCAGTCATTATAACCTGGCAGCAATGATCAGAAAAAAGAGTCTCAATATATCAGGACTTAAAGTTATCAAAACCAAAATTTTTGTTTTTGGGTTTATTCCAAGTTTAAAGGAACTGCAGTCATGTCCCGAACGCAAGAACTGGACTTCTACATCATTGGGATTGGTAGTTTCTATTTTATTTGTTAGAGAGAAGATAGGATATAAAAGCATTGTTTAGCTAACTGATATACACTTCAAGATATTTTGAAGCATTTATTACTTCCCTCATAAAGGAAATATTGTAATCTTGAAAAAATAACCTTCCGAAACTTTTCAGATATTTACATTTCAGGGTCCCTAGATAAAAACCGTCAATTCCGTCGGTCTGTCTGTTCGCAGCCTAGCTAAAAAACTACTTACCCAATTGACTTATACAATGACAATGACAAATAATTAAAGCAGTTTTGATAATACACAATAAAAATATTTCACTATACTAGTGAATGAAGGCTGTTTTGATAACAGTAATATGAACAGGAAGGAACGAGTTTTGAAACAGTGTCTGAATGAACTGAGTTTTGTTATCAAAGTAAATTTCAGAACTTGGTTTACAATGGATATACACAGTTTTGCTGCAATAATCATGTGGATCTAGATATAATTTAGCCACCAGATGGCAATGGCGCTGTTACCCGTTTTTCCTTAAGAAATGGACTAAGAGACCTCTGACGCTAGGTGTAACAATTCTAACTAAGTGATATAAAATATAATAGATATAAAAAAATTATTAAATCACTTTTTATGGGAATTAAAAAACAATAAGATTTTATTGTTTAAAGTGTCCATATCTTTGTTTTACTTTAAATAAATAATTTCTGGTTAAATGAAATGGATATGATTTAAGAACCTGCATAATATAAATTGTTTTTTTCGAGGTTTGCTTACTCTGCAAATTTTTGGGCCACCTATATATGCCCACGAAGTCTTCCAATAATTTTACAGTAATAATTTACTCCTCTACTGCAATGACAGGAACCACACACCATCTCAGGTACCATCTATTATAGTAAAACATCATATTATACCACATCATTTTTCTATATATGCAGTTTATTATACCCTATTCTTCTACTTTCAGAAAAAAGAAAGTTATTCACCTTCGCTTGCTATTTTCCCTGCAATTTAATATATACAGGCCTGTTAGATCTCCGTTATACCTATGTATAATATGTATTTATTTATAGGTAAGAGGCCATTTATTTTAAATTTGTCAGCATATTGCATTAAAACTTAACCACCTTGACTAACACATGAATTTCTACTTGACAATTTCTGACCAACAACAAAGTAGTTTTTAAGCTAGGCCGAGAACAGATAGACCGACGGAATTGACGGTTTTTCGGCATCTAGGGACCCTGAAATGTAAATATCTGAAAAGTTTCGGAGGGTGATTTTTTCAAGATTACAATATTTCCCTTATGAGGTAAGTAATAAATACTTCAAAATATCTTGAAGTGTATATCAGTTAGCTAAACAATGCTTTTATATTGTGTTCAAGGCATGACTACAGTTCCTTACAGTTGGAATAAACCCAAAAACAAAAATTTTAGTTTTGATAACTTTAAGTCATGTAATATTGAGACTCTTTTTTCTGATCATCGCTGCCAGGTTCTAATGACTGAGGTACCCACATGTCTAGAAGGAGAATACATAAAAACTTTGTCGTCCAATCACGCAGATAGGTAAAAATGACTTTTTTCATCAGATTAACAACATAAAATTGAACTTTGTCAATGACCCTAACAAAATATATATAGTTATAGACGAAATTACTGAAGTATTTATTCAATCTTTTCCTGAAAAACGCATCTCTTGTAAAAATAAGAATAATAACACATTTAGAATAATGTGGTTTACAGAAGAACTAAAAAACATGCATGATCTACTTCATTTTTTGAATGATTTTTGTAAAATACATAATACAGAAGAGAATAGAAAGACTCGAAACCAATTTCGGGATAAATATAAAGATGAAATAAAGACAAAAAATTCTAGCAAATGCTAATTTTATGAAAAATGCAACAAACCCAACAAAAATTACGTGGTCTTTTATAAAACAAATAAAACCCAAGCATCAAAATCTAATATCTCCCCTGATACATTTAATACAATTTTTGTCAACAATGTGGCGAATAATTTGGTCAGAACAATCACTCCTCGACTTTAAAACTACTAAAAGTGATGAGCAGATGGTTCTCCAAGAACTAACATACACTGAGGTAAGGGATATCATTCAATCCTTGAAAAACAGCAATAGCCAAGACATTTATAGTCTGAGTGTGCGACTGTTAAAAGGTGTGAGGGAATGTTTGATTGTACCTGTCACAAAGATTCTAAATCATTGTATTCGTTCTAGACTTTTCCAGATTTGCTTAAGAAGGCTTTGGTCAAAAAATATCAATTTATCAACAATCAGTTTGGTTTTCAAAAAGACTTAAGCAGAACATATGCCATTTTGAAATATATTGATTCTACTCTGGAATGTTTTGAGGAAGGCCTTTACTCAGCAGCAATCTTTTGTGACCTGAGCAAGGCATTTGATTGTGCCCCACATGACCTGCTCTTGGCCAAGATGAAAAAATTGGGTTTTAGTAGGCACTGTCTCAAACTGGTTCACTCTTACTTTCACAATAGAAAGCAAATGGTAGTGTTAGATGGTGAAAGGGCTGAAATTGCGGATCTTAATATCGGAGTCCCTCAAGCGTCAGTCCTCGGACCTCTTCTTTTTCTCATTTTTATTAGTGATATGGAGTCCTCCCTTGGTGAATTCGGCAGCATGCTGACGACATGGTTCTGTTTGCTTCTGGTAAAGACATGCGGACAACTGGAAGAAGCTACTGAGGGGGCAGTCTACAGCTGAACGCTGGTTTGCCAGCAACAGACTCTCTTTAAATAAATTAAAAACCATTAGAATGATCTCTTCCACTAGAAATCTCATGAAAACTTCTAACATGGAGTCCTTAGATTTTCTCACAGTAACACTGGACCCACACTTAAGATGGGACAAACATGGAGACATGCTAGGTCATAAATTTTTGCAGCAGTATCTTTGCTCTACAACAGCTGTCTGAGTAATTACAAATCTTACACATGTCAAAAAAACATTTATATAATTTAAAAATATTTAGTTAAAATACATGAAACAAAAAATATATAAAAATATTACCTACATACATAAAAACAAATTTTGTAGGTATATTACAAACAAAAAACATAATTATGCAAAACTATGGCCAGCCTATAAGTTACAAAAACAACCAGGTAAATTTCCAATAATTTCCTCCAATGAAAAGTGGAGTGGCTTGGGCGGCATGAGCCTGATATCATCCGGCAGCAGGTTATAAAATTTGACACCATAATAATTGACTCGAGTCTGTCCTTGAGTCAGTCTAGTGTATGTTGTTAATAAGTTATTTTTGTGTCTAGTTTCATAATCACGATGGTCAGCATGTTTTTCATATTGAAGAGTGTTATACCTGATGTACATGACACATTCAAGAGCATAAAGACAAGGCAGGGTCAGTACACCCAGTTGTATAAAGGCATTCTTGCAATCATCCCTGTAATTCAGTCCTTCTACTATCCTTATAGCTCTACGCTACAGTCTAAACAGTCGTTGTTAAATAGGAGAGTGACCCCAGGCCACAATCGCATATGTAAGCCTCGATTGAAAAGGGGCAAAATAAGCCACTCGCAATACCGGACGCCTTAGCAGCCAACTGTCTCTAAGTGCAAAGATACCTCCGCACAACACTGCACCAACTGCATCTCCGTGTCAGTCCCACCTTAAGCTGGGATGTAGAGTTATTCCCAGGTACCTTACCGATTCTGGATTCCTCTCAAATGCGCTCAAATCCCTTATAGAGGACACCATGACTTCCGCCTTCGCTTCATTTAGAGCCAACTTGTTGCTGGCAAACCATTCTTGTGCCTTAGACAGTGCCCCCTCCACCCTCGCACCCAAGTCCTCTTCTCTGCC
Organism: Kuschelorhynchus macadamiae; assembly: GCA_030620095.1. Taxonomy (NCBI): domain Eukaryota; kingdom Metazoa; phylum Arthropoda; class Insecta; order Coleoptera; family Curculionidae; genus Kuschelorhynchus; species Kuschelorhynchus macadamiae. The sequence goes on from JAUTXW010002869.1 coordinate 335,545, forward strand.
ACAAATAATTGAGGGTTGCTCTTTTCCACTCAAGATTTTTTATGCTATTCTTGCATGGGATCACTCAACTGCTCAACACCTCTGTTTGGCATCCAATGGAGAGCCGTGCAAGTGGTGGATGGATTAAGCTATCATGACGACTGTAGGCCTGCTTTTATCCAGTTAGGCATTCTAACAATGCCTTGCCTTTATACCCTAGTGTGTATTATGTACAGGTACATGCCACCAGACACAGAAATAATCTGCTGACGACATATACCAGACTGACGAGAAGACAAACAGGTGTTGGATATCACGGTAAATCACTTTCTAATTTGCTGAAAGATAGTGTTAGGAGCCTGTCATCTGCTCAAATGAAGGTACTTTTAGATTCTTTTTTTGCCCGGAAAGTTTTCTATTCTTTGGAAGAAATATATATAAGCCTGCCTAATTGTAATTGTATGTGATAATTTAAGTGTTTATATTGGCTGTATGTATATGTGATATATTACTGTAAGTGATATCGAGTACATTTTACAATACCTAATTTTTTTATTTATCATTATTTTATCTCGTGAATTTTTGACATATGAAAATTTTTTTGTAAGATTTTTTATCATGAATAAATTCTATTCTATTCTATTCTAACCCATATTTTGTTAGCTTTTTATTCAAATAATTGTCAATTTTAAAAGCTATTAACCCAATATACAAACATTTCTGAATACTTTATATAAAATTATCAGTTCTAAAGTCAAAAACAGTAAGTATATTATTTAGTTAGTTATTTGATATAATTTTCTAAAGGTTGTTTTTAACATTGTACTAGTTTGGCTTATTTTGTACTGACACAATAACATTCCAAGCTACTGTGTGAAAATTCACGGCGATATAAATGTTTCCGAACTTGTCCCTTTAAATTGGTTACTTATACCTGAGCTTATACCTATCTTTGTCTAATTTTAGTCTCCTTTTCTGACTTTCCTTTATAATACCTGAGAATACCTATCCTTTGATATTTGTATATGTCAATATTGTAAAAAAAGTGTAAATTTTAATTCATTAAAACATTAAATTTCGAGTTAAAATTAACATATATAAGTATTTAGCCATAAACAAAACATGCATAAAATAAAAAATATTAAATATCTGATACTAGTACTACACCACATGTCACATTTGTTATCTAGTGACTATGAAGCTCACTAAAACCAAAAGAACTGTAAAAACCTGGAAGGGTGATTTTTCAGTTTACAATACTTCCTTCTTATGAGGGAAGTAAAAAAGTTAAACTCACCCAACAATACAAACCTCGTGGTGCTCTTTACAATTTCCTGCTGAAAGCATAAATGGATATCCACACACACACACCAACATGGTCCTAATTGCCTATTTCTAATGTGTATGATCTACCTTTCTCAATACTTACCTACTGAAGTTAAGGAAAACATTACATGTTTTTTTTTTATTCAGGTTTTTTGCGAGACATCGACAAGATCTTTAGTTCTTAATTTAGGTTATGATCATTGGTCTTCCTAACAGATTTATATTTTCCAGTATTGAACAAGTGTCCAATCACTTTTTAAATTTTCATTATTGTTAAGCTTGGAACTCGATTTGGAATTAATTCACATTCTTCAGTATTGGTTCAGAGCCATTCATTGAACTAGAGACCTGGGTTTATAACTTACACATATGATAATTAATTTTAATGCCTTTACTTTACCACATGTCTTGTTATTGTTTTCACTCGATTTCAGATTAGAAATATCACTTAGAGCAATATGTTGACAAGCGGCTGACTTTTGTTCAGCAATCTGCAGTATGAATTGGATAAATTGTATTAAATCATTTTAGCAACATACCTACTAACTTGCACAACTTTCTTTTTACTATGAAAATACTTAATTCCTGTGTTTATATTAAAATTATTCACAACTAAATTGTCATTTGCCATGTTGCCACTTTGCCATCTAATTGAAAGTATTGTATTTTTACATGTTTCAGGAAAACCGATCCAAATAGGTAAGTATAATATAAAACTACAAATTATAAACTCAATTATAAATCTTCTTGCCCGGGCCATTAATGGAATGAGTGTGTGTGTGTACTTACTTACTCAAATACTGAGTCAAATACCAAAGAGATGATCTTTAATATGACTTCAAATTCAAGTGACTAATATTTGGGTCATACCCTCACTAATCTACCTTCACTTTAACATTTTTGTCTAGCTAGATCTCCATGTGAAGCAAAGCATGAATAAATCTGACTTCAGATCAGTTGTGATACAATCAGTTCACATTTAAGTAATGAGAAATTTTTGCAAAATATAAGAATCTTTATTCGATTGCATATAATTGTTATTTAGAATACAAAACATTATTATTACATTATAAGACAAAAACAAACAATTATGGCAAATTGCTACAAGGTTTATATGGGTATTAGATTTACTTACCTCATGGATTGAACTTTTGAAGCACATTCGATCATTTTCTCACTCCAAGAACTATCCTTCCAATCTAAGTCATAAAATATTATAACTACTGCAGGAATTTCCTGTAAATATTTATTTAACCAGTTTCTCTTCAACACTCCTTTCGGAATGTACCATTCATAGGAATTTCGCTTTGGTTTTACTACTGGAAATTTATGAGTATTGCTTATAATCTTGTACAGAATTGGAGCTTTTTCGCTTCGATTATTAAATGTGTCCCATATAGATTTGTGAATAGCATTATTAACAATATCTAAACCTGAAAATCCTACTAATGCTAGGGGTTTAACCTTTAATTCTTGTGGGAGGTTAAGGTTGTTCTGATAAATTGATAGATTTGCTTGCATAAGCGACATTTTTTTCCTGATAATTCCTATAATACATATACAAAATCTCCGTTAAAACCTGCCGTAAATTGGTTTAAATTTATAAAATATCTTGAAATTCTCTACTAAACTCAACCTAAAAAATATTTTTGACAATCAGCTGATATCAAACATGTTTTCGTCACTAGGGATGGGTAGATCACTAGTGATGCCGATTATTGATCCAAATCTTTAAGCATGCACTGCACATATACACGAATCGAATTAAACAACCAGCGATCTGGATCATAGATCAGTTCAGTCTAAAATTAGTGCAAGTCTAAAGAAGCGGGATTTAAAAAGTAAATACACACTGTAGTACCAAAATGTGTGATAATTCTGACTTTGGAACTAAATATAATCGTTTATAACCTATATTTCAGAAAATCTGAATACACATTTAAATTTTTTGGTTCAGTCTTCCGGTTCGTCTCGTCGAATGCAGACCTCTGTGTTGATAACATAAGTGGTGCCACGTGTTCGGTTTTGCTGCTTTATTTCGGGGGGAAACGGGAGACTCAACCGCTCAGTGTGGAAACTAACGACCCCGCTAGAAAGGGAGCATACGCTGTGAACGTGTGAGGCCTAGTTGTTCCTGCATTCTATCCCGTTCGTCTGCCGCAGTTCTACATAGAATATTAGCGTAACGGCCGCTACGTGGCGGGAGTGGGAGGGGTAAGGGGATAGCTTGAAAGAAAGGGTCATCTCGTGATATCAGTAGTACTCTCAAGGGGCACCTAGTGGAAGCCAAGATGCATTTCAGAAATTAAAAGAGGAAAAACTAAGAAGTATTGGAAAAAATCAGGAAATCCGGGAGTCTAGAGCTCGCCATCCGGAGATCCTACCGATAACGTCTCCAAACTGGATTAAGGTGCAGGGTCGACTTCGAGGGTCGCCGATTTAACGACTCTGAGCCCCGGACGCAGAGCAATCTGGCAATTGCCTTGCAGCAAAGCCAAAGTCCTGTTATATAACAGGAAAAACTAACAACAATTTTTTGGTTAAACAGAAATGGATATATTTAAATCGTGTGGCGTGGCAGAAAAGGAATGTTTAGACTTTTTAGTCGTCACTCAGTAGTTGGTTGCCGTTTCCCTTCTTCCGAAACTACTCGAGAAAACTTCAAATGAAGACTTTTTTTTTCTAATATTTGGCTTTTCCCGGATCGTATTTTTCCCTCCCCCACATCACCGAAGTCTAGCGAAGGCCCTGGTAATAAATATATATTAGTGTAGCTTTACAACAGCAAGGAGCTTTAGCCGACAATCCGGAAAAAAATACGAGTTTGTTCAATCCAGTTAATAATATTTTACAAGAAAAAATTACCTGTTTTTGCTACTGTACCTAAGAAATTTCTGATGGGTTGATAAAACGTACTATTTATCTAAAGCGTTAACCTATCGATGAGTATCGTATTATACGATAATTTTAATGTTGAATACGGTCGTAATTTTGATATATACGATATGCAAAAACTAATATATGTAGATTTAAAAAATACCCTCTAAATAATCGACATTTGTGTGTAGTTTACATAAGAAGTAACACAAAACATCAGTTTTATAATTTAAACACCATGTACTTTAAAAACCGATTTTTGGAAGCTCACAAGAATTAAAAAAAAATACTTTATATGTGCAGATAGACCAGTCAAAACGCAAGATTTTAGTTAATGAAATAGTTTGTTTTTGAGTTTATGTTTATAGTTACAGTTTTCTCTAATGAAATTAACTGAAAATGTAACTCACAGCATAAGACCTAGCTTTTAAGGCTGTAACGAAGTTAATAAATTTTTGGGGAGTATATGCACCGATTCGCTATTCAACTCTTTCTTATTAATCGTTGTAAAAATACGTTTCTTTCTGGTAAATAATCAGAACAATACGTCCGCTAAGTGTATATGAAAAACACGTCGCGCAAGTGCGGAAAAACCGCGTAAATTTCCCTGAGAATAAGGCACCGCGCCAGTAATACTCTAAGCATCGCCGGGTATTCACCGTGATGAAGCCACCGTGTGACACATCATAAAGGGTTCGTATAGGACAGCCATCGGCTCCGTTTGGCGCAAAAATCAGGCCGCGAATCATTTAAAACGAGGCTCGCATCGCATAATTGGTAGTTGGTAGAGTTCAACCGACTCGAAGTGCATGACGAAGCGCTTGCGCATTATGGAGTTGAGACCTGTGTATTGTGTAGGCTTCGTATTACCGTACTACTGTTCTTCGGAGAGTCCCAAATTCAGTTTTACACATTTTCAATACACCAATACTTTTTTCGGAATGTATCCGGAATGGTTCTTGATACATCGAAATATATGTTAAGGTTCTTTTGAGGGTTTAAGTAAATACATTAATTTGGCATAATACTATTTAATAAATAATATTTTTTTAAATAGGTTTAAAAATTCTAAAAACTAAATTAATCTATTAATAATACATTTGTCACCTAAAATTAAATAAAACTATTCAATGTACATGTAATATTATCTCTAAAGAATCAATTTATATTAAGGGTGTTCACTTGATGATGTCTATCTTGATAATGAACAGATTTCGATAAAATCAAATATTAAATTTGTGGGTGTAGCCATAGACACTAAGTTAAACTTTAAGTCTTGCATCGGGATGATTGAGAGTTGTATCGAACGAGTTGGATAAACACATTGCGAAATCAGTATATTCGGCCTTAAAAGAATCCCATTTGCGTTGTGGGGTCTGCTTCTGGGGTAATTCGAGCCAATATTTGATAAACTCAGTTTTTGTTCTGCAAAAGAGAGCAGTAAGGTATATGTGCGGGGTAAGTGGTAGAGATTCTTGTAGACCACTATTTATTAATCGCAAAATCCTAACTCTAACTTGTATTTTTATTTTCGAGACAGCTTGTATGATGTTTAAAAAATTTAAAAATCGAGAGTATCATAATCATTATAATACAAGACAAACCTGAGCTCTGCCACTGACCATACCTCACACTTCACGAGTTAAAAGCTCAATATTCTATACAGGTAGGAAGATATTCAACCACCTACCAGAGAGTGTGAGAACTTTGCATTTTTTAAATGCATATTACTCAAAAAAGCTTATTATGGCCTTCTGGAATTTTTCAATGATGTATTATGACACTGCATGGATAGACTTCCTGATTCCAAGTCTATGTTTAGTGTTCTTTATATTTAAGTGTGTATGTATATTTATACTATATTAGTGCTTTTGATGTGTGTTTTTTTTTATAACTCCCTGTTTTACGTGGCCAGGGTCGAATCTATGGCGCCGCTCGAGCGATTGTCGATACATGTGAAGAGACGGTTGTCGGGCAGGTCTAGCCGACACCAGTTTCTTCCGCCGGGACGCAGATATGCCTAAAACAAATTTTAGGTATTGATTTGTCGGTTTGTTCAAGGCAAAGCAAAAATGACCTGCTCGACTAGCGATCATCGGAAAAATACCATGTTAATTCACCACAGGCTCCCAATGTATAAGGTATACGCGGGTAATCGGCGATATGCACTATAAAACTAATCAAGCCTTTTATATACGCAACTTTCAAAGTCAAACACCTACCCACATAAATAACAAATGCGTCACTTAATACCAAGCATCCTGCACCGTTCAACCACGTCTCAAGGTTAAACAACTTGACCTTCAAAACATCTCAAGGGTAAACAAGCCCAAGGTCAAGCGGTCGACCTTCAAAACATTCTCAAGGTCATTTCAATATTAAACAATTTGACCAAGGTCAAATGATGTCACAGGGCCAGGGGAACAGGGACATAAGAGGGGGGTGTTTACAGGGCGAAGGGGTAGAGACGGAACGAGGGTAGGATGCTGAAAATGTCAAGGTCAAGTGGGCGGGGCCCCCTCAAGATCAAACGACGTCACAGGGGGAGGGGACGTAAAAAAAATCCTGTAGGATACATACCTACTACTACAAAACAATGTGGATCAAATTTGTGCTACTTGTCAGGATTTCGGAAACTGTAAGAGATAGAAAGCCGGTAAAATCGGGATAGTTCATGCAAAATTGTTACAAATTGAATGGCGTCTGCCCATAGCCCTTTCTAAGTAACTAACTTGAATCAATCAATTATATGTTACGTTTGTGAAAATATGTTGTAATTTTTTTATCTCTTAAAAGTATCACACTCAGTAAGTTACTGATTTTAAGTAGAAAGGTTTGAACGCAAAATTTCTACAGTCACATTTTAATGCCGACATTTCGTAAACGGGGTCTATATTCAACTTATTATTTTATGTTCTTCGACATATATTCAACAATAGGTACTATTTACTGATTTCAGCCCCCAAATGTAAATCGGAAATCCTGGTTGCCCCAATATCTTCCTAACTTTATTTAGTTATAACGTACTTTTATAAAAAGGTAAATAATGAAATAGTATTGTTATTAACGGTTATTGAATAAATCAAATCTCTAAACTTGTTTTAAATTACTAAATCCGAAAAAAAATACACAGAAAAACAAAGTATTAACCTGCTATCTGAATGACAAATAATGGACCGAGTAAGTTAACTCCGACCCCGTCCAAGATAATGGATGGAGCAATTTTCGTGACTGTACGGCTATTACCGTAATGTTTTAATGCACACCCGATTACTAAAGATTACTAAATGATAGGGTTGTCCCCCTTTCTAATAGACTAATGCAACAGGGATGTGACAAAGGCATAAAATGGGGTGTGAAGCCCCGATTTACATTAAGATCGACCAGACGTGAAACCCTTTTTTAGGTTTTGTAATAGAGAAAATGTTTAGTGATTTGTCAATAGTTTGTTTCGAACACTTTCCAGTCGGTAGCAAAAAGTATAAAAAATCTCTCTGCAAAATTTGGTAATTGATATATTTAAAATGTTTTAATTACATTTGTATAAAAATTCTAACTTTGCTGTTATGCTTATGGAACTCTGAACATAAAGAAGATTATTATTATTATCATGACTTGTTGTCTCACAGTATTCCTGTGGTTGTATTTTATACTGACGGGATTATACCAAGTCAGTACGAAAAATAAAAATAAAAAAAAAGGATATGGAAAAAAAACAACTATTGTGTATTAAGAAATGATCTAACGATGCTACATGTTTTCAAAATGACCGATTTTTGGATGTTCCTGTGAATGTCTGCATTAAGTCCTAATTGTGCCAAATGCGGTGTAAACGTTGTTCGGGTTAGACCTGTTACTGATATGACGAGAGGAACAATGATGACTCCTTCCTGTTTCCACAACCTTTTTACTTCCATTGCCAAGTCGGTGTATTTGGCGATCTTCTCACTGTATTTCGCTTGGATGTTCTCGTTGTTGGGGACAGCCGTGTCAATTAAATAAGTGATTTTCTCTTTTTTGGATTGAAAGGTGTTATCGGGTCTGTTTGCGGGGATTGTTTTATCTGTGTGGATGTCAATGTCCCAGTAGAGCTTGTAGTCTTCGTTTTCAATAGTAGTAAGGGTCTGTGTTCTCCGTTAGTTTGTATGTTGTTATATATTATTATTATTAATACTAAAATGTTTAAACATTCGGTAAAATTCCATATATTGGAATACATATTTTTATGGAGAAAAATAATAAAGGACATAATTTATTTTTGTACACTTCGTAAATAATGTTATGAAAAATAAATAGTAATAACAATAAATAAATTTAAAAAATAAAACACATTACGGTTTATAGGGTTTGTATAAAGTTATTACCAAACAATTATATGCATATATAGACTGTTTTTCTCCTATAATAGCATTTTTTGAGACATTTAATGTTCTATAAGTTATATTAGTAATAATAATAATATAAGTTATGTGTGAGAGGTGCGCTTTGCATTTTTTCGCAATTATAGCCGCTACCTGAAAATATAAATAAACCATTTAGATCAAGAAAGTAAAAACTAAATAATATAACTATATCATTTCTAAAAAAACTAACACATTTGTCTTCATTAAGGAACACTAGCAAATAATTTATTATCATTTTTATTGTTTGCGTCAATAACTACATTATTACATATTCCAATGTGCTCAAATTTGCTTACTAAAATTCGGCAACACCTCTTACTATTCTTATAAAGAAAATAAAAATAATACACCGCTTCAAAGAGGATAAAACAGTCATATTCAGCTATAATATATACAAAATCGCTAGGAAGATATTTCTATACAAAAAACCGTCAAAGATAGAACTTGTGTATATACTTAGGTCATTTGAAATAAATAATACTTTGATGGTGCACATAACGGTTACAGACGGAACTGAGCTTTTTATATAATTTTATCTTTTTAGTTTGTGAAATTTTTTTAGGTTTCTATCAGATAAAATTGAGCAAAATTTAAGTACTTTGTTGCAGTATATTTTATATATTTAGCGCAACAACAACAGCACCATCCGGAAAACATAAATAACGACCAACGCCTGCGCAGATATAACCTTCGGCCCCGAGTGGGGGTATAAAAGGAAGCGTCGCAGTCACCAACACTTCAGTCTCTATTCGGACGCGAGAAAGAAAGCTTCGAAAATGCCAAATGTGATTTTGGCGAAACGTCAGCAAAACTGTTCTTTTCAGAACGACAGTAGTGAACGGATGTACACCCGGAATGAAAACACATTTATATATATATATATATATATATATATATATATATATATATATATATATATATATATATATAAAAACAACTAAAATTTTTTAATGTGAACTTTGTGGGTATTGATTTTTACAAATCAAGTTATCTTTATTGATTTCAATATTTTTTCTTGAGAAACGATATAAATGTTACTTCAACCGTGTGTACTTTTGAGCAAGTTCAATATTAAGAAGTCGTTATGCGGTCAAAAACAACTTTCAATATTCCTTTGGGGTGATAAAGGTCCTGTGACGAACGAGCAATCACATGAAAAAGCTGTGCCTATGATATTATAGGCACCTTTAAATATAATCAATATGGGTCCCAGGACTCCCAGGTTGCAGTTGTCAAAGGTAGTGCACTAGTAACCGTCTGATGTAAGTGATAAGTGCACTGTTTAAAGATCGTGTACCGCAAAAAAGGTATTATTTTTTTGTGTATTTATTATTACCCATAAATAAAATAATGTAAATGTTTTTTATTAATCGGGAATTTATTAGACATAAAAAAAAATAATTTCATTTAGCATGAAGAAACAAACCTTTTTGGTACTTAAAGAAAGATTGTCATAATTTTGGTAAAAAAAAATATATAAAAAAACCATTTTTGAAGTTTATTTCTAGAAATTTCGGAGATATTAAAAAACCTTGCTTTTCATTTTTTTCATTGACTATGTGGGTATACAAATTTTGATATTTTAAATTTTTTTGCAAGGGTGATAAATAACACTCTGTATATAACGTTTTTGGCTCCTTATGGCACTGTTACTAAAATACGTGATACGCCCCTTTTCATAAAATTCTTAAAAACACGCATCTTGATATCTTTATTTGTTTCTTCAGTCTTCAAATTTGCATTGGACAAACCTATTGTCCAGCAGTGTGTTTTTTACCCGGCTGCGCATAATAAGGGAGACATCAAAAGCTTCGTCTGTACCCCGCGAGTGTTCTTCGTACAAAATTTAGCTTAATCAGTATTGACGCTGATTTTTGAGCAATTTTTGAAATGTAGTGTGCACGAATTTTGTTTTTTTGGTTGGATTGAGTTTTCATATCTGTGTATCGGTACCTGGTCAATAAAATGGGTAAAATTGACTTTGTAAAAATTTTTCGTTTTTAAAGAATATTGTCATTTTTTCTAGATTATCTTGCTGACGCGACGTCAGGATAACCATTTTGGCAACGTGTATTTTGTGCCGAATTTTGTTTACTAATGAACGTAGTTATAATAAAAATGTAAGTAGATTAACGATCCAAAATAGATCTAATTTTGAATTGGAATTTATTTTGGCGTGAGGATCCGAACAAAAAGCCAACTTTTTTTACTTTCCTAATAAAAGAAAGTTTGTAATCCTGCCAAAAACACCCTCCGAGATTTTTTTATTAATTCACGTTGCAAGGTCCCTAGGTGCCCAAAAACATGTTTTCTCAATTCGGTCGGTCTGTTTGGGGCACAGCTGAAAGATTCTTTTGGTAAAAATCCAATATCAAAATGTTAAAAAAAGTATTACTAAAAAACTACTTATCCGATTTATTTAAAATTTTGCAGAAAAATAATTTAAAAAAAAACGGTAAATTAGCCTTTGTCCAGTAACCAGCATAGTAAAAATATAAGAGTTTTATTAAAAGGGTACAAAATTAGGTAAAGCCCTTTTAACAGAACTTTCCTCATAATTAAAATTTCACTTTATCAAGAAAAGTGACACTTATTGGAAATTTATATAATGTGTACAAAGCTATTACGAAATAACTACATGTAGGTATATATAAACTGTGTTATATGTGCGTTGTGGAATCCGTTACTTAGAAAGTTTCGGGTAAAGCGAATTTACCGATTTTTTTTTGAATTAAAAGTTCTAGAGATTTTTTAATCAAATTATAGATAATCAAACAATTAAATATGGGACTGTGCTTTTATTTACATTTTTAAAGCTTGTAACATTAAGGAGGAGGTAAAAATACAGGAACATATATATAATAAAATAATTGCTGATGAACCCATCAATGTACAAGGTTTTAATAAAAAAAAGTTTTACTCTCGCATATTTTTCCTTTCTGTGTATGTAAAAATAATGTTTTCATATTGGGCCATCCTATATATGGTGTAAATTAAATCATATTTATAATTTCTGACGGCAATTAATCTTAAGAAAATATGAAAAAATCTTATAAACAGGAGTTCACAAAGTTTACGTTTCGGAGATACAGGGTATTAAAATGAAAATATGTTTTTGTTTTTGGGTATACCTCGTACATTTCTAGAATTTTCAATTCTAGTATACGGTCCTCTATAAATAATATCAATATTGAAACTAAATACTTTTTAAGAATCTACGGTGTGCTATCTCTTTTCAGGTTGCTATGCCTTTAAACCTCCCGAACTTTGTCTATGAATTTTTCTATGCTATGATGGCGACGCTACTGGCCATGATTACAAAAAAATCAAAATCCTTATTCTGTTATGTAACTTTTTGGTATGTCAGATTCTTTCGATATTTTGTACTGTATATACAGTATGTAACACAGATATGGAATACTAGAAATATTTCAGTTATCGCTCACCTGATTTTAATAAAATTTTGTGTTTCTAAGCACGAAATTATGTCTGATTCAATGGTGATATTTACAACATTGCTAAGTTTGCAGTTTTGCTGTAATTGATTTGTCAAAATTGGCTGGCATATGGCTATCTTAAAAATAAAGGTTAGCATCCGACATATCTTTAAAAAAACAGACTAGAACAACACTTATTATTTTGACTGGTGCTGTTTAAAAAACTTTTACCCCCAGACCCACTAAAAATGTTTAAGACAACGTTTAGTTCGCCATTATGTTTTGCTTACGCCACTGTCACATTTTCTATTTGTGACATTTAGAAAACATATTCTTCCGCTGTTACATATGTTTGCTATCCCAATGCTTATCTGCGTCGCAAAATATTTGAGTTTGGATTTTTCTTCCAGAGGTCTTAATATGAATGAAGAAATAAGTTTATTTTGGACTGTTGAAAACATAGTATTTTATATATATATATATATATATATATATATATATATATATATATTTATATATAGTGACTGTATTCTTTGTGTAAGCGGCCATGTTGAATTTTCAAAAAAGGCTGTTCAGCCGCCATTTTGAAAACAAAAATTAAATTGACATGTTGCTGAGAAGCTAATTTTAGACTGAATAGGGTGACTGTGTCAGTAACCGTATACTAGTGTAATAACAATGCTGCAGTAATTCTTGAACATATAACATTTAATATTTTAGCTTAAAACCATTTGATTCTATTTAAGTTCAAAGTTTCTCAAAATTGGCCAACTACTGGTGCAGTGACCCTACGATAGTTCATAAAATATATAGGTTCCTTCACTGAAGATCTTCAATCCTAAAAATACTTCAAATCGGTTAAGCAATTTCTTAAATCGATCTTTTTTCCTCATCCACATTCCTCATAGTTTTAGGTATGCTCTATGCAAATCCGAAGAAATAGGCTTTTACAGTGTGAATTAGGTTTCAAGTTTATCGAGTAGTTCTCAAAATAAAATATCTTGTTTTTTCTTATCCTCCACTCTCCAACCTCATAGTGGTGGTTTCTGATCATGGGAAGAAATAAGATTAAAAGAACTACCTTCCTTCTCTACACTCAACACTATCCCATCTCCCACCAGACCTTTACCTTCTAGACCATTAGGAATTAAATTGGGCTTCTGAACTGAAGCATATATTAATAACAAACTAAGAGTTTTAATCTCAAAACCAGCAGTGTTGATGCCAAAAAACAATATATGTACTACAATAAAACTATATCCATAAGGTCCACATTTTAATAAACTGTTCCACTAAGTTGTCGATATTTACTAACACCCACTCTATCTAAATATATCTCTAGCAAAATAATGAAGTCATGAGGAGCATGAAGAGGTCTAAGAGAACTAAACACCCTAACACATTATAAAAACAGCGAGTAAATAAAGTTAAAAAACCATTAATTTTAGAAGATTTCATCCTGACCCGTCGCATCCTAGCTAAAAGCTCGTGACACGCATAGCTCTTGCAAGTGCTGCGGGAACAGAGGGCGGGCGCTCCTGGATACCGCCCAGTCTTCTCCGCCCATTTTAGCCGGGAAATCCTGTAGCAGGACCAGCAGTTGATTTCGCGCCCTTGACGTGACCGTAGCCTGGCCCCGACATCGAGGACAGTTGTTGCATATCTCAATTTAATGCACTGAAATGCAGTTTTCCATAGCTGTTCTCGTGTGTACAGGAGATTTTTGTGTTCTTGTTTGCCGGTAATCAAGTGAATGTAGTGCCACGAAGTGGAATCCCGGAACCGATTTAGGATTAGCGAGCGACCATGTTCATATATCTCGTGGGAATACTATTTTTCTGTGAAGCTGGTAAGGCTTAGCTTGTATTAAGATGTAGAATTTCCTGTTACCATCAGAAATAATTTGGATTTTGCCTCAAGTTCAGTGGCGTATTGAAAATGTCTTTCTGGCGGTGGGGGGGGGGCAAATAATTATTTAGCGATAAAAAAAAGGTTTTTGGTTTTCGTTAACACAACATAAGTATAACAATCAACGGCGACCAAAAAAAAGTTTCTCTCTTATAATCCTGGTAAGTTTTATTTTGCTTGGGTTAGTAGCCCTGGGGTGGCCTCCTTTGAACCCCCCTCTAAAAACGCCACTGCTCTAGTTCACTAGCATCTTGTTCAGGCGAGGGCTCCTTAGAAACATTTTTACTTACTTACCACCGAATGGTTTCAAGGAAGCTTTATGTAGGCTTTAAGATGGTTCTGCTTAAGAGTAGTGTTTTAAGGAAGCTTTAAACCAAACTAAATTCGCCTTAAAGTAAAATGATCTTAATACAAGGTTTTAACATTAACCATAAAAACCACTCTGTTTTAGTTCTATGGGAGTCATTAAATTGCATTGTTATAGCAGTTTGCTCTTAAAACCTCCTTAAGATACTTAGGGGTTGTAACGTTGACTCAAAATATTCAAAATGGTTTTAAGGAACCTTGTATTCGTACTCGATAAAAACCATCATAAAGCTATATTTCTTCAGTGGTATATTTTGTTTTATTTAAGTCAACAAATAAGCATTTTTGTTTGAATCATTGAAAGGTCATCGTTGAAGTCAGGCATATCAATAATTTTCTTTTCGGGCTTCTTTAATTTTGTACCTAAGATTAGTTTCCTTCGTAATGAGGTATCTGCTGGTTCAGCTTCAATGTCCGAATTTTCCTCCATTAGCTTTAACTCTTTATCTGCTTATTTAAATGCTGTTAACTTTCTTTTCACTACGCAAAGATTTTTTTCCCATTTATTTCTATCCAGTAGTGAGTTTGAATTTTTTAGATGACTGTTCTTTTTTATTAAACCACCACAAAACATCCTTATCCTGCTATGCCGACGGGATAACAGCTAAGCATAGTTCTCCGTTCTCTATCGTTTGAAAACTTCATGACGTGGATTCTTTCGTTTTCTACAAATAAACAATATTATTTCAACATTTGAATTACGGATAATATAACAGGACATCTATCTATAAGTGCATTTAAAACTTATTTGGAACCAGAATCGAAAATTGCAGCTAAATTTACGCAGGGATAAAATACTTAATTGTAAAAAAATACCGGCAACAAAAATGGCCGCCCGGTCGCCTTTTACCTGTCACAAACGTCGACTTACGTCTTCTTTGTTTTTACGTCCAATTGGCCACATCATATTACTCATAAAGTAAAAAGGGTTTATGATGGAACATTTTTAGGTCAACCTTAAAACCATATTGCTGTATGAATCCTAAACAAAGGAGTGTACTAGAGGCAATATGAACTGTCCATAAAAATTCATCTTAAAACTTTATTTTAATGAGATCTCAGGAATGAACAATTGGTTTTAAAAGTATGACGGCCATATCTTTGTCGCTATTAGAAATTCGCCATTAATTAATATGTCCTAAAATCATTTGAAAACCCGTTGATCTTATTTTCATAGGCTTTCGAGTGTTTTGTAATATAGTAACCAGCCATTTTAATTCGATCTTGCACAAATGACAATAATTTATTTTCACTATTGGTTTTAAAAAAAAAAAATAGTCAAAAGCTCGTCTTCTGTATGTCTATTTCATTAACATTTGTCAGAAAAATGGCATTCGTTTGTGATAAAAGTGTGTAAATAATAGCGAATAATTTAGTTGCTATGATACCCCATATATTTAGTAAATAAATATGAATACCTCTGTTCTTATGACTTCTATTAATTTCAATATCAACTGTCAAAATACAAAGATAGAGCACGCATAAAATAAATAGGTCCTAATAGTCACAAGAGACATTGACTTTATGAGATACAAATTTACAAACAGTATTTTATCAGTATATTTATAAAAGTCAGTCAAGCCAAAAAGGTTTTAAAACTAGTCAATTACTTTTAAGACGTGTATTTTATTTAGGCTTTACCAGTGCTTTATGGTTTTCTAAAAACGGCATACTAGGTTTTATAACAAGCTTTTAAATAACCCGTTACAACCTTCTTAAGGCGAGCCTTCGGAGTTGTAAAGAGGTTGTAACGTTGTTTTTATGGCATGGGATTATAGCAAACAGGTTTTAACGAGGTGTTATAAAACAGGCCGTACCAACCTTCTATAGGCAATGATAAAACTAAAAATGTTACTTGGGCTGGGACCCTGGAAATGAAAGGGTACGGGCCAAGTAAAATATTGAAAAGATAAAGTAATGTGTGTTTGTTTAGATGAAAGTATCAAATTTGACAGATTTAGGCAGGGCCATTTCTAAAGTTTTTCACCACGGCAAAAACCAATCACAATGGAAAAAGAGTTACAATTTATTACACGAAACAATGCCTATGATGATATGAAGAATACAGTAGTCACTTCATCTTAGTAATACTATCTGTAACCCGCATTATGATTGCCGCTTTTCTCTTTCACTTTTTTTTTACCTTATAAAAATGTTTTTAATTTTTTTTAAATATTAGTTATTTTATATTTTTTAGTCCAGCTCGCTATCAGTTTATTTATGTTTTATCTGGTACTTAAAAAAAGGTGATGAAACAAAAAAATTGCAATTTGCGAAATTAAAACATTATTCAGTCTAATTATACCAGAAATCCCAAAATTTAGCCATTTTTAAATGTATACTAAAAATTCATAATTTGCATTGTTAACTACCCCCATATATTGACTTTCAGTATGATCCGCACAAATCACACAATTTGTCGTAGTGAATTTTTAAATGTCAAGAACTGCTGGGGCCGTCATAATGAATTTTTAAATGTCAAGAATTTATAAGTTGCATACTGAAATATTTCGGATACCAACTTTCAGTCTGCATAAGTGACAAAATTCGTCCGTCATGTTGACGCGATCATTACGAATTGCACTCATAAATACTTCCAGGCACTAGTTTTTATAAGAATCGGACACCTAACATTACTTGTTTGCTATTCAGGCCGCTATCTTGAATTTGTTAAATACCTGCGAAATTGTCACTCGCACTGTGTATGCATATCAATTTCCGAGGTCAGTCGATTATGTATAAGTGGGTGCAAAATCCATTACAAAATTTGAACCAGATTAACAAACCTATACTGAAGTGAAGGTAATAAAAGCAGCAGATTCGACTGAATTGTAAAGAACAATAAGGCCTCGTTGAATAATAAATAAAGAATATAATAATAAAAGTTTGTCTTATTGTGACGTTTATAACATGGTGTCAGGTGTCGTACACCCGGTGTTCATTAGTGTTTAAACCTATAGCCAGGTTATAAAACATTTAGGCCGCCAAATCCTTTAACGGAGTGTGATACTAGATTCAGTGGAAGCAAAGGTTCTAAATATATTTAAGAGTATCTGGAAAAATATAGCGAGGAAATAAAAATAGCGATTCTCCTAAGTTGTATAGGGGATGAAAGTTTGTGTGTATATAATACCTTTGAAAAGGCCAAAAAACCGACACTGGAGAGTTTGCTTAAGGCTTATGATGATTATTTCTTGCCGAAAAAGGTAATTCCGGTCGAAACCTTTAAATTTAACAATTTGGTGCAATATAAAGGCCAGACTATTAAGCAGTTTTTGACAGAGCTGAGGAAACAAGCAAAGCTCTGCAACTTTGTGTGTGAAAAATCTGGTGGCAATGCAACTTATGAAGACCGTATGATCAGAAATAGGTTGATAATAGACATAGCGGATAAACAGACCCAGGTGAGGTTACTAAGAGAAACAGATATTGACGTAAAAAAGATTGTAGATTATTGTAAGTCAGTGAATCTTAGCAAGGAACCTATGAAAATCAAGTGGATGAAGTTAATGCTCTCAGAATGACCTCCAAAATAGAAAAAAATAAGTGTACAAAATACCTGTACGAGCATGCTTCTAATAAATGTCCTGCATACAGAAAAACGTGTGCTTATTGCCAACAAATTGGACATTTTGCCAAAGATTGTTTTAAAAATAAAAGACAAGAATGCCCAGACCCAAAACAGAAGAGGAACTTTTTATAAATGAATGTAGCCAAGGTACGAGTAGTTTATGGTTAGATTAAATCATAATTGGACAAAATCAAGAACAGTGCAAGGTAACATTTGAACTTGATACAGGTTCTGACTGTAATATTTTTAAACAATTTAAATTTTTCTAGTAATATTTTGCGTCGTATGGAAATTTCAGGTCTTTACCTGTTGGTCAAGTTGTTTTGGATTGTCAGTATAAGGGCGTCAATGTAGTTAATTGTGACACAGAACCGTTATTAGGTTTAGAAGACTATCTAAAGTTTAAATTGTTAAAATAAGTTAATACTATCCATATTTTTAATAAATTTAAAGACGTATTTGAGGGTAGTGGTCAAATTCCGACTTGAAAATCTGTTTTGATGGCATGATAATTTGCAGAAGTTCTTACCCGACCCATAAAAGATAATATAAAGTTTAATTTTACCAAACTCTAGCATAAACCCCCAAAGGTAAACTTCATGGGTCAGAGAATTTCTTGTGATAGTGTAAGTCCTAACTTTGATAACATTAAAGCTATTTCTGCTATTCAGCCTCCTACTAATAAGTCAGAAATACTCAGAATCTTAGGTTTGGTAACTTTTTTTCAAAATTTATCAGACCTCACCTTAAAACTAAGGTAAAAAAAATATTCTCTCTGTGCAATTCCCTCTTTGAATTGATAAAGTTAATAAGGTTTGAACGATATGAGTTAAGATCTAACTATAATTACTGTGTTGATTTCAACCAGTCAATAAAAGTTTTCTCTGACCAGATGGAGGTTAGGTTTTCACATGGTAGTTCAAAATGGGAGAATCCACAGAGGGCTCCGACTCTTAAAAAGAATCACAACGAAAATAATTAAATAACCCTATTAGTTTAATGTGTTAGAACCATTGCAGATGATTGTGTAGGGATCTAGAAAAAAAAATAGTGGAAGTTAAAACAAAATTGGACATTTGCATCCAATGATTCTCGCAAATGAATGAAAAATAACGAATTAATTAGAACATCTCGGAATATAATGTAGCATGCAAGGACATAGTCAGAGATGCAGTAAAATAACTACGGGCGACGGAAATTCTAGGAAACAAATATTCACCAAAGATATTTTAAAAATTAAAAAATGTACGCGGGAAACAGCAAATGAAAATAATAAAACATGTGTAAATAAGGGAACATGTCTATACACATTCAAAGCGAAAAATCTTCCCAGAACGAAATATATGGGGACGTAGAAACTGATTCTAATAGTCATGTAGAAAGCTGTATAGGTAACTTACAACACGCATCTATTGATAAAAATTGCCCAGAATATTCTCGGCAAAAACATGTTATTGAATAGCATACCTTTTTTCGAAGCTGATCAGCTACCATCCAAATTAAATAATCAAACATTTATAAGATCCCAGCAAAACTTTTCCGAATTAAAAAAAGCCGACTTTATGGTCAACGCAAATTGATCTGGAGACAAACAATTTTTAATAAATAAGAATTATTCTGTGTCTGCTAATTAATTTTATTGTTTTATTTGGTGCTATATTGTTTGATAACGTGGGTGGTTTATTTTGTGATGGGGAATGAACTAATGGTAGTGGTAAAGTCTCGGGTAAAGTAGATAATTACTAACTTATAATAATGAATAGTCTCAAAATGCTATTGTGTCCCAGGATGTTAATCTACTCATAATAGTACGTTAAATGCAAGAGGAGTACTTGTCTCTGCTTTTCCAAAAGAGGAAGTTCTAAAAGCAATTCCAAGAACTGATTCTGTCCCTTCACAGTATTCTGTAGTTTTCTACTTACATTTTTTTAGAAAAATATATTATTCGAGAGCACAATCATTTAATGCCAGGTGGAACTTTGCAAAAAGTTTCCACAAAAACCAGGCTTAAACCTAACACAGTCCCATCATTGTTTCCATTGTGACTTAATACCTAACCGGTAACTAAATTAGACATGTATTTTAAATAAAACCTATAAAATAGCATTAAAAAGTTATTTTAAATAACAACCACCCTGATATGTCAAAAATGGCTGGCATATCTCCACATTGAAACTAAAGGTTAACATACGAAACATCTTTACAAAGGTAATTTTACAGGGAAAATGACTGCGTAAAAAGTAAACAAGGTGCCATTAAAATTATAGGAATAAATTATTCTAAAACAAACAGTACAGTCTTTTACGGGACCTGTAGTTTTCTAAAATTATTAGTAATTCTGCAGTCTTTATTAAACTTATTTGTGTTACTGTCCTAATTGACTTCTATCGGGGACTAGTTTGGTTTTGCAATACTATGTTAACAAATAGTTTAATAAATGTTAAAATATTGAACTTTTTTTGTAATCATAGTAGTAAAATAGTAGACAAATTATTTTTTGTTTTTAAAAAAATTAATTCTTTTTAAATGAAATTTAAAATATATACTTCCAAGGGGGCAGTATTTTATTGTTGCTTTTCAAAATTAAAATCTTTAGGCTATAAAAAAAAGTAAAAACCGATATTTTAAGTTCTTAAAACTAATTTATTTCACTCGAACAAATATTTTTTTGTTTATGAAAATGTATTAAAAATATTGATTTGTCCAACCAAAGCCCGCTAATCACTATTCGTTGATGCAACTTAATTCTGTTCTCTTCTGATCACACTTCGTGCAAGTCTGAAATTTTAGTTCTGTGGAATACCCAAGATGGCGCAAATATTTCTCTCGGTGTCTTCGGCAATTTGGTGCCCGTTCGGGCACAAACATTTGCAGATAAACCCAGATTATCTGATAAATTGCGTGTTACTCATTGAACCAATAGCCACAGAGCGAGAGAGGATCCAAATCGACGTTGAGTTTTGCTCCAGTTTCTCAGTTTCACCTGGGTACTAGGAGTCTTGGATTAAATTGTCACTAATTTTCGGTCATCTTTGTTTCATATTACTATGAATAGTTTCAAATTTTTATCTCGAATTTTACAAAAAAAAAAACTAAAGTCAGAAGAAACTTCTTGGTCATTATCGGGCTACGGATAGCGTCTCCATGGCTAAAAGTTACTTATTTGATTTTAAGATTTTCGACATCTTCACCAGTTCGAAATCGGTATTTTTATTAGAGATTGGAAAAACTTTATCTAGATAAAATAATGTGTTCCTTTTTCCCTTTTCTATGTTACCTTATTGAAGGAGCTAATTGAATTTATTCTGTCAAAATTATATTTTTTTTTAAAATCTAATTCATTTAGATTAAGAAAAAAAGTGTTTTTCGTCAACGACTTTAGTTTTAGAAGAGAATTGTAATATTTCCGTTGTCACAGAAACCGAGGCTACCCTTACACAGAATCGAACTGCAGTCTGCAACGTCTATTTCCATATCTACAGTTAAAGTTTCACAATTCACAGGCAGATTATGAACAGGTTTAGGCATGCAATCTTATTAGAACTTACGTAAAACTGAAGTGTATTGAGCAAAACCTTTAGACTAGTCCTTCTAGTTTGAAAATATATTATTATCGTTATTATAAAATGGTCCATTTTAGTCAATAATATTATGTTTATCAGTGGATTTATTGATTTGCTTATATGCTTATGGCAAATGAAAAGCAATGATACTTGAAGTGATGAGAAAAAAAGCTTTGTTCATTTTTGGTAAGAATATCGATGGGAGTGTCACGGGGGACAAGAGGTACTTTTTAAGATACTTTTTTGCACTTATTCTCAGCTTTCGTACCAAGGTGAAATGTAATAATATATTATGTTCCAATAGCCATTTTTTCACTCAAAACTGTTTGTTTTTGTTTTAGGTATTGGTTCATCTAATCAAATAATAACAATAGGAAACGCCAATTTTTTTCCTCAACTAATATACGTTATTAATATAATTGTAAACCTTAAAGATCTAAAAACTTTTGGTGAATATGTGAATGTGTAGTGAAAGCTCTAATTGTCGGTAGTCCAAAAACTGCCATACAACGAAACGGTAGCCACTGCGGTATACAATAACAGAACCGAACGATGCCGGGTCTAATTCGTATTCACAAAGTCACGCCACACTACGCAAGAAATTGCCAGAAGTAGTAAGCTTTTTGATCAGTATGGATATGGACCTTTTAATTAGGTTTTGCATTTGTGAGTTACAGGACAAGCTATATAAACCTATATTTAGGGTACCCAACTACCATCCATGGGGAGAATAAACCTTGTGCATACTAACACGTAACTCTACAACTACTGTGAGGGACATTATTTGTCACCCGTTAGGTTCTCACAATATAAATTCTTGTATTCATTTATTTAGAACAACCGACATAAAACTAGTTCATATCTTTTACGTTTATATACTCTTAAATATATAGAAGATAGTATGGGTAAAGAATAGGTATTATAAACAAAGGACAGTCGAAAAAGGAGACTAAAATTAAAAAAGATGGGTATAAGTAAATAATTTAAAGGGTCGACTTCGACAATCAAACATTCGTATAGCCGTGGATTATTTTTACGTTTTAGCGTCCCTAGATGACAAAAAATATGTTTTATCAAAATATTAGTTCGCGGCATAGCTTAAAAACTTAGATTACTAGATTGACTTCAAATTTTAGTCAAAAATTAAGGTAAAGGAGATGACCTGGTAATATTTTGCTAAAAATCCAATACGGAGGAACAGTGCTAAAAAATTATTACTAAGAAAACTTATACAATTTGCCTCAAATATTGCATAAAATGTCAAGTGTTACATAGGAATGAACTAGTAACAAAATAAGGGCCTAATAAAATATTTAAAAAATCAGCCTGAAAATACTACTTATTGAATTTATTTAAAAAATCTTGTTCAAGTGATTTTAATTTTTGCAGAAAAATTAAATGCGAAAATGAGATAAACTGGTACGAATTCAACATGACTTAAAAAATGCGGTATATTTCAATGTAAAAACTACTAAAAGGATTTAGCAGTGTGTCATACTCATTTTTAGGGATAGAAGTTATAATATTATCAACGTACCTTTTGTAAAAAGGTAACTGAAAAGGAAGTTTTTTAATACAGCATTCCTGAAGGTCCTGCATGATTAGAGAACATAAAATTAGAGAGCATAAAAATGACCAAAAGAATTTTCTTTTAAAAACTAATCCAACAGCTTTAGTAGAACATAAAAGAGATACAGGACATGGTTTCGATTTTGACAATACATCTGTACTGGATACCCAAACTAACTATAAAAAGGGATTAATCTCAGAAATGATACGTATACAACAGAATAAAAATTCAGTTAATAAAAAAGTCGATTTAGAGAATCTCAGTACTGCATATTTCAATATAATTGATAAAATCAAATAACTATATCCGTATGCTAAAATTATTTGCAGGCTATTTACAATACATAAAAAAAGTAAAAAACCCTATTACTATTTTTTTTCCGATAACACGGAAGAATATTTGGTATATTGCTATTCTCAAACAACCGTTGAACGAGCTAGGTTGAATTGTTTTAATTAGTTGTGGTGTTTCATTTTATTGTTGTAACCCATGTATGTGATTTTCATTTTGTTTTACCTATTTGTTGTTCGTGTATTTTTTTATATGACTATAAAAGTCAAATCCTTAAAATGTAAGTACATAGTTTTTAATTTTATTGTGCATTGTTTTTCAGTTTAAAAAAGAACAAAATATTTAGTTATGTATTTATCGTAATTTATGTGTTTTTGTATGTAATAATTTCCACAAAAAAAAAGAAAAAAAAACATTCACTATTTTATGGCAAATTTTCACAGTCAGTATAGTATTTTTCATAGTCAGTATAGCATTTTTTCTACATTACTATTTATTAAGTAGATGTCTTGTAGAGCTATATCGTTTTATGTTTGTCTTTTAGTGTCCTGAAGATGCAATAATAAATTGCGAAATGTAGACTTTTTTGAATATTTGACTTTTCTTTTTGGATCTCTACCCCAAATTAAAAAACAGAGCGATCAAATATTTTATCACCGTCTAATAATAAGATTCATGATTTTTTATTCAAAAAGTTACATTTCATTTTTCTATTTAAGATAATTAAATCAATATTTAAATTCACAAATTGTACTATATAATGATACTATTAAATTAGAGACTGATTTTGAGAACGAGCTAAATTATAACAATTAGTAAGAAGAAAATTGATATCTGTTCACCAAACAAATTATTTGAAAATATTGGTAGAAGTTATTTGGAACTAGATGGTACATTTTTTTTATTACTCTTCAAGTATAATATTATATTTCATTATTTTTTAAGACGTCTCGACTAAACCAACAAAAGCTCTTTCATATAAATTTACCTAATTCCAACCTTACATAAAGTTATATAAAATAATGTTTGAGTAAATAAGTTATTACACTATAAAACAAAATGACTAGATTTAAACGTTTATAATTTTGTACTTTTGTTAAATGTAAATTTCCTTTGTCTCTTGCTAATTCTGTATTCCGAACCACTATGCGTCATGCACCGGCCGTCTGTCTCAAGTCCTTAGTTAACTTACTCTTGTTCCTTGATCAAAATGACATCAAGCGTTCCACGTTGCACGTTTTCGGTATTATAACGTTCTTTTAATTATTCAGCTTGATAAGTGTTATATGTAGTGTTTATTATTGCAAACAATGTTTCTTTATTTCTTTAGTATGTTTCATGTTCTTAAACGTATTAAAAAAAAGCAAAGTTGTATGGAAGCCAGTTATAATTTTGCATAGTAAGTATGTGCATTGCAAAGTATTCTCAGAATATTTAATAAAATAGTTCCTAATGTAGTTTGTTTAATTTAGTAAACAGTGAAATGTATTATTTTTACGAGTAAAATACAATAAAACTAGAATATTAACGCCGCGTCTGCTGAAATGGCGTAACAACCGACAATAGTGCAACTCCAATTTAAACAGTCAAGGTCAATGAGAGCCAAGGCAAAATCGTTTGATGTTTTGCCGGCTGTCACCTCTTTACAATCCCTACTCTTTGATATGGGTTTAACTTTACAGGGACTTAATGGCTAGAAAAACTTTCACTGACACCAAATATTCCAAAGATTCCCTTCTTTTATTATTTTTGTTTAATGTTTAAAAATTTAGAACATTTACTAGAATAAAACTTCTGTTGGATGAAGTACTGTTGGTTAAAAATACTTTTGTAAATCAGATATTTTTGTTAAGGAGATATGGTCGCCAAATGTTTAATTTAAATTTTAAATATTCCTTTTTTTAGTGATATAGTATATCTTCTCTGGCACGATTAATATGTTATCTAAATAATAATATTAAATTGTAATCTTATGTTGTCACTATTTTTTGTAAAATCAGCTAGCTATCCCCGAGATTCCTTTTAAACAGTTGTTGTAGGTGGTACTCCTCATAAATGGTTTTGTGCTGTTATTGTTTTCATACTCGTCGTACAATTTACTTGCGTGTGTTGAATCTGGGTCGCATATTTTTTCAGTGAAATAGCCGTGCATCGTTGATTTAAATCATCATGTTTATTTATATTATCGAAATATTTCTTTTCTTTCATTATGGTAAGTGTGTACTTAAAAATTATGTAACATTGATTGCTTTTTCATTTTGTTTAAAATATGTAACATTGATTGCTTTTTCAGTTTCAGTTTACTAGATTAATTGCTTGTTATTAGGAAGAAACGTAAGGGCTAAATAACTGATAATGTGATTATTTAATAAAAGGATACGACAACTTTCATGAATATTAAAAGAACTTATTTAGTGTGCCCTCTTCCTCATTCAAAAAGTATAAAATAAAGTTAAAAATTTGCCACAAGCTGCTGTCTAAAAAATGGTTGACAAATGACAGATAAAATATATTTTTCAATGTTTCATTTAAATTCAAACACAATTTAATTCATTCTAATAATTTTTTGGACGTAAGGAACTTATAATAACATATTTTATGCATACATGATACAAGAAAATATCATTTTCAACTCCAAAGTTTGAGTAGCTTCCGACGTCGTAAAGCTAACTCGCCTTCGTTGTCATCATTGTCTATTTGGTTCTCATCGTCCTGTATCTGATCGGGAAAGTTTTCGTCATTTTCTGATTTGTCGTCGCCTAATATAACCACGTCGGGAATGTTTTCGTAGAACGTCCCAGTATAATGTAAACACAAAACCTGCTTTACGGCAACCACAAGCAGGCCCACAACCTATCTGGCATCTGCACGAGATGCTCTTAAATAAAACCTCAGGAGCTGATTCCTTTGAAATCCGTATTGTGTCCAGTTCTGTGGGTGTTCTTTGCCATCCATGAACTTTTGGAGATTTCTGAACTCCCAGCTAGCTCTGTTCTTGACAATAAGTATGCAATGAATAATGATGGCACGCAACGAATGTCGGTTGCGAGATTGAATGAATTCTTGGAGACGGCCCGTACAAAGGTCCTATACGGCAGAGACTCCAATTTACGTTGTTCGCTTCCTGCATCATATTGCCTCAACATAAACTGCTCGCCAAGTGTAACGACTTCCGTTAATTTTGTATTGGGATTGTCAAATTCCTGAATCGCGTCTGTTAACGTTAGGTTTTTTTCTAAAGTTTTGAGGAATCGAATCTTGCCTTGATTAAACAACGCCGATGTAGTGTAACATCCACCAAAGGCATGCACAAATAAGATACAAACATTCGGGATCTCTCTGGTCTTCTGCAATAACGAAAACTGAGGAAAAAGATGGAGCAAGTTCGATGGCAGTCTGCACAATTATTGAATCTGCGTCTTCGACGGCGTGCTTAACCGTGTAATTATGTGCTTCCAACTGTGTCTGCAGCAATGCAATGAGGCGCCTTTTTTGAATATACTCGGTAAAAATTTTTCTTGCAATATAGTTGGAATCATGGATTCATCAGTTCCGCTGCGAACATGTAGCGACGCGCTTCAAAATATCGTACCTTTTATTATATTAAGCCAAATATATCAAATCGGGTATCTGCAGACTCAGAAAACATTACTCTAAAAAAATATTATAGAATTGCCTGATAGCGATCTCCATCTTAATCTGCGATAGAATTCTGATTTTGTTGAAAATTACAAATCAGCCTACAACTTTGATGCGCCGTAGAATGGGAACTATTGGTTGCAGACGAAAAAAATCAATTTTGTTCTCTACATATTTTTTTTGAACTTTTTTCGATAGCACTTACCACAACGGCGCTATTTCCCGCAAAGCAGAGTTTTGATCCCCCACCCCTCAAGCGGCAACCCTCTGAAATCGCAAAATTCAGGAATACTTTCAGGGGACCTATGTCTACCATCCCACTAAATTTCATTTCTTCCCGACCTTTTGGGAATAGAAACCTTTTTTTTGTACCGATTACTTGGAGTATAACATTTCTTTAGTAAAATTATTTAGAATTTTCAAATATTACTAATGACAATAAGCCAAGAATAGTTCCAATGTTCCAATCTCATCGCCTACCAGCATGTTGTTTCGCAAACGTGCAAGTTTTATACTCAAAGACGGTACCAAATCATTTTTACAAATCTTTACAAATGATCTCCTTTCTGATAACTTTAATTGTTGTATTCAAGAAAATCGAAAAATGAAGAAAATTTAATTTCTAGCAACAGAATAAATACTTTTTAAACTATAAGTTTTTAAAACTACTATATGAAACCCTGTTAAAAAAATTTAATTTGATACTGATGTTAAGTGACGGCACACTCAAATAAATTATAGAACTAACAAAACTCAAATTTAACTTCGGATTTTTTCAACATACTTTATTTCTAGTCTCCCAAAAATAAGACAAGAATGCATATGAACAATGCCTTGTTCTCCATATACAAGATGTTGTATTATAAACCCTATTATCAGCTATATTTTGTTCTTATTTTGGGAAGTACTATAAGGTAAATATGTTATATAAAAACTAATTTGGTGTCACCCTGTGTTTCCTATGTATTTTGTATGAAACTTGAGCAGTTGTACATACTGTATCAAAAACTAGTCATAGGATTAGATTGTACCCATGAATACTTTTGATCAGGACATCGAAAACCGCATTATATAACCAAATTAGAAAAATTCATAGGCTAAGAAATTGGATAAAATCGAGTTGAAAAGAAATGCATAAAATTTTGACAAGATGGCCTTTATAACTTGACACGGATCCGGAAACTTAAAAAAAAATCATTAATTGCTTTTATGTGGGCTAAAAATTGATAGAGATTGAAAAGTAGCATACATTTCACGGACCATGTTCAAACTTTAAGTTCTAACGTAATTGAAAGTCATAATTATAAACATAATAAATAGGTTAGTGGTCCCATACATTATATAGGACTAGGTGTTTTCTTCGGCATATATATTATATTATTTACCAGATTATTTTAAATTTTTGGTGCTTTTGAAAAAAATATTAGCATCATCAAGAACCCCTATACCATAATTTAACAAACTACTGCATTGGCATTCGGACATACGAGCTTTCAATACAAGAATTTGTTTGCATTTCAAAGGCAAAATTTTCATAAAACATTGTCTTTATCAAAAAGCCACTATTTTATATTTTTTGTTTATTCGTATCATAATTTATTGAATTTAGGTATAAGTGATAATTTTAATGAAAAGAAATTATTAAAAACACAATACCAAAACCTTGAAGAACTTGGACGTATTTTAAAGAACGTCTTAGAGCAATTTTCTTTTCTAAATCAAGTAAAGATATTAAATATAAACAAAAAATGAAAGAATTTCATTGAATAGAGGCAATGGTTTACGAGAATTTTGCCTGCACGACCTTTCAAAAAAATGCATTTTTTGAAAGATCGTATCTCCGAAAGCCAATGAATTGGTTTAGAGAGGCTTTTGATAATGCTGAATAGGAATCTAAGTGATACGTATTGGTGTAGGAACAAGCTGCGAAGCAATTGCCATAGATACCCTTTGAAATATGCCACAATGACATAACATGACTTTGTCATTGTCAGTTGCATAGTTTTTTCGATCTTTTCCTCAAAATTTTAGTATTTTCTTCAAAATTCTCAGTTAAAATTCAACAAAATGGTTTTCGTTTGCCCGCCGAAAGAAGAATCTGAAGCTATAACGCAAATGTCAGCAAAAATTAAAGAGGCGCTTCAACAAATCGATAACCAATTAAATATCGGAGTGAAACCCGTTTGTGTTCCCTGTTGTGTTCCTTTATGTGAATATCCACCGCCTCCCTCAGAACCCAAAAATGATATCCAGAACAATGAATTTGACCCTCCAAAAGTAATGGTAAGAAATGCAATTTTTTACCTAATTTTCTACGTATCACTTGATTGCTGTAGCTACAATATCAAACCTAGTAAACCAGCTATCCTATAAACTGTATCCTGATAGTGTTGAAGTCACAAAGAAAGTTTGAAAGGAGCAGCAAGCTTAACCAAAACTACTTGTTTTACTAAAAAAAAATAAAAGAAACTCTTCTTAGTAATTGACTTAAGTTAAAGTGGATCAGGGTAAATTAAAATAATATTACACATGTATTTTAGGTCTGTTACAGAGAACCCTGCACAAAAGGCAAGGGTAAACATAACACCGACGATCATGAAGAAGGTGTTATTAGACTGCATCAATCTAAGTCTAGAGAACTAAGAGCTAGTATTCTATACACAGGATGTCAATGCGAAAAACGGGATGGACTTCAAGTTAGTATTGCATACTTTCTTTTTTATTAGACTAATATTATATGGTTTTTTTATACATTCCATTCTTTTCGTTCTTGCTTGCATATTTAATGATTTTCTGTATGATGAATATTTCCCTAGCTACTTAGGCTATTGAAGTCCTTTTTAATCTACCTTACGACTTTTCTTATTATATATATTACTAGGACGAACAAAGACGAAACAAATATTTCTCGAAGAGATTTGTATTTTGTTGGTTTGTTTGGCTATTTTTGGAAAAGCTAAGAAGTTGAATCAATATTAAACTCAATACAATGGTTACTAAAACAGAAATTATTATCGGTTTTTTTAAATAAGAAATTGACACGATAACAGCCAGAAAAAATGAAACCGCAAAAAATGTTTAAGTGCATTAAGTAGTGTAGCAGGATTAGGTTAGCAATTGTTATTAGTTTTAATTAAATATATGAAAAAAAAAAGCTTTCATGCTCATTTGGAAAATTAACTAAAGATCTCGATCCAATTATCTTAAAACTACACTTAGGAAAAATCATCAGGACCATTCTGACAATCAACTTCTCTACAAATGTTGGATTCCAAGCCCAACCCGGATGCATGCACTATGTGTCAAGTACTGAGCAGGACTGCCTTCTGGATGTCGAAGGTGTTAGTATGCAGTTCTATGATTTTCAGATTCTGTTCTAGTGTTTTTGGAACTAGTCCAGTTGATGATACGATGATCGGTATCATATGAACTTTCTTCAGTCGCCACATCTGTATCACGATGGCCAGCTCCGCATATTTGGTCTTTTTCTCTTGATCTTAATCGAATACGTTGTAATTGTTGGCTCCAGCGACATATACCAAATAAGCTGTCTTTGTTTCCTTATTTAATAGTACCAGATCAGGCCGATTATTCGTCACACGTCTGTCGGTGAAAATTGCCTGGCCGTAGTACAGTTTGAACGTATTTTTAAGCACTGAATTTGATTGGTATTTATAATAGGGCACTAAGGTGTTCAGGAGCTCGTATTTATTGGCAAGCTTCTGGTGTATGATGTTACATACTTGGTTATGTAGCTTTAGGTAGTCCGTGTTTGCTAGGTAACTGCAGCCAGTATATGCTGTATAGTCTCTGATCTCTCACTACATTTTTGATACTTATTGGATTCAACGGACCGGTCTTGTCCTGTATTGCCATTACAAATCCTTCTGTCTTTGTGAATAGTTGTTCATTCTTCAGTCACTTGTTGGATGCTTTCTATCTATGTGTTATTATTATAGAACTAACAAAACTCAAATTTAACTTCGGATTTTTTCAACATACTTTATATCTAGTCTCCCAAAAATAAGACAAGAATGCATATGAACAATGCCTTGTTCTACATATACAAGATGTTGTATTATAAACCCTATTATCAGCTATATTTTGTTATTTTGGGAAGTACTATAAGGTAAATATGTCACATAAAAACTAATTTGGTGTCACCCTGTGTTTCCTATGTATTTTGTATGAAACTTGAGCAGTTGTACACACTGTATCAAAAACTAGTCATAGGATTAGATTGTACCCATGAATACTTTTGATCAAGACATCGAAACATTCTGGTGTATGATGTTACATACTTGGTTATGTAGCTGAAGGTAGTCCGTGTTTGCTAGGTAACTGCAGCCAGATGTTATATGCTGTATAGTCTCTGATCTCTCACTACATTTTTGATACTTATCGGATTCAACGGCCCGGTCTTGTCCTGTATTGCCATTACAAATCCTTCTGTCTCTGTGAATAGTTGTTCATCCTTCAGCCACCTGTTGGATGCATGTGATTGATTCAAGTTATTGTGCAGTACCATTCGAGCCCCCTGTACTTGTTTGTCGGGATCTGAAAGTGACTTTAAGATGATGTGATCACTTGCGAGATCGAGTGGAGAATACGAGTTGTCACTTAAAGTCACTATGCGGTGGAGGCTTGATGTTTGTACCTTGTTGGTGAAGAAATCTCTCAATTTTTGCAGCTGCCGAGAGTGCGAATTGGCCAACTCGACACGGGATCTTCCACTTTCTCTTACTGGTGAGGTCAATCGGAGAGTTGAAGATCGTTGTAGTCCCTCTAGCTTTGTATTAGTCCATTTCAAGATTTCGAAACTGTAGGTCAGCACGAGCACAGCATAGGTATTAATTGGTGTAATGAGATTCCCGGCATTCAGTTCTGTCTTCAGAAGAGCTCGCACTCTTTCTACGTACTGATCTTTTATCTTGGACTTTCCTTGCTTATCCTGGAGCAGTCTTTGTTGTTGGAATCCTAATTATTTGAACGTCTCTCCTTGGTTCAAAGCTAGAACTATTTCTCCATTGGTTAGGGCTACATCACCATTAATGACTTTGCCTTTTTCGATGTTTATGGCTTTACATTTTTCCATTCCAAATTCCATATGGATGTCTTTAGATAACGTGTATGTCAAGGCAATAAGCTTATTTAGTTGGTAATGGTTTCCACCATAGAGCTTAATATTATCCATATACACAAGGTGGGATATGACTCGGAAATTATCTCTATTGGCTTTGATGTTGAAGCCATATTCTGTATTGTTGAGCAACGTGGGGAGGGGGTTCATCGCTAAGCAAAACCAAAGTGGATTTAACGAGACTCCTTGGTAAATTCCTCTATTGATGTGTATCTCATCGGTGGTAAAAAATTGATCGCCATTATATTGATTATAGGGTGAATTTTATATGTTCGTAGTACGTCTATGAGCTAGGAATGTGGTACACTGTCAAACGCCTTTTTATAGCCTATAAAAGCAGTTTGTATGTTGCGTTGTTTTTTCTGTGCCTTTCTTAGTCCCACAGAGTCGATGACAAGTTGTTTATTGCATCCTTGATGGTCTCGAATGCATCCCTTCTGTTCCTCGGGCTAGTAGATGTCAATATGGTGATACGATTTGAAATACATCCTGTTAGCATCTTGTACATGGTAGGCAAACAGGTACTGGGAGGAGTCTTCTCTCCTATTGCTTTTGGGTAGCATAGTTGTAGTGTTCAGCATGAGAAATGAGGGGGTTGTCCCCGGATGATGCATTATTTTGGTAAAATGAGGGGCCATAGCTTCATGGAGAACCTCAAATTCTGAATATGGTCAACTTCTGGCGACAGTTCCTCATTTTCTTAATAAAGCTGCTAACTTCCTCCTTGGTAAGAGAGTAAAACTCCATTTGAGGTGTTTGAATTTGATCGCATTGAGATTGTATCCATGTAGCATTTCGGTTTTGCTCTTTTGGTCTTTCCCAGATGTTCGACCAATACTCGGTCAAATGCTCTTTGCTCGGTATCTTCTCAGTATTGGTTTGATCTTTGGTGTTATTTGTATCCCGATAGAACTGTCTTGAGGATGCTGTGAATCTCCCGGCTAGCTAGGTCTTTGAGTTGGATTTAGGCCGTTAAACTCAGCAACTTATTATTACTATTATTAATATTATTATTAAATGCACACCCTGTAGATATCGACTCCGTATTCAGCAAATTGTAAAAATTGTAGTAGAGTGGATTGTTCAAACAAAGGAGACAATTTTGATGAAGATTAGCATGTTTCATGAATGTCCATGTTTTGCACTGACAACATTATAAAATACATTGATAAAATATTACAGTGATAAAAATTGTCATAAATCCTTTATAATATATTTTTTTACAACGAAAAGGTTTTTTAAAAGTTAGTATCCATAAGTACTCCCAAATCCTTATTACATTATCATGAATCATATAATCTCTATTTATCAAATTCTCTTTTAAACCGAAAAACATGGGCACGCATTTACGTGCATTCAATTTAAATCCATTCTGCACACACCAGCCATGTACTGCATTCAAATCATTCGGCAGGCATTTACAATCATCTAGAGTTGAAATTTCTAAAAAGAGTTTAAAATGATGGGCAAATATTAAAGTACGTGACCTCATGACAACATCGGAAATACCGTTTGTAAATATTATGAAGAGTAGTGGTCCAAAATTGGAGCCCTGGGGTACATACCATACATACTATAGATTTAGCTCTTCTTATCTCCACAAACTGCTGACGTTCATTTAAGTAAAATATTACCAAATTTATAACATTGTTGACAACTTCCAACTTTCTTAAAGATTAATTTATGACACTGAGCTTTTTTTTGTCAAATGCCTTTTCCATGTCTGTAAATATGACATCAAGTTGTTTATTATTATTTACAGCTTCATGCAAATATTGAAAAAATGCTAAGAGATTTGTCGACGTTAATTTATTAGGTAGAAAACCATGCCAGTTGTTGAATATTCAATTCTTAGGTTCATCATAAATTCTCTTAAACAAGACTTACCTATTTTAAAGACTTTTGAAATACCTGCCTTTTGCTACCCATAGAAACAGGTATAATTTTACTTAATTTCTAGATAGCTGGGAAAGTAGATGTGCTCAACCTAATATTAATAACGACATTTGAAATTTTTGAGAAGTTGTAAAATACAAACGGATCAATGTTGAAAAAATCAACCTGTGGAATAAGAAGTTTTTCTCATTTTAAAAAAGAAATCGAAAAACGCTTAATGTTATCATGACCTTAGAATTGGTATAAGACCACAAAAAAACTTAAATAGCATTGTAATGGCCTAAGTTGTATCATTTAAATTTTACAAAACTTCTCAAATTCTGATATTATCAATTTTCAAACGTCAATATCCCGCGCACAATTGAACTTATGTATAGAACATGTATGAAATATTTTTAAAATCCAAAGGAAGATTCAAAAATGGAAAAAGAAATAGAGTATTTTATTTACTAATCAAACGTTTTTGTTTATAGAGCATCAATTCGATTTCTGAGAAATTCTAATAGGTCATGAATATGTTTGTATTAAAGCTGGGTACTTTTTACTTTTAATATAAACGTGTTTTCCCCCTAAACATTTCGAATAAATAACTATTTCAAAGCTATGTATTATGGCCTGGAAAGCAATTAAATTAATGGCAGGGTATCAAAGACATCAAATGCCTTTTATCAATTTATAATTTCCAGTGTGTCATTTTTTGTTGACATTTTTATTTTAAATTTTCCTCAAAACATGGAAAGCAATTATTGTTCATTATTTGCCTATTTATTACAAATTAAAAGCAGTTTCCTTTATATGACTGGTCACATATTACTCTCGAAATTTTTAGGATGACTGCCCAAGAACAGGTTGCCACGGGTCTCCAGAATGCCTCACAAGTCCTCCTACTTGTGGGCCAAGCGAGTTTTGTAACGGCAAACATTTAGGAAAGAAGAACAAATACAGTTACCTGCATAAAAACAGCAATGGATCCAAGAATGGAAACGGGGAAAATAACGGACACAAAAGTAACGGGGCAAGATATAAGTGTTTTGCAGCGACAATCGATGCACCCATTGTTATTCCTGTAGGTCCGAGTCTCCCTTGTTGCCCTCCATGTCTACCCTCTTGATAAGTTTTTCTTAATTATTCTAAGTGTAAACGTGATGCTTGTAACTGTTTTTTAATACATCTAATCCTTCAGTTTGAATAGTGTTTGTTAATTAAGTAGTATATGTTTTTATTTCTTTTTATATTTAAATGTAATTTTTGAGTATTTAAAGTAAAGAGTAAATTACTTACTCCTAATACCACGGCCCCCTGATTTCTCGACATATTTGCAATTATTATAGAAAAATGTACTTTCGAACCTTATACTATCTTTAGTAAACGCCTTCACAGGAACTCCGCATTCCTTAGATCTAAAAAAAATTATGTTTCTTTATATCTATCCAGTGCTCGAGGGTGAAAAAGTAAGTGAAGTGCAAATGAAGCAAGAAAATATCGCAATAATTTTTTTCCAGAATTTTTTTATATGTGGAGGGGTAGAATATTTTTTTACGACTTACCTAAATTTTGTATATTAAATCAATTCTTCGATCCTTCATAGCAGCAAATTTATTTATAACATCCTCATAAAATGGATGAGTTGCCTTAATCTCCTCCAGAAATTCCTTTTGAATTGAAATATTGCCAAGAGAAGAAGTCTTTCTTGAGATATTGTATTTCTTAAATAAGTTTTTACACATTTGAAGCAAGAAAAACTTCTTTCCACTGAAGCACTTGTCGAGGGTATTATCAAAATAAGGGAAAACAATTTATATGCTTCGGTAAAAATATATTTATTTTTATTAATTTTTTCACTTACTCTTGCAGTGATATATTCCATTTACTCTCATTAGAAAAAATAAGACAAAGCTCATTTTTAAGTCGTTCACTACACTGCAGCCAAACATGAAAATGTAAGTTTTTCACAGTCTTGAAATCTTAGTGTCATTTCCATTAAAATATGGTCAATATTTCATAAAAAAGGGTTCTATATTTAGCCCTAATTTCTTCAGGTGAAAGCTTAGCAAGCTCACGTCAAATAGTATGTCCGTGATTGAGAAAATGTCATTAAACACTAATGCCAGAAACGTGAATTCAAAATCGTTCATCTCACCTAAAAATCCTTTTGCAAGGCGGATTGATTTTTCATCAGATTTGTCACAGTTTGTAATAAATTCAAAGACGTCTTTTAATTTATTCCAATTTTGAACAATCACATTTACTAACTTCGAATTTGAAGTTGTAACAACACCATAAATAAATATAACACAAAACAGTCAAGTTAACTGCAAAGGAACTCACCGGTTGCAACGAAATCCGCGATGGGCTCGACGTCATCGGGTATGCTTTGTCATGGCAACATAGTAGGAAAATCGTAAACTAAACATAGCACCTCCAGCAAAGTTCGAATGAAAGTTTTAAAAAGACATGCCGCCAACGGTCAAGTAAAATATTTATTCTAGATGTACCTACAGTTTATTTTTTACCAATTAGGTGAATAAATTAATGTAAAAACTAAAATTGTAGGAGATATATAAAATAAATATAGTTAGATGTTTGCTTGGTTATTTTTCCTGGTAAGTAGCACTTCCCTGAATAGCTGCCACTGTAACTATCTTCATTTCCCCTTCTTAATTACCTGATTTTGCCAAGTCACTCGAATTATTGATGGGGTTATCGATAAATATAATTGGTGCAGTTAGCGTAATTACTATTTACGTACCAAGAGAGAAAAATAGTGCTTTTCCTCACAAAGATAGTTTGATGCCCGCTACAACGCGGGCTTAATATTATATAAGTAATATTTAATTATCGATAGTTAACAAGTACGAACTAAGTATTGCATACTTATGTATGATTGATTTGACTTACGGTAAATAATGTGTACTTCTTGACTAGCTCTATCTACTAGTTTAATCTGTTCAAAGTGTAACTTTGAAATATTTGCTATGGCAAAGACACATTTGAATCTTTTTAGCAAATTAATCAAAATTTCCAGCAATATCTAAGGGCCTGAGACTTTGAGACGTTTCTCGCAAAGATGTTGGCTATACATAATTTTGTCCTATTTTTTATCTCAAGCAAATTAAGCGAAATATTAAATAATCTACTCTCACTTAAACAAGACACATTTTTAAATAACATAGTCACTACTGATTTGGAGTAACTAATAATAAAAAGTTTACCGAAAAACCTTGTTTTTTAACATGCCTTAGGTTACTGCTGCGATAAATCCTAAACCTTTTGCTCAAGGGAATGGACGAGAATAGATTTTTTTATTATATTTCTTCAAAAACACTTTAATTTCATCTACCTTTGGAATGAAGTAGAGTGGACTTTTCCGGGACAGCGCACGGAAAAGATTTCCCGATCTCCGTTTTTTTCCGTGTGCTGAATAAAAATACCGAATATGTGTCAAAAATATACAGCAAACTTCGTTTAAGGAACTATACTCTGATATTTAACATATCCTTATTTTGTATTTTAACTCATAAATATTTGAATATTTAGATAAACCTAAAAACATTATTAGTTGGGGTTGTTATTATTGACAATTAATTGGTTAGTTTTTCTTATTCTTACTCTAATTACATTTTTGAAAATGCTTTATAACTGTTATAAATGAAATATGTTCCAAGTTTATTTCATTTCTCTCTTTTTTATATTTTGTTTTGTGTGTCGTTTTAAGAGAAGTATAATAAAAAATCTCGTTCGTTACATGCCCCGAAATAAATTTTTGGGTGCTTACATGACTTCCCGTGTTCGGCGAGGATATGTCACACGCGCACGGAAAAATCCTTGTTCCTGGACTCCATATGAAATATTCTATTGCCTACCGAAATTTAAGTTATAGATAGTTATTAATACCTATCGATAGTTCTTGCTAGCTATCGATTCTTGCGTAGGGAGGGTTGTAACGTAACTGCACAATAAATCAAAGAAAAAAAGAGTTCCCACAGTTGTAAATATTTATCCCATTTAATAACTATCGATATTATCGGATACCTATGGGTACCCCTCGGATACCTATCGATATGTCGAGTGAAGAGTGAAAAATGTGAGTTTAATATTCCATATTCCACTAACTCTACAGACTAACACCAGTTCCTAGTAGCGAGTAATTAAGTTTTTGCATAATATATGTACTTGGCATTAGGGAAAAATACTAAATACGTTATGAAATCTATTGAAAATAAAAAATAATACTTATATACCATTTTCAAAAAGTAACAGTCAAGAATGTTGAGTTTTTTTTAAATATATTGCTTTGTTTATTACTCGATATTTCAGTTTCCATAATAATAAATCATTTGAATAATGCTTTATATATATATGAACTACCGTAAGTAAGTAAAGTAGCAGTAAAAAGTGTTACTTAATCATGAAAACAGTTAAATTCAGTCATATGGCGTGTTCTACAAGTTGCTTGCTTGCTAAACGCAAAGAGTTTTTGAGCAAAATTGTCATCAATTTCGATTTCAAATTTGTAAATGCTATGTTTCATTAGATATCTTACTTTAGGTAACAACCGATCGTTTCGATACGTATCACCAATAATAGAAAATTGACAATTCGCTATTGGTTAGTGTACCCGGAATTAGAGTCTCTATATGGGGATCTCTTTTATTGTAGTAGTTAGAGAAACGGCTTAAATGAGGAAAGTTTTAGACAATTTTGCTACAAGCTTGTTACAGCTTGCGAACCTATTTTTGGGTTCTTGAAATACACAGAAAAAAATATAACGCATTTTTGAAAATATGCTATAACATTTTTTTACTCAAAAATTTTCAAATCTGTAGAATCTGACGTTCTGTAAATGCGCCTGCATCATAAACTTTTTTTTTAATGTTGACCTGGATTTTTTATTTTCTCTATACAAGCTTTGACCTTCCAAATTCACTGATGTAAAAAACTCATTATATTAAAGTGTTTAAAATATCCCTTAAGGAATCAACGAAATTCCGATTTTCCGTCTCTCGCTAACAGATTATTTGAAAATCTAAAATAGGCCGTTCAAACATTAAATGTAATCGTTGGTTTTGAAAAGTCGAATGCATGTGAATAACGAAATAAAACATTCAGATCCGTATTTGAAAAAAAAGTTTATGAAGGTGCTCCTTTTACGAAACGTCAAAATCTGACTACGCCCCAAAATTTGACGCGAAAATGTGGTTTTGGAAATACCTTTATAGATTTGAACTATTTTGGGAAATAAAAAAGTTACAGCATATTTTCAAAAATACAATATTTTATTTTGCCCTAATTAATTCAGAAACAGAATAGTTAGAAGCCGCCCGCAGGCACCATTAATTTTGTGACACATTTGCAATATAGAGAAAGAAATTTCGGACATGCTGTATAGTTTATTATACGGATTATTTTTGATGGAATAGTAATTGAAATATCGGGTGATATACAGGGTGTATTAATTACATGCTTACACTTGAAGATGTGATTGTTTGATTAATTTTAAGTATAAAATTTTGTATAACCATACGCCTATTTTTTAATATTCAGGGTGGTAAAAGTTTGTTTTTATTATTTTTTTAATGAAATTTAGAACACGTACTACTATTTGTGTGACCTATAAAAACAATGCTATTGGCATTCGGAACAAATTACAGCGTGATATTTTTTGGGATTACAAACAATTTGACCCAAAGTTTTCTATGTGACAACACTCATCTTACTAAATAATTTCATCAAATTCTCCATTTTATTAGCAAATAATTTTGACTTTTGAATTTTTTTAACATGTAACATTGTTTAAGATTTATTTAACAAAATACTCTTAGGTACATAATTATGAAACTTCTTTAAAAAAAACCTTTAGATATGAATAATTTGCCATGAACGAATGGAGATTTTGCTAAAAAGCTTCCAAAGGGTCTCGAAATCGAAAAAAAGCAAAACCTTTTCTAAATGTAGCGGACAGTTTGAGAAATCTTTTAAGCTGGGTTAGTGTCATCACATAAAAAATATTAAGGTTCTAAAAGAGATAGCGACCTCAGAAAAATGATCCCATTGTAGACTATTCCAAATATCAACAATACTGTTTTATAAGTACTACAAAAAGTAATGTGTTCCAGCTGGTATTCAAAGAACTTACAGGGGAAACTAAAAAAAAACTAAGAATAAAATATTGTATCTTGAAAAATAAACATTTTGGATATAAATATATATGCAATTTTAAATTAAAAAAAAAGGTAAAAAATTTCCTTTATACCCGAAGTTTTCCTCGTTATGAATATTTCATTTTATTAGGAATATGACCCCATTTCGCTCCGCACATAGTATTTTAATAACACATATAAGTATACATTTTATATTCTTTGAATTTTGTAGACAAAAGCAAGGATTGAGAAGGGAATTTCCAGTTAAGTTCCTTTACAGATTGGTTTTTTTTTTATAAAAAAATAAAGTTAACACATTCTATATATTACGTACCTAAATTACTATATGCGAACCTGAATAGGATCATACTTTACTATTCCTAATATAAAATAAACGTAAACAATATTTTTTAAAACAAGCATTTATTTATAAATTATGAAACTAAAAAGTAAACAATAATATTTGGTGTATGAAGTTAAATACATAAATACAAAACTTTTAGAAATTTGAACATTTTCTTAAGGGCTTCAAGCTTTTTTCAAGTACCATATTAATACATTGTCACTGAAGTTACATAGGTATGCCAATTTTTTGCTCAATCGGATGCCAGCAAGTGCTTGAAAAATGGATTACATATTTTGAACCGGAAAGACATACCAAGAAAACAACTTAAATAAAAG
Organism: Kuschelorhynchus macadamiae; assembly: GCA_030620095.1. Lineage (NCBI taxonomy): Eukaryota > Metazoa > Arthropoda > Insecta > Coleoptera > Curculionidae > Kuschelorhynchus > Kuschelorhynchus macadamiae. The sequence continues at coordinate 376,332 of JAUTXW010002869.1, forward strand.
CTTGTAAAAAAAAAGCATTAATAATAAGGGAAGTTCTAGTAAGTTTCTACCTATGTCACATTTGATTTTTGGTCGAAATTTAAAATCAATTGAATAAGTGTTTTTTACCCTGATCTTTTAAACATTTTATTAGGCTTGTTCCACCATGTTGAATTGGGACGAAAATTTTACTGGTTTGTCCTTATATAACATCTCATTTTTTTAACCTTATTTTTTAAACATTTATTTTTTTAGCAATTTTGAATACGTATTAAATTTTTACCAGTTTATTCCTATGTCATACTTTTTGTGCAAAACTTAAGGTAAATTAGATAAGTACCAAGTTTTTTAGTAATCTCTTTTTAACATTTTACTACGCTATATTGGAATTTTACCTTTTAATTAATTCTGGACTAAAATTTGAAGTTGATCGGGTAAGCAATTTTTTAGCTGTCACTAACAGACAGACAGACCTCTTACGACGGAAGGAATTAGCCAAATAATAACATTCTGACATATATTAGTTTGCAATTAAGAAATATCCGGTATAGTGTGTTCTGTTTAAATAATTGCAACTGACTTAATCAGTCCTTTATAGTTAATATTTTTGTATTCCAATATAATTTAAGAAAATAAACTTTCGTTATTAACATCTTTCGCTAGCCAACATTTCCATTTAAAACAGCGACCCTGTGTAATTAAATGGAATTTGAAGACAAAATGTAATAAATGGAATTAATTCTATTACATATTTCATTATCGAAACTATGATATGAGAGCTGCATAACAAATATAGCAAATCTACCTGCATTGTTATTACAAAATGTATAGCGGAATTTTATCGACAGTGAAAGCGGCTAAACTGTTTCAACATTATTTTGTTAATTTGCCGCAGCAAGAGTTAATTATTATATACGCGATGCATGTTTAACTATAAAGTTCCGATTGCGACATATGTCCTAGAATTCATATAATATAACATATAATACTATACAATTTATAAGAAAATATAGAGGGTGATTTAGCGACGTGGTGCACTGTAATGATATTTTTTTAACTAAGATCTATTAGTTCAGTCAACGGATGCTCAAAAATTGATTGTAGACTGACTTTTATGCACACCTTTTCTGATTTTTAAGTTGTATTCGGAGGTATTTGGAGATGATTATACTAAAAGTCCCCAGTTCTGCGAGGGCAACGGGCTGCAGGGATTCCCAACATGTGTCACTGTTTTTGTTTTTCTTTGCTTATATCTCGATAATGATGGCCAGAGAAAAAATGTAATTGTTTTAAATTAAAAAATAAAGGTAAGAGAACTAAATACTAATTATTTATTTTTCACTATCCTAACCATTTTCGAGTTCTAAGTTGTGGAAAATTGTTTTTTTTTTCAAAAATCATTTCGTTCTATTTAGTTAACGAAGTTAGTTATATAGAGACGAATATGCACATTAAAGATTAATGTATAATATTCCAAATAATTTATAAATAATCTTCTGGCAGATTTTCCTCCTTTGTAACGTTTGTGGTTTCTTCTGCTAGCAAGAATAGAGTAAGTTTTTTTAAAAATACAGGCCTACTTTTTTATTGAAGCTTTGTAAATTCTTTTACTATAATGCTAGTTTGAACCGAGATTTAAACTAATAACTGAACATAACCGAATAATATCTTCGATAATTTCAATATATGTTTTTTTTTTATTTTCTTTATTGTCCAGCTTAAAATACTCCTATTTAAATTGGAAAATTAAAAAAGCTACAGGGTCGAAAATAAGACGCCCTATCTCCTTATCTGGAGATCAATAAAAAATAAAACAAAAAATTAAAGACAAATATTTGATTGTTTGTTTTAAAGCATTAACTTATTTTGTTTTTATTTCTACAGGGTTTTGCATTTTTCCTGGGCTTATATTTTATATTTTCAATGGAATTAAAGTAGGTTGTTTTAAACTTTTACCCCCATATTCACTAAAAAGGTTTAAGAGTTAGACCAGGTCTGGATGCCATGGTACTTAAAACTCTTAGTTCGCCAGTTATGTTTCGCTTATGTCATTGTCATTTTATAATTGTGACATTTAGAAAAACTATTTGTTCATTTGTTAAAAATTTCATCTTAAACCTATAACTGTCAAGTTAGACCTGGTCTAAATTTAAACCTCTTTAGTGAATACGGGTGTTAAAATTATGCGAGAGTCAAGAGTTCAACAAGTTCATTCTATTCACAGTCTAATATTCAAGTTTTCAAACTAAAAAAAAGTTACAACGTTGCCAAGTTACGATTTTTAAAAAAATGCTTAAATTTATATCATATTAAATTTAAATAGAGTATAAAATAAATTATTGCCGCTTTCTTCAGGATCTAATATATTTTTTTTTTAAGAAATCATTGTTTTTGGGATTAGACCGTGTCAAAATGGAATCACTTTCCTTCCACTCTATTTTGACATGGTCTATTCCCAAGAATAATATATATATATATATATATATATATATATATATATATATATAAATATATAAAATATATTTTTTTTTACTAGATTTTTTTACTAAATCCGTAACTAATGATGAAAACTTTGAAACTGAATTTTTGTGTGGTTTGTAACTAGTCGCATGCAAAAAATTTTAAACTTTTCTTTTGTGGTCATATATTTTCATTTCGACTTAACATTGGTCTCATAAGAATCCATATTAAAATTGTTTTGAATTAACTCTGTTTTAAACGTTGCCTAAATCTAATTTACATTTATTAATTACAATACAATAAAAAACCTAAATTAATTAAAATGTTTAAATTAAGAAACAAAGGAATATATCATTATAAAATATTAAATAAATCTAAGCCAAGGTTTGTACGTGGACTCCGTTTCGAGCAATATATCTAGAGTAAATTTTGTAGAAGTTTTTTTTGAGGATTTCAAATTGACTTATCCCACGCAACGGTGACATCGAGCAACATCCATTTGAAAAATAATATTATTCAAATGTTCATCAGTAATTTATAGGCAACAATTTTTAAGAATTTATTTGGCTCAATGGATATGTTCCTTAGCCTCCCAAGAACTCTGATCTTAACCCCTTAAATTAATTTTTATGGGGAATTTAAAAATGCGTATCTTATCAGATATCAAAAATATGAAAAAAATTAGTAAAATTCTCGATCTTGACAAAGTTCTTGCAAAAAATATACTTTTGTTCTATCTCTCTTATATACTAGATCAAGGCAACTCTTAAAACTCAGATCCTCTAAACTCTTTTGTTTACATTTTATAGTGAGATACAGGTGAATATTTTGATACCACACTCATTCGCAGAAAAATCGGTCCAAACATTTACCCTGTAGGTATTTTTTTTTAACTGCAATTAAAAGGATAAAAAGAAGTATTTACCGCCCTTTTGTTATAGCTCATTTATATAGGCCATTTTCTGCCTGCTACGGTTCATTTTTCAAACATTTTGATTTAATAATTTTCTATGTCCTGATCAAAAATTCTATCTAAATCTAAAAACTAGTTTTAAAGGTACCTGCGGCTAAAATTTGCTTAAAGTCTTTTTTGTTAGCATGGGAAGTACTATATGCTAAATAAATTGAAAAAGCTTACTTTGTCTCTTAAACATCTCTCGATACAATTCTGTGGCTAAAACACTTTGCTTGTAAGTCCAAAATCAAAAAAAAAAAGCTTACTTTCTGTCTTCCGAAATTCGAAAAATAAATCTTCAGTAGCAGCAGATATTTAAATTGGTAAGCAATCATATCCGAGTATTTTGAAAACCGTTAATTTTTGATACATGGTATATTATACACAAAATATGCAGAATTTAATATAAAATTTAAAAATGTGGTATATTATATTTAAAAGAACAAAGTTGGTACTTGCCTTGCTTTTTTGAGACACCCTGTATACATTCAAATATAAGCATATGAAAAAGCAGATTAAATCAAACAAATCTTGTTTGGAATATGTTTTTCTAATTTCAAAAATAACAAAGATATTTAAGTAAAGGGAATATAGGCATTCCCCCTCTGTCTCCCAGGGGAGCTTTTTATCTCGATATCTCTGACGTCAGACATTTTTCGTTCACGTGTGTGAAGCGCTAGACGTCCACGTGACATGTCATCTGTCAAAGTCAAATGTCTCCTGTCAGCTGTCAAAACGGTAATTTTTTAGATGAATCTAGTATATGTATATATATATATATATATATATATATATATATATATATACATATATATATAAATATATATATTATATATATATATATATATATATATATATATATATATATATATATATATATATATATATATATATATATATATATATATATATATACAGTGTGGTCATTCAAGTGTGCAACATATGGGAATTTGTTTTATTAACTACACAATTAAAATAAAAATATTGCCAAAAGTTAGTGCATCCTCGATAATCATATAAAGAATGGTTGCAAGTCAAACAGCATACAGGGTAGGTCAACAAATATTAAAATCATGCAAGAGTAAAGTATCCTTATTTCGAAAGATTCAGCAAAATGTTATTAAGAAAAGTTGTGTCGCTTCAAAAGTTATACCTGTATACCAAAACATAGCTTCCTGATAAAAAAAAAATTTTTTTTTGGAAAAAATCAAAAAAGTTTTCGAAAAATTAATGTTTTTGATAATCAATTATCACAAACACTTTCATAGTTTAATCAAAATCAGATCAGATTCGCATAACTTCGTTCAAATTTAAGTATACTTGTAAAATTAACTTGGATTTTTAATTTTTTAGGGAATCACAAACTTCAAGTTTGTTGCAACGATATTAAACACAACATGAAAATTTCGCCAGTATTCTTTTTAACAAAATGAAACATTTGTGAAGAAAATATGCTTATTAAAAAACTTTCAGTAGAAGTGCAAAATTATAAAATTGTTATTAAATAACTGTACACATTAATTGACAAACCTGAAATCCTATACTATGATAATCGCGGATACCCATGGAAAAAACAAATGAGGGTTAGAAGTAAAAATTATGACACTTCGGTGGCGTTAATATTTCATTCTAGAAGAACAATTATATTATTACATATTAACTTTATTTGATTTAAAATGCCTCCCCCAACACAATTAACGCTAGTCGAGAAGGCAGAATTAGTTGTGATATGTGGGGATAATTATAAAACAGTGCATGACGCAGCAGATATTTTCAATGAACGACATCCAGACAAACAAGTTCACTACTTAACTGTAAGTAGAATTTTAATAAACTTCAAACAGACAGGATCTTTAGACTATAAATATAAAAATGAACGTGCCAAAAATGTTTGTACTGAAGGAAATCAATTAGCGGTACTTCAGTCAGTTGTTGAAAACCCTAGAAGATCCACCCAGGAAATTTCTGCTTATACGGATATTAAAAGAAGCTCTGTTAAGAGCATTTTCAAGAAAAACAAGTTTCATGCTTATAGGCCAATGTTTATTGGCATTGTTTAAGAACGAGTCTATGATATCCGCTATGATTTCTGCATATGGATTCAAGGACAAATAGATCAGCGTGATTTTCATAGACACATTCTCTCTGTTTCACAGCAAATGGCATTGCCTCTTCCCAAAATTGTAGATGGTGGTCGCACGCAAATCCAAATTTTGTTATTGACAATAGAAACCAGTATTACCAAAAAACAAACGTGTGGTGCGGTATTATCAACGAAAAATTATTGGGTCCGTTTTTTTTTCGGCGAAACCTAACTGGTGATACCTATTTACGGTTTCTGGAAAAAGAAATATCGGATTTTTGGGACAATGTAAGTTTACAAGAACGGTATAAATTATGGTTTGTACATGATGGATGTCCCGCTCATTCTACTAGAAATGTTTCTGAGTGGTTAAATGGGAAATTTAGTACTAAATGGTTAGGACGAAATACCGATCCACGGTGGCCTCCTCGTTCTCCAGATCTTACCCCATTAGATTTTTTTGAGGGAATACTTAAAGCAAAAAGTTTATAAAGATAGACTATTTAATAATATTGAGGAACTTGAAAATTCGATTCGTTTCCATTGCAGAAAGATTCCAGCAAATATCTTGCGATCTACTTTTAGTGAATTTTATGATCGGACAGATAGATGCATTGAACGAGAAGGTGGGCACACAGAAACGCTTAGATAATTTTCATTTTTATGTACTTCCTTAAATGTTTTTTTACTTCATGCTGATTTGTTAATTGTCAAGTTATAATAAACATTTTTGGTAAAACTAGTGGTATCACATTCAATTAGATCTCGGTGCTTTTGATTTTTTGTTAATATTAATTCACATTAATTCGCTTTTAACCCTCATTTGTTTTTTCAAGGATTTCCAGTTTGTCAATTATGTGTACAGTTATTTAATAAATATTTGAAATGAAAATTTTGCACTTCAAATGAAAGTTTTTTAATGTTCTTGTTAAAAAGAATATTGGCGAAATTTCCAAGTTGTATTTAATATCGTTGCAGCAAACCTGAAGTTTGTGTTTCCCTAACAAATTAAAAATCCAAGTTAATTTCACGAGTATACTTAAATTTGAACGGAGTTATGCGAATCTGATCTGATTTTGATTAAACTATGAAAGTGTTTATGATAATTATCAAAAAAATCAATTTTTCAAAAACTTTTTTGATTTTTTCCAAAAAAAAATTTTTTTTCTCAGGAAGCTATGTTTTGGTATCCAGGCATAACTTTTGATGCTAAATAACTTTTCTTAATAACATTTTGCAGAATCTTTCGTTATAAGGGTATTTTACTCTTGCATGATTTTAATATTTTTTTACCTACCCTGTATGCTGTTTGTCTTACAACCATTCTAAGTACACTTTATATGATTATCGAGGACGCACTAACTTTTGACATTATTTATATTTTGATTGTAGTTAATAAAAAAATTCCTATATGTTGCAAACTTAAGTGACCACACTATATATATATATATATATATATATATATATATATATATATATATATATATATATATTTGAAATATATGGAAAAAAAGATCTTTTTAAATATTTATTAGTATACAAGGTGTTCCATTTAAAAAAACTAACCACCTGTCAAAATTTGTTAATTTCAATAATATTTTCACACTTCATTTCGTATCTATTCAAATCTCTACTCTCTAGGTACATGAACTGTAAATCTTTGACATTATTCAAGAACAATATATCCCTTGTCGCAGTCTTTGAAAAAGGCCCAAGCTATACTATCTATAAGTACAGAGTTTTGATCAAGAAGAATTAGTACTCCATATAAATCAATTAAAGAAGCACCTGTAATTATGCTAGAAATCCTACCATAACCATTAATTAGAAAATGTTTACATGGTATTTTACAATTATACAATAATATTGAAATATAAAAAACAAAGATGTGTGTGCAATTTGTATCGGCCTATCTACAACTTAATGAAAAAAACTCGAATTGGTACAATGTATTATATTCATTAGCATTAATTAGTACTAGTTTGAAAGGTTCACTAAATAACTAAAGCTTGCAGAAATCCTCGAAACATGTGTTCTTACACTTTGCAATGGTAAGAGTTTATGATGACATTTGGCCTTATTTGTTAAGTAAAGTTAAAAAGTCATGTAATTAATCAAAATGTTGTTTTTTAAAACCGTAATGAATCGAATCATGGTTCCCTAGAAATGTATGTTTTAGGGAATACTCTGTAGTACGACAAATATTTTTGGAAACTATTTTAATTAATATCCATTATGGATTCGAAATTGAACAATTGAGAAGCATTATAATTTAAGCAAACATTCTTTACTTTGCAAAAGATTTTTTCGTTATTATCTGCTGTAGAAAACACCTTGTATACATAATTCTTTGGGCCTTCGCTTACAAAAGATGATATGTAGTTTCTATTTATTAGCCCTTCAAATTGTAATCTGATACCTTCTTTATTGAAAATGTTTTCAATATATTCTTCTTTTTGTTCTACTGTTTCACAGTCACTCGGCCATCCCGATGCCTGTTGCTTAATTTTCAGAAATTAGTACATCATTTCTACAAATAACCCGCCGTTTTTCTTGTTTGCATCGTGTTGTTTAACTTTACATGTCCACATTTCAAAAAATATCTAGAATAGTCAATAGTATATCCCTTTTGCTGAGCTTTTAACACCTCCTCTATGACCCATGTTCAGCATTTCACTAATGTTGTGTGTGCATTCGTTACAGTTTATATTTTCCCCAGTCTTACAAAAGACAAACATTTGTTAAAGAAAACGGTAAATAAATCGTGGGCATTTCTAAAAAAAAGCAGCAGTATAACCAAGTTGAAAGATGTAAGAAACTTGGAGAAAAATCATAAAAAAAATCAAACGTGGATTCACTGACAGAAGCCGGCCACACATATGTAAATTCGGCCAGAAAAGCCCAAAATTTAGGGTCAACATCTTTACCACCTGCAGTGGTATCCAAGCCTAGAAGAATCAATCAAAAAGAGAGATGATGATGCGGATGAATTCTTAAAAAGAAAGGGAAATAAATAGTGGGCATTCCACAAAAAAAAATAAGTATGGTAACTAGACACGTTTTTCTGTCTTATTAGACTATATCAAGTAGCAGTACAACCAAGTTAAAAGCTGTAAGAAACTTGGAGAAAAATCATAAAAAAAACAAACGTGGATTAACTGACAGGGGCCATTCACACATTTGTAAATTCGGTGAGAAAAGCCTAAAATTTAGGGTCCACATCTGACTACATTAATTTGTTATTCATTTAAATTGGTAATACAGGGTGGTAAACATTTTGACGAGGTAGTATTTATATTTTATCAAGCCATTGATTTCATTAAGTTTCAAAGTTTTGCATTCCTTTCCTATAATCACTTGAGGATGACCAATGGGAAATTTGCCGTACTTGCGCACCCAGGAATAAAGACTGCGTACATCAAAATACTTGATTTTTTTCTTCCTTTGACGCTTTTTAATATGATTTACAATTTTCAATTCTTCCATTATAGAAAGCATCTTTAGGGTTAAGGCGAGCAGTGGAGAATAAAGGATGTGTGTTTACATAGTTTTCTTCTTTTGTCATATTGTCTAGACAATGATATTCTAAAGCAGGGACGTACGTACGTTTCGTTTTGTTTCTTATTAAATAAATGGGGAAAGTACCTCTTTTTAAAATTGTCACCCAAGCCGAATGCTTTGGGTAGATACGAAGGGAGCTATCGGAAAGTAGTTTAAACTATCCAAAAATTTCACATTTTCAGTTTGCATTAAAATACTTTTAGACGCTCGCATCTTCAGTTCGGGCCTTAGATCTATTTCAATTAATATATGGTTCAAAATATACTGATGATCGAAATCTTGTCCGTTATGTGCAAGAACAATAACATCCTTGAATTTGTTTCTAAAAAGTAGAAGATGAACTAGAAATGACGCCACGGGATGTTGTCCTTTGACTTTTTGTAGACTTACGCCACACTTGATACAAATTTCTTTGGTTGTATTTATGAAATCATCACAACACTGTTTAAAAACTAAAATACAACCAAAAGCTGCAGTTAAGGACGTAATCACGTTGTAGTGCCCTTCATGATAAAGAAGATTAAAGGGAGGGTCACCAGATCCTTCGAAAAGTACGTCTCTAGCTTTTGTCCTAGATAGGTACACTACTATTTTATATGTATTTAGTTTAGGAACTTGTTTTTGTACCTATTTACTATTAATATAAGGCGTTTTCTTATCAGTAAAACTAATTTGTAACTTACGACTATCAGTTATCATAATCTATAACATGCCATTGCTCCTTCCACGCTAACGTGAATGAATCGTCGGAAAATCGGTTCACGTTAAATAAGAAAAGCGTGTAAAAGCTACTCTGCTTTTTTGACAAACTTGTACGAATCTAACGGGGGATTCACTTAACAGTATAGATTTTGTTAAAAAACATCCTTGTTTTAATATAGAGACGGAATTTGGTTGACGCGCTACCGCGCGCTTTCTCTAGAGCAAACTTAACCAATCCTAACCTAACCTAATTTTAAGAAAATAAGTAATCCAGATTTTTGTTAATTATAAATTTTGTTAAAAAAAACTAAAAAAATGTTCCGTCATTGCGGCGATTCGAACCCACAAGCTCTACGACGCAGGCCGAGAACTCTACCACCGCGCCACCAAACTTCTCGACGAAAAGTATGGAAATAGGGTATATTAGTTAGCGTGAACATTAATGACATAACATCTGGTTTCGCGTGAACCAAAATTTAGAAAGTTCGTTCACGTTAGCGTGGAAGGAAACATAGCGATCATTATTATCAAAGCTAAAACAGGAGGTTCTTTAAGAAAAATAGCGATTAATAGAATTTGAAATAAAATAAATCTTTCAACAATTGGGAAGTTCACTTTTGCTAACTCCAGTTAGGAATTAATTGATGTTTTACTTCTTTTAAAATTACATACGTTTATTATTTAATCATGTAAGCTGGATTATTCTATGAACAAATAAATCTATAAAGTCGAAGAAGCTCACCTAACTGGATTATTCTATGAACAAATAAATCTATCAAGTCGATGAAGCTCACCTCTGCCGACCCTCATTTACGAATAAATTAATATTGTTTTATTTCAAAACAAAAATGTAAATTTATTGATTTGAAGCTTACTTTTCTTGAACCTCCTTTCATTAAGCAACTGATAACGTTTTATTTAATTTATAATTGCATATGCCTTTTTGTTAAATCAGGCTAAAAACTATTGGGTTTGTTTTCTACTCGAACATTGATATCTCCTAATTTTGGTTTTTTTCCTTCCTGCATCATCATCTTACATGTTTTCGCAAATATTTTTTCGCAGACTGAAGAGGGCGTTAAGATCTAGCTCTCACCTAAACAACAACTTACTGTTTCATTTCGTTAAGTCCCTAACGGTGTAAAACTATGTCTCAGGAACGACGGGGCCGATTGTACACTGGATTCAAAGCTATGGAACTGGCTAAACGCCTAGTTCAATTTTTATGAGTCAAGAGATTCGTCTGTATCACGTGACTGTTATTTACCAAATTAGTTGTGTCAGATACGACTTCGGTTCGGTATACTCAGGATTCAAAAGTAGTTTTATTTTTACTGTTTGCTTTATATGGGATAATTGGCACCTATATAAAGCAAAATGCAGGTTATTTTTAGTTTGCTCTAAGCAAGGTTTTTGTTTTTTGATTTGGTATACTTGTTTGAAAACATCTTTTATTTAACGTAAAAGGTCTAAAATTTAATAATAAATATAATATTTTAATAAATTAGAGCATTTTTATATTAAGATTTATATAATAAAAGCAGACGATATTTATACCTTAACTTATTTAGAACAGTCAGTTTTTTTAGTTTTTCTTTTGTCTCTTTGTGGTATAGTAGGCCGTTAATGGTCCCTTTTTTTAAGACCTGCCGGACCGAGACGCTGGACGAGCATTGAAGCATTACAGAAAGATCCAGCGGGGTGTCAGGAAAAAGGAAATTGCCTTTTTACATAAAAAGAGCTACTAACAATACATCACTTAAGGCTGACGTGTTATTTGCTGTTATTGTCCAACACGCTTAAATTTTGTCGATAGATTATCACTGTATTGGCGTTTTGAAATGTTTTAGTGTTTAAAATGAACTGTTCTAATATTTTTATCGATGTTTCGAATATGATTGACCCTTTCTAAGTTTCATGTTTTACTTATGACTTTTATTTTATTTATTAAAATTTGCAATATGAGAAGTATTTGATCATATCCTGATGTCATGTTTTCATGGCACACCCGCAAGAAACATGTATAATAAAAATACCGTTTTCATTTGTACATATAGAAAAATAATACACATATACCTGCTGCTTGAAGCATCGCATAAATATTTATCTAAACAAAAACCACACATTTTAATCAAAGTATATAAACCTCCTACATACTAACTCGAAGAGATAAATTATTGGTTAAGCACGTCGATTCGATTCGTCGATTCGTCCATTCGTTCGTTCGTCCTCATAGTTTTTCCGTCTTTTGGGCGGGTATTCGAGTAGGCTTTGACCTCGGCAAATGATTCGTCTGAATCAAATATTTTGTTTTTTATGCATTTTAAAACATTGAAGACACATGAAATTCATTCGTTCATTCATATGAATGGATGAACCGAATAGTGAGTAACAGGCTTAAAAGTAAAGCCACTCACTATTCGTTCCATTAGTCCGCATATGTGGAGGGTCCGGTTCATCTATTCGTTTCGTTGCGCTACGATACCGTCTTTTGAGCGAATAATCATGTAGGATTTGATTTCGGTGCATCATTCGTTCGGAATTAATCTTTTGTTTTTTGTGTATTTTCAAACGCTGAAAGGCATGAAATAGAAGTTAATGAATAGTGTGGATCAAATATTCGTCAATTCGTATGAAATAATCGTCAATTCGTTGATGAAATTTTATGTGCACGTACACAAAGTACGCACTAATCTCATGTCGGTTTTTTCAAGTGATCTCCAGTGCATAATTATTTCTGTATATTTTGCAATATTGTCTTTTTTACTCCTTAAATTCTAGTTTTGTAACCGATCTCTTCGTTTCATTCCGAGTATACTTCTTTCTTTCCATAGCTCGCTGCGAACCTTTTAGACGACTTGTATTTGGTTTTATTGTTTACATTATTTCTAGTCCATACGAAACCACTGGTAGTATAAACATGTTGGACATTCCTCCAGAAAAGATGGTTAGCTCTTTGTTTCTCAACATCTAATTTCCCAAAGGCAACCGATTTGAGCGTAATCCGCTTCGTGATTTTCACCGTTTGATCCAGAGAAATCATCTGAATTCATAGTTTTTGTTTACTAGAGATTCATTTTTTAATTCGTATATAACATTAGGGATTAATATGCGAAGGGCGAATGATCCTTTTGAATGCACCCTTCAGTGCTAGGCTGAAAAGTTTTGGGGATATCGTATCCCCAGGTCAAACCCTTCTTTTTATATTTATTTTTCAATCTTAATCGTTTCACCGAGTTTCATTTGTATTGTTGCGTTCTGGTAGTTATCTTTACTTTTTTAGAGTACCTGGAATCTAATTTCTGCATTAGTGTTCTGCAGATAATCGTTTGTATTAAAGCCTTTTCGGAATAAAGTTGATAAAATTCCAATTTACTTGTTAGTCGGTTGGTAAATGGCTTTGTGAACAGTGTATTAAGTTACAAGAAAAAGTACTTCTCTTTAATAATACCAGTTATAGTCATTATTAACTAAATTAGGAGCATTTTGATGGTTGTTTTTTTTTTGCTGGCAATAATGTTGTCACTTTTTCTTCTTAACTTGTCATATTGGTTCTGATTCACTGATCCATTGTTGTCAGCAATACTATCAATTTCATACGCGAAACTTGTAGAAGGCAAGGGCCAAGGCGGGGGCGAATTTTCCTTCGAATTTTCTCCTGTAGAACATAGAATTTGGTTGGCAATGCGTTTTTTGTTCTCCATGGAATCATCCACATATGATTCTGCAACTTTTGTCGAATGCCATCTCCCGAGACGTTTCAAATTAGTAATATCCACTACAGCGTCGGCCAATATAGTAGCCGAAGAGCGTCTATAACAGTGTCCAGTAAAGGTCTCTGGATTTGGAAGTCTCAAAAAAGCAGCCAGGTCCAATGACATCTTAACAAACTTATTAATGCTAACAGTTTGAGTAGTACTTGAGTACTTTTGGGACGCCGAGACATGTACTTCTTGATTAAATTAAGTTATAACAAAGCTTCTACTCTCGTGACTTTTGTCTGGTATTTTCACCAGAAACAAATCTTCTTGTTCGACTACGTTTTCACACAACAGATGAGTTAATTCTTCACGCCTGCAGGCTCCAATGATTCCAATTAGTGCGACTTTGCTTAGTAAATAAGTATCGTCAGGCGCAATGCTTAAAAATTTTTCAACATGTTCGTGGTTTAAAATTTTGGACTGACTAAAATCTACCATTTTTTTTAAAAGCAATCAATTTAAAATGCCTGCTAATATCAACGTTTTTCTTAATTTTTAGCATAGATTTTATCATTTAGTACTTGGACCACGATGTAGAAGGTTGAAAATTCTTGAAAGTAAACTAGAAGCACCTATATTGTTGATTTTTTTTGTTGGTGCACCATTTGATGAACTTTTCGTATCCCTGAATGTATCTGACTTTGGATTTTTCTGGAAGCAAATCCAAATCTACTTCTTTTGCTGTGTTCATAATATATTCTGGAACCCCGCCTTGCATGACCAGATTGTCAAATTCAATTAAATCCATTATAATAATGCAAAATTACAGAAAATACGCACATATAAAAGCAATTAATGACAAATAAATATGCCGAAATGTCAGTTTGTTGATTTCTAATAATCGACTTTAGGCGTTCTTAGTAACTTGGAAACCTGGTAGCTAATCAAAACGAAATGTATTAAGCCTACTACACACTCTGAGATATGTATAAAAGACGGTTAATTAATAAAGTAATAAATAATAAATTAATTATGAAATTGATTTTTCCGCACGGCTGTAAAAATATATTACCTCATTAACAGTATCTGTAGTAATTTTTCTAGCATTTCTCCACCGAACCTTAGTCTATTTGATGTTATTTTGTTTTCCAATACAAGAAAATGGCTGAGTCAATAAAAAAACATCGAGTCAATCACTTTCCAAAATATTGAGTCAACCACTTTCCAGCATTAGTTACGCCAAACCATTTCCTGCAGAGTTACGCCAACTATGTAATATTATTTAAAATAAAATAAAAAAGCTGAATAAACACTTAGTTTAACAGTGTTCAACAAATGCAACAAAAGTCCTGAGTGGACATCAAAACATGTTAAATCAAACACAGTGGCAGGGTTAAATGAATAAAAGAGGTTGCTTTATAGTACTAATAGAAATCTGAAGTAAGTACATGGTTGCTCTCTTTATACTTCCCTCCTAAAAGGGAAATATTATTAATGTAAAAAATCGCCCTCCCAGGTTTTTACACGTTTTCGGGTCCCTATATGCCAAAAAACATGTTTCTTCAATTCTAGCGATCTGTATGTCTATCGGTCTGTGCGTCATAGTTAAAAAACTATTTACCCGATTGACTTCAAACGTTGGTCAAAAATTAAGGGTCATATGGAGATGATCTGGTAACATTTTGTTAAAAATCCAGTTTAACTGAAATTTTGCACAAAAATCAAGTATCACTTAGGAATCAACTGGTAAAATTCAGCCTGAAAAAAACTACTTATTAGATTGATTTCAAATTTTGTGTAGGAGATGAACTTGTAAAATTGTGGTACAAATTCAAGATACGGAAACATATGTTCACGTTTAGCCGTCCCTAGATGCCAAAAAACATGTTTTCTCAATCCGTCGGTTCTGACCAATGACGTATAATATGTCGTTGGTTCTGACTGTATATATTCGCAGCATAGCTAAAAAACTACTTACCCGATTGACTTCAAATTTTGGTCAAAAATTAATGGTCATATGGGGATAACCTGGTAACATTTTGGAATGAATCCTTATTAAATTAATTTAAAATTTTGTGTACAAGCATTAAGTGTGATATAAAGATAAAGTAGATAAATTATAGTGCCAATTCAAGTTGGAAAAAAACAATGCATGATTCTTGAAAAAAAGATAAATTCTAAAAAAATACATTAGATATCAATATTTAAAATTAGCTATTTCTTAATAACCCATTTATTATGTAGAGGCACAAAAAATCAAAATTATTTCAGATATATTTATACAATCGTTTTTAACAAAGTCCTTTTTAAAAAAATCTGTTTTTGTTCTACCTCTCACATACATTAGATTAAAGCAACTAGCTCCTAAAACTTAAATCCCGCAAAAAAACATACATACATACATATAAATTGGAGTTGAATTTCAAGAAACTGGCACTTAAATCTCATAAGAGTTTAGTTGCAGAAAATATAGCTATATGCAGAGCTATATTTTATGTGGTTTGGTTGAATTCGGGGAAACAAACTGTTTAAAAATATTCCAGGAACGTGTTTTTTTGCTATAAACACTGTGACTTTTGTATTTTAAATACATATATGTCTTTTAGAGTTTATAGGGTTTGGGGTACCAAACTATGTTGGCTCAAGCAATTAAAAAAAAATTAAATATAAAATTAACTAGGTTTTTTCGAAAAACGATTCTGCATCAAATAAAAAAGGGCTCTATAATAACATAATTATCATATATTTTAGGACTTTTTTTAATTAGTGTAAGTACTTTTTAATTGTAAAAAAAGTCCTAAAATTTCTGATAATTATGTTATTATAGAGCCCTGAAGAAGAAATGAATTATTTCGAAAGCCTGGCTATTAGAAAATAAATTTACTATAGACTTTTTGGCCGAATCCCTGTTATTACTTTATACTATATATATATATATATATATATATATATATATATATATATATATATATATATATATAAATATATATATGTTCACTAATGTCGTTCTGAAAAGAACAGTTTTGCTGACTTCTCGCCAAAATCACATTTAGCATTTTCGAAGCTTTCCTTCTCGCGTCCAAATAGAAACCAAAGTGTTAGTGACTGCGAGCTTCCTTTTTATACCCCCACTCGGGACTGAAGGTTATATCTGAGCGGCCGTTGGTGATTATTTATGTTTTCTCGATGTTACTGTTGTTGTTGCGCTAATTCCGTTTGATTTTTTGTGATTTTAGATTTGTCGATTATTATCTTCCATACTGTCTATAGTTTTAATGATTCGTCCCTTTTATTTAAAACGCCTTGTTTTTCTATTTCTATGGCTTCTCAGATTACTCTGGTGTTATAATGCTCTATATTAGCAATCTCCCTACACCCATTGAAATTTATTTTTATCAATGGAAAGTTAACAGCAGGAACATATTTAGACATGCCTCAAAATTGAATTAGGGTTTTGTGTCGTTAATTAGTCCCCGCATTTGTCATTTTTTTTAATTGTAAAAAATACTCTATGATAAATAGATTAGATAAAAAGTAAAAACTTGTAACATTTCCCACTTTTTCCCCGAAAAAAAAATCGAAAAAGTTCGCAGAATTCACTACTTTTCCATGCAAAAACTCTGTATTATGAGCAGTGTTGCCAAACTCAACTGATTTTCTATAGGTTTTATTAAAAAAAATCCTTGCTTTAATATAGACCCGAAATTTTGTAGGCGCGCTATCGCGCGCTTTTTTACAACAACCCTAACCAATCCTAGCACTGGGTTCGTTAACGACCGAGTTAATGAGACGAATTTAAATATACCAGAGATACAAAATTTAACTGTGCCAAAGTCACACCTAAAGAATGTTAATTATAAACTAACCCTGATAATTTTGAAGACCTAAGAAATCGTCTTATCCAAGAGGCATTGGAAGAGTCTACAGATATGAAAATTATATTTTCGACTTGCACTCTGCCATGCAGCAGAAGGAAAACAATTTCAATCTTTTATTAGATGAAAGCCACATTTAGAAAGCTTTTATATATTGTATTGTTTTTTATTACTTTATTATTTATTATTATTTAAGTCTTTATTATTTTTAACACTTGTTTTGTAGGGATGAAATGTATGTGACACTAAAATGCGTAAGGTAGACACAGGTATAGGCTTCCTTTACAAAATTTAATTATTTTTTCCTGGTTCAAAATAATATTTTTTTTATCAAAACATACTTTTAATTGATCAAGGAATCCGCAAAAAATAAATGGTGTTACATAACAAAATAAAAACATAGTGTCAATACTTGACAAGTGGTAGGTCTGACAAAGGCGCAGATGTCACCAACGAATGTCAAATCCAGTTTTTACCCCTATATCCCAAGTTTGAAGCACTTCGATAGAGAGAAAAATGGCCGTTGCCGAACTTTTGTAGCACACTGTGTAACATGCTCTACGTAAAAATATAACCTTTTCCGACATATTTAAGGTAAAATATCCCATTTTGCTTAACTTTAGATATGCGTTAAAAAAATGTATTGTTTCCATGTAAAATATACACAGCATTGAATAATATCGTAGAGTCTGCTTTGTTTGTTAGTACCAACCTTCTAAAAATAGCTTTTTCTGTTACTCTGTAATAAAAAAAACATTATTTATAGTAATGCTCGCAGAAATAACGTTACTGTTATGATAATTAAGAATATTATTAATAATGTAATTTCCATGGAATCGGCTCCAACGTGCGACACGTCGAGCGTTAAAATGTTCCGAAGTAGGCTGGGCCAGATAAAAAAAAACGGCAAATTATGAATGATCGGCTGGCAGTAACGCTATTATTTATGTTTTTAAAAGCTATGTTATAAATAGTTATTTATAAATAAATATAAATTATTATACACAACCCGCTTGAAAGAGCACTAACATATTCGCATGATTTACGTGAGACATTACACTCCTACGTTATATGACACTTTCCATGATTTTATGTATAATTCCGATACATTTTTCAACGCTTATTTAAGATATTGATCCAAATGTTAATATGTATTATATTATTTTTATTTATTTACTACCATTTTTTATTACTTAGAGAGATTATAAAAACTCGGTAAATTTCCTTTACACTACCCGGAATTTCGCTCATTATGAATATTTCCTTTCATTAAGAATAGCAAAGTGTTACCCAATTAAGTTCCGCACATAGTCATTTAGTATACTGTCTTTTCAAACATTTTTATTGATCGCCATTTTGTTTCACCATATTTTTTGGACATGATTTAAAATAAATTGATTTTTTTTACACTGATTTTTTAATACCGCCATTTTGAATTCGTACCAGTTAATCTATGTTTTTTGATTCTTTTGACATTTTATTTGGCCGCCATTTTCTTTCTCCGACTTGAATTCGTACCATAATTTTACCAGTTAATCTCTATATCACACTTAATATATGTCCAAAATTTAAAATTTTTCAAATAAGTAGTATTTTAGACTGATTTTTTTAAACAATTTATTAGGCAGCCATTTTGTTTTGCTGTCTTGGATTCATACCAAAATATTACAGGATGATTCCTTGGTTTTTGTGCAAAATTTGAGATAAACTAGATAATCTGTTTTTTAGTAATAATTTTTTTTAACATTTCACTAGGCTACCATTTTGTTTCGTCATACTGGATTTTTATCAAAATAATTCCAGGTCATCCCCACATAATCCTTAATTTTTGATCTAAATTTGAAGTCAATCTGTTAAGTAGTTTTTTATCTGTGCCGCGAACAGGCAAATCGGCAGACAGACGGACCGACGGAATTGAGAAAACACGTTTTCCGGCATCTAGGGACCCCGAAACGTGAAGATCTCAAACAATCTCGGAGGGTGATTTTCTCACGATTCCAAACTTCCATTTTACGAGAGAAGTAATAAATTCAATAAGTAGTTTTTACATTAACGCACACCGCTGTTGTGTTGTGTGATTTTGAATTCCTAGCAGTTTATCCCTTTTTATATCACATTTAATTTTTCTGCAAAATTGTCAATTCAATTGAATAAGACTTAAAAAAATTGCCGCTATTGTGTTCCGTCATCTTGAAATGGTACCATAACTTTACCAGTTTATCTCTATATCACACTTAATGCTTACATAAAATTTAAAATTAATCTAATAAGTAGTGTTTTCAGGCTCATTTTTTAAGTATTTTATTAGAGCGCCATTTTGTTTTACTATCTTATATTCATACCAAAATGTTACCAGACTAGTTTATTCTAGTAATATTTTTTTCAAGCTGCTATCTTGCTCTGGCATATTGGATTGCTATTAAAATAGTACCAGATCATCCCTATATGAGCTTTAAATTTTGACTAAAATCTTAAGTCAATCTGATAAGTGGTTTTTAAGCTATGCCTCGAACTGACAGGCAGGCACACAAACCGACAGACGGACCGATGGAATTGATGATAAATCTTATTTTTGGAACCTAGAGACGCTAAAACGTATATGTAAAACCTAAGAGGGTGATTTTTTGACGATACACACACTCTGTTGGCCGCCATCTTGAGTTAGTAGCACAATTTTTCTAGTTCACTATACCATAATTAGTTATAGTATACAATTTGAAATTAATCCTTTAAGTAGTTTTTTCAGGCCGAATTTTTAAATATTTTATTAAGCCGCCATTTTGTTCCGGCATCTTGGATTCGTAACAAAATTTTACCAGTTGGTTCCTACATAATACTTGATGTTTGTGCACAAATTGAGATACATTAGATAAGTAGTTTTTTATTAATAATTTTTTTAACATTTCACCGACGAAACTAAGAAAACATGTTTTCGGCATCTAGAGACCCTGAAATGTAAAGATCTGAAAAAATATCGGAGGGTGATTTTTTCACGATTACAATACTTCCCTTTTACCAGGGAAATAAAAGGTCAGAATAGATCAAATTGCTATACGTATTTGAAGTTAAAAGAAAACTGATCGAAAATGGTTATGTTTTTACTTGTTATATAAAATTTGCTTAGTTTCCGTGGATTTTAAAAATGTAGTAAAATACAGATTACTTTATTCAAAATAAGAAAAAACTTTTTTATTAGATGTTAGGTTTTTTTTTTCTATGTCTTATAAAGAAGGGGATATGAAGCATTTTTTTTTTTCCTTTAGATCACTCTGTGCAAGAAGACATTTCACAAAGTACAACCTTTAATATTCATTTGGATATATGGAAACCGTATTTCAATTTTGTCACCATGCACTCACAAGCCAAAATTAAATGCCTCACTCTCCCCGATTAGAATCCGACTTTATTCCGGTCTCTTAGCAAGTTAGCGGGCTCATTTCCCGATGTCACTAGTGCGGAAGTTACGCTTTCCCGATAGAAATGTATCGATCGCCCAGACCGATCATGTTATTATTCCAGTTTCGGTTTCGAGTCCGCTGGGATTTGAATTCGGGATTTCGAGTAATCCACCCCTCGGGATGCGTAAATCCCTTTCAACTATCCAATCATTGCTTTTCGTTATTGTCTGGTGCCCCCGAAGCTGTTTTTCTTTATAGATTTAACAAGTTGTTCTTGCTTACAGGGTGCATCAAGTTGTGGATTAAGGTGAAACAAACCAGTTGATTTAAATGAACATTTTATATATTTTTGGCCAATTGGATGCTTTCTTCTTGATGTAGTTACTATGACAACTACTAAATTTTCTAGATGAAACATGAACATATGTATATTTCAATTTCACTTGCCTTAGATTTCTTTGTTTAAACATGGTGGGATTACAAAGGAAGCAAATCCTAAGAATCTGCATCGCACAACGACCGTGATGTGTTTTTGATTATTTTTTTTAATAAAGTATGAGTGGGGATAAGAATAGTTATCCCCGAAAAGTGAAGCATCTGCACTAGTTATTTTCCTAACAAGTGCGTAAAGTGATACTTTCCCGCACGCAAAAGTAGTTAGATAAACGACGCGAAGCGAGTGTTACAAATTTTACAAACTGTTTACCTATTTATATAGGTAGGTTCTGAGCGCGGGTAAAACAATATTTCTTATACGTCATAAAATTGTAAAAAAACTATATATAAGAAATAATATTACTTCTAAGTATTAACAATTTTAATATTGAAAGTACAGTTTGTGACACACCTTTTCCTTCTGGTATTTCTTCATCCGGACTATCCATTTTAAGCAGAATTACTTTTTTTGAAGCTTTTTTCAAATGATTGAATGTTAGTATTTTGGTTGACATAGCATAAAGACTGAAATTGTCAAAATTGCAAGGTGGCAAAGAGAATTTATTGTTGTCTTATTTGACACTGACAAGTAATGATACAGGTCGTTTAATAAGTTATTAAATTATAGTAATCTAATATGGAGTAAATTTGCCTAAATTCTCTACAAGCATAACAAAAAACACAATGAATCTTTATTTTTTGAATATTATTTAATGCTGAAAATATTAAAATATCTACATGTCCTGTTTAAAGTCGATAATTTTGAAAATAAAAAAGTGTGCGAGTTTCCGTGCGCAAAGTTCAACTTGTAGAAAAAATATGTTACCGTAATTGTCGAGTCTGCACATGAGCAAATCATGTTGCTAAAGGTAAATTTTATCTACAAATTTTACAACTGTTACAAATTAAGGTTTGAAAAAAAACTATTCATAACAGTTCACATCTGGATTATTGGAATTTAAAATTAATATTAGTGAGCAATCAATATTTATTTACAAAAAAAAATAAAATATAGGTAATTCTTATTAAATCAACTTCAACTTCAATAATTATTCAAAAGAGACACGCAACATTCAGGGTATTTACTTTGTATTTACATCTTTAAGCCGATTTTAAGGACGCTGCCGGCAGTGAAGATATGTTTACAAAATAGTCCTAAACTAAATAATTCGGAGAATTATGGAAAAATCCCCGCACGAAAATATATTTGCTGCATAATCTGCAATTTCATCAAGGAGAATCAGCGAGTTTCAATATGCATAAAATAAATAACATTGAAGGATGTTCTCAAAAAAAATACACATTTCTAAATAACACTTTTATTTCCACTTTATTTACAGTTTTCAGTCCTTAAATGAATCACAAATTAAAATACATTGAATAATAAATGCCTAAACTTTAAATTAATATTCACTGGATAGCAGGGTTTTTTATAATTTAGGTGAGTAATCATTGTCCTGAAATTCTTCTTTGGGTCCAACCGAGGATTCATTTATATCTTCTATTTTATATTTCAAGTTTTCTCTTCCGGAATTTCTTGTTCGTATATCAAACAGACACGCTAAACACTTTGTCAATTGCAAAAGAATTTATCAAGTAAGTAAATATCATTTCTGTTCTTGCGCATGGTCTGTTCAATACATTCCGGTATCTTTTTTGTAAAATGGCTTCCGTGTGTAATACTCAACCTAAAAAACAACAATATTCTCTTGACAAAAAATTTTTGAATTTTCTTCACGATTTAAATTGTATTTAAGTAGTCCCTAAGAGGCACACCAAACTATTGGTCTTATCTAATAGAACGGTTAAAACGGCAATTTAATTTGAAAATTGAATCGCCAGTAGTTTATGTGCAAACCGGTCAAATTGCATATTTCATTCATTAAATGTTTTTATTGTCCTTAAAAAGCACTAATAATATTTTGTTAAAAGGTTCTACTTAATTTCCTAATCATAAAATATCATGTTTATTTTCATAATTAAATGTAGATAAAAAGCAATTCTATCCATAAGGAAAACCAAATACGAAAGTTTATTTAAAAAACCTAATTTAGAATTGATAATATTTTATTTTCAAATAAAATAAAATTTATTTCATTTTTGAATAATATTTCTTAATAAAAAGAATTATTATTAGTGGTTGGTTTAAATACGAAATAAGTTTTTATTTAAAAATAAAATTATATTAATTCTTACTCATAAATCAGCTTTCTGTAACTTTGGCTTTGCATAATTGCATTTTTTTAATTAAGAAATAAATTTAATTTAAAATTAAGAATTTAAATAGAATTTCTTAATCAAAAATATTTAGCGTCATTTTAGAGAGAATAAGAAACCTACATTTAAGAAGTTAAAACTTTCAACATGATCGGTTTGCACAAAAACTACAGACTATTCAATTTTCAAATTAGTGCCATTTTACATGGACTCAGTGGCGTATATAAGGAGGAGCTTGGGATCAACGGGGGGGGGGGGGGGGGGGCGCCACTTTTATTAAAGCTAAAATCATAGAAATAATATAAAGTAGTTCTATATACGGCACTGCATGGAGTACGCTCCATGTCAGTTCTACGAATTTGCTTTCAGATGCAACCAGTGTGTAGAGGTATGAAAATGTATCTTCATAATAAACAGAGTATCATCCTTGGATTAAGGGTTTTATTTTAATAAACGGAGATCGGCATTGCCCGAGAGGCATATATTTTTAGACTAATAAAATAATAATATTAGTTTCTTATTTTGTTAGTTTAATGAATTATGAAACAGATAATTGACAAGTATAGCTCATTTCAAAAAGATAGGGAGTTGTAAATTTTGGAAAATCAAGAAAGCTCGTCTTCTACAGAATGAACAAATAGAACATTGTACTATAAATTCTAACATATTTTTACAAATATTATTTTGGCTATAAAAATGTTTATAAAAAAATGAAACCGACTTTAAAAAAAGCACAGAAAGTGAAAAATAATATTTTATTCGACCTTGAAAATTTTACTCCGTGAAGTCGGTGCCTAACTAATAAAGACAGTAAGAATTGACTGAATAAATGATTATATTTTAGTGATTAAGTAATTAAAAATAAGTTTATCGCCGACTTCACGGAGTAAAATTTTCAAGGTGGAATAAAATATCATTTTTCACTTTTTACTGCATTTTTTGAAGCCGATTTCATTGTTTTATAAAAATTTTTATAAAAAATCAGGTTTAACAAATGGTCCCCTGCATAATATTTTTTCCTGAGATAATCGTGAATGCGTAGAATCGAGATGCGAGAGTAGAATATTAAAAAACTTCTTGCAATTTACCTTGGCGCATAAAACAAAATGGCGCCCTACCATTTTTAATATTTTTTTAATATTCCTGCTATGAGACCACTCCGGCAGTATTCTGAGTGTCATCTGAAAATTTCAGCCAAATTTGTCAAACCATCGCGGAGTAATCGATGTATAAACGTAAAAAAAAACAACAATATGCCTGCCATTCTACAATTTTTAATATTTTTTTTAAATATCTGTGGTCCCACCACTACGGCAATATCCGGAATGTCCCTTGAAAATTTCATCCAAATAGATGTACAAACATAAAAGAAAATACATAGGGTCAACCCGATAACCTACTCCTTTTTTGAAGCCGTTTAAGAATTATAATGAGAGTAGTCGGTTATTAACGTTTTATTCATACCGAATGTTCGTTTTACGAAAATGTATAGTAAAATACTAGATTTTGATGTTGTACATTTTCATGGTCACCCTGTATATATGAAATTACATAACGGGATAACAAAAGAGATACCTTTTAGCAAACTGGGTTATATGTCTATTACACACAGTAATGCTTTAGTTTGAAAAGGGTATTTAAAAAATTGTAAATTTAATTATAAAACTCGCTACCTTTATGGCCCTTATACCTGCTTTTTAGTTTAAGTATAGTATATTTAGATAATAAAAACAAGATCAATTGGCATCAAAAATTACAAAATGAGAAGAGACACACCTATAAGAAACATGTTGAACTAAATAAATTAGTTACCTCTTGAAACATTTTTGGAATATCGAGCTATGGGCCTTATATTTAAAATGTTAAATGGCTTGACTCCGGGTTACTTGACAGATAAACTTATTAAACACACACCTCGTAATATGTGTCATTGGCTTTAACTCTTTATCTACATAAATTAACAAGATGGAGCTAATTCAAATATAAATTATAATAACATTTGAAAGCTACCATCACACACAGTAATAATGTATTATTATATAAAGGTATTTCTCTTTATAATTATATGACCCTAATTGTGATATATGTGTGAAATTAACTTATTTTTATATTCGCTTTTAGCTTGACCATATACTTTTATTTGCATTTGTTTTTGTATTTTTTTTTTGTTATATATTATAACAAGAAGTTATTTTATCATTGTTTCAATATGGTGAAATTATTTGCCTCTCTGTGTTCGATATACAGGACTTTTTATAATTTTAAACACCAAAAATAACTCATGATTCTTAGTACTAGCTAAACTTGATTAAATAGAGGATTTAATAATAATACATACATCACGCAAATAATGCAATCAACAAAAACGGACGTTTTGCAGTTGCGTTAAGCAGATAAACCGCTTTTACTCTTTACCAGAATACAGATTGCTTTTTTCAAAAATTAGAATTCAAATGTATCTTAAGTCAGAGAGTAAAGAGGATAGGAGCGATTTACTTAAGACAAATCATGTAATTAGCGCTTTTTACGAGAAATCCTAAAATATCTATATAACAGGCTATCGATTTTAGATTTTATACATTTAATTGTTTTCCAAATTTTGTGAAAAAAAGCATCGTATATTATTTTAACGCGTTACATTGCTTTTGGAATCAATCCTTTTTAAGTGCTATATGACCCATTAGTTATTGAACAGCCGCAATAAAGTTTTCCGGATATATTTCGTTGACTGGCCTTAGATTTAAAGTTTTTATAGCTTACGAAAAACGCTCATTAACAAACATTTAATATCATTTAATCTGTGTTATTTTTAAAACTTCCGAGGGCAAAAGATTAACAAAACAAAATGCAGAAGCGTACGCGACTACAGTAAATTGAACTAATCTCCAGACCAAAATGCAGAATCTACTTGGACCGCAGGCAAGTCCCTTATTGTTAGAATTTTCCAAGTTAAAAGTCAACATATAAAACCACGGGTTTAGCAAACATAATATTCACTTCATATTTCTCTTTAAAGCAAATAAAATTTCAAAACTTGTTGAAAGAGGATCTGGGGTTCTCGGTTACGATCACAAGTAATAAAGCGTAACGAATGTGTATCTGTTTACTTTGAGAGTTCAGAAATGACTTCCTTAGTTTCAGGTATTTATCGAAATATTATAATTCAGGGAAAAACTATTTACATTCAGCTCTGCTAGTTAATATTAAAGTTAAAAAACTATATACAAAACTACTTATCAAACTGACTTCAAATTTGGCACGAAAATCAAACGTAGTATAACGATAAACCTCTAAGATTTTGGTATGAATCGATTATAACGGAAGAAAAAAATGTTTAAAAACCACTATCAAGAAATTATTTATCCAACTGACTTTAAACTTTGCACAAAAAGCAAGTGTAAATAAACTGGTAAAATTTTAGTGAAAAATCTAAAATGGTGGCGTAATAACCCGTTAAAAATCATTATTAACCTTTGAGGCCATTTTTAATAAAGAAAATGAGAAATAACACGATGTATTATTTTTCATTTAAAAAAATCGGTAAACTCCCTTTACTCGGAACTTCCCTTGTTTTGAATTTTTTCTTTTATTAGGAATAGTGAAATGTGTCCCAATTTAGTTCCGCACATGGTCATTTTGTAACATAAACATATCGACGCTCGCAAATAAGAACATCGCAACTCAATAATGTTAATTTTTCAGGAAACAGGTTTAGAGTTTCAAGGGTTTTTCATAGAGAGCAATGCGATCTTTGAAAAATAAGGTATAAAATTTGGTCACAATCTAAACATGATATGTAGGAATCTTATCTTACATGTTTTATATTTTAAAAACTTGTGTATCTCAAGATACACGCGAACATGGTGAGTAAATATATTTTTTGTCAATGAAAAATTGCCATTCTAAAGATTAAAAACTTTCAAATTACGAGCATTTTAAAAATTAATACTTAAAATTAAATATAATGCATGATATAGAAAAGTATATTTTTAGGTTAGGAATATAAAACAATTACTTAAAAAATGCAAAATATTTGATTTTAGGAGACAATAACCGTGACATAAGTACTACTTTTAGATACTAGCAAGAAATTTCTTCATCATCTTTATCCTCATCCCCTTCAATTGGTCCTTGAGGAAGGTTTTTAAATAATTTTCTACGTACCTATTACAAGATTTACTAAAAACTTTCCTCTTGAACTCATAATGTCTATATTTGATCAAGATTATCACTTAAATTTTGCAGAAAATATAAAAAACAACACTCAAAACACATCGTCTCTACAGGTTGTAAAGAAAGATTACAATAATCGTAACTAATGAGTAGTAGCATCTTTACTCGAATCGACAAGTTTACAAGAGGTGTCGTTCGAAGTATGGTATGAAAAATAACATCGTATTGTACATATACCAGGCTATTTTCATCTGATTTCAAATAATTTTTCTTGCAACTTAAGATACGATTAAATTAATGCGCTTTTTGTAATTGTAAATGTAGTTACGATTTTATTTCGGCCAATTTTGTACACGCTTCAGATACGATAAAACTACTTTTTGTAAAATAGGGTGGTTTTTTCAAAAAAATCGTTTTTTTAATTAATCGAAAAATCAGACATTTTTACATAGAAAAGTGGTCTTCACTCATTTTTGCAAAAAATCGAGATACAATGTTCTTATTTACGAACGCCGATATACCTACTCTGTCTTTTCAAACACTTTTATTTTGCGACATTTTGTTTCTCCATATTCGATTCGAACCAATACTTTATCAGTTTCTACCTATGACACACTTGTATTTTAGGCATAATTTAAAATAAATTGTGTAAGTAGTTTTTACACTTTTTTTTAAGAGGGAGGGTGATTTTTTCAAATATTTTATTTGGGCGCCATCTTGAATTCGTACCACAATTTTACCAGTTCATTTCTATATCGCACTTAATTTTTGCACGAAATTTGAAAGCAATCTAATAAGCACTTTTTCAGGCTGAATTTTTATATATTTTATTAAGCCGCCATTTTATTTTTTCACCTTGGATTTGTACCAAAATTTTTCTAGCTAATATCTACGTGATATTTGATTTGTGTATAAGATTTCAGGTAAATTGGACTAGTAGTTTTTTAGTAAATTATTTCAACATTTTACTAAACCGCCATTTTGTTTCGCCATATTGGATTTTTACCAAAATATTACCAGGTCTATCCCATATGATCCTAAATTTTTGGCCAACATTTTAAGATAATTAAAATTATCAAATATAATAAGGGAATGAATAAAAAAATATTGTTTCTATTTTCTACTTTTGTTTAAGTTTTTCATCTCTGAATTGAGAGATTATTTAAATTTGTTAGCTTTATCGACTAACTATACTAATATACTAACTTAAAAAAATATTGTGTTTTTATGTTTAAAACGGAAACCATTTTTAGGACCGCACCTAGTTATTTAATAATATGTACGTATAAAATTTGTGTTATTTTCCGTTTTTCTGTAAAATTTCTTTACCAATGACATACCTAGGATGATGTTTCGTGGAAGGGGGAGAGTTTCAGAAGATTAGTAGATTATAAGGTCCAACGATATGATAGAAATACTCATATACTTTACTCCAAACTGAGTGTTAGAGTACTTTACGACTCTCATCCAACACTTCTTCTGTATCTCTTTGGAACGGGGGTATAGTTAAACAAGTGTTCTCCTAAAATGTAGAAAAATGCCATATACGTTATGATAATTCTAAATTTTTTTTTAGGTATTTCTTGATTCTGAGTTCGAAACGGTTCTGTAGGCCGTTGTTGCACACGGGAAATGTCGCAAAATGTTTCAGTCAACATTTATTTGGAAAGCGTTCTTTGTTGCAAATTCTTAATGTGTTAGGAGCAATTTTTCCAAGCTGTATACATTTTTTAGCCACAGCCCGATGTTACCGTCTCTTTGCACGATAACATATCTTCGTCGTAATTATCGAAGAGAATGGCTAAATCGTGAACTTCAGCCATGGAATCCGAACAAAATAGGGACTGAAATCCAAGGTAATCTTTATGAATTTTATACTTTTCATTTATTTACTGAATATTTATGTCCAAAAAGGGGAAAATACGGAAACTCTAAAATAAACTTAGGGAAAGGAAGATAAATGCTGAAAGTTGGCCCCTCTTCCTGTTAGACGTGGTACGATTATAATCCCACTTATTTTGTCTGCTACACCGTATACGTCTCTAAATATTTCCAGATATATTTTCTTCGCCTAATCTAATGCCTTGTAATTATTTTTTGAAAATTCAGCTAGATCTATGTTTCTTTAAGATCTAGATTTTTTTTAATTGCGTAGAGCGGCGAAAGGGACTGTAAAGTAAAATAAAATATATTAATATTATTGCTCCCAACGAAACTCACGAGCTAAAAGTGTAATTAAATGCCGATCGTGTTATTAGATAGCGGAATAGCTGTTTCTGTGATAGCATCTTGTGCCACTGCCCTAAATGGGTTTCGCTATTCTATGGAGGCCTGACGAGATCTAAAAAGAGCGAAATCGTGGTCGTTGATTGTCTAAACTGGATCATTGCTCCTTTAGAATTGCAGGATACGTTGCAGACAGAAATCGTTTTATTCTTGTTACACGTTGGGATAACATGAAATAAAAGATATTAACATCATCGCTCTCAACGAAAGCCAGGAGTCAATAGTGTAATTTAGTCCCGGTCGTGGTATTAGCTAGCGGAATAGTTGTTTTTGTGGTTCCATTTTGTGGCTGCCAAATATTAATATCATATATATTATAACAATATCATATTTTTTTTTCAATAAGAAAAAATAGTTATTAGTTACTAAGTAGGGTCAATATATATATATATATATATATATATATATATATATATATATATATATATATATATATATATATATATATATATATATATATATATATATATATATATATATATATATATATATATATATATATATATATATATATATATATATATATATATATATATATATATATATATATATATATATAATATAATGAGATAAGTGTGCAAGATATGGGAATATTTTTTATTAACTATATAATCAAAAAAAAAATATTGCCAAAAGTTGGTGCATCCTCGATAATCATATAAAGTGTACTTAGAATGGTTGCAAGTTAAACAGCATACAGGGTAGGTCAAAAAATATTAAAATCATGCAAGAGTCTTTACTCTTATATGATTATCTGTATCTTAGTATAGGATTGCAGGTTTGTCAATTAATGCTTACGGTTATTTAATAACAATTTTATAATTTTGCACTTCAAATGAAAGTTTTTTAATGTGCATATTTTCTTCAGAAATGCTACATCTTGTTAAAAAGAATATTGGCGAAATTTCCAAGTGGTGTTTAATATCGTTGCAACAAACCTGAAGTTTGTTATTCCCTAAAAAATTAAAAATCCAAGTTAATCTCACAAGTATACTTAAATTTGAACGGAGTTTTGCGAATCTGATCTGATTTTGATTAAACTGTGAAAGTGTTTATATGATAATTATCAAAAAAATCAATTTTTCAAAAACTTTTGATTTTTTCCATAATAATGTTTTGGTATCCAGGCATAACTTTTGATGCTAAATAACTTTTCTTAATAACATTTTGCTGAATCTTTTGAAATAAGGGTACTTTACTCTTGCATGATTTTAATATTTATTTCCATATGTTGCACACTTAAGTGACCACACTGTATATATATATATATATATATATATATATATATATATATATATATATATATATATATACCTATGGGTCTGCAGCCGTTTTCGATTTTGTCATATCGAGCAATAACAAGCGAGTTAATTGTTCAGATCTCCCTGGGTATAAGCCTGCCTGATGAGGGTAAAGGCCCAGAAATCACGATCACAGGAGGGTACCCTGTGACATAATTGAAAGCAATTCTTCTTGTAGGCTGTTTTGCACCTTGCAGAAATTATATATTATATAAATAATGAATTACTACTTAATTATTTATATTTAATCAGCATACAATACAATAGTTTGGTAATAATAAAAGTATGTTAAAAACTACAGGCTTATAATGCTGAAACTTATAGGTAGTAGTAGGTTTTACAATAAAAATAAAATAAATATCAAGTAGTAAAAGTTCAAATCCCACACGGAGATTTTTATTTTTTTAGTTCCTTTTATTCCTGATTATTTATACAGATTATAGGTTTTTAAACATTCATATTTTTGATAAAATACAGTCCTTTATGGTACAACATAAGGAAGGGCAGAAGAAATAAATCGAGAAAATCGAATTCAGAGACCTTTCTCTACTCCGAGTCTATAATAATGACAGTGAAACGGTTAATGTTTGAGTTTTTAAAAAAAGTGAAAAACTAATTAGATAATTTTCTAAATCTAGGTAAGATGTTTCCAAGGTTTTTTTTAAATTTTCATTTAACTGAATTGTTTAAAAAATGAACTAAAAAATGTCTTCTACTTACTGACTTTTGATGATGCGTTTTATGGATTTAGTTCCATATTATATCTATAAAATTTAATATGACGATTTCTAACGAAATATAATTCAATGAAGGAATATCGAAAGACAGACGGCACAAATAAAATCCCATAACTCTTCACATCGACCAAATTATCTCGTTTCTAGACGTTATTAGGGTGATCTCTGTGTTGTCACGATTCCGCTTTAAGTGGGAAGGGTGGAAGCGTATCTTATGAATCACGATGCGCTTCCGATAAAAGGAGCCCCTAATAGACAGACCGAGAGACAGTCAGTCAAATAAAGATGAGCGAAAACGGGCTTTTAGGGTTTTTGCTTGCTTAATCGTGAGTGATTCAGGGCATCTTACGATATTATTTGGGGATTTTTTGCCATTAAATAAACCTACGTTGTGTTTTCACTTTTTATTATTCTTGTTTGACTAAACTGCTGCATATAACAAGTGGATCACTAGTTTTTTTAGGATAAATTTGAAATAAAATCATTCGAAAACCGAGAGAGGTATCAGCATGCGCCTACTAGCATTTAATAAAATATTTTTTGTGAATTCATATTCATAAGTTTTTAGATTTATTTTTCTATTTTGAGTTGTCCTAATTTTTTCCAAACATCTGTAATTTTTCCAATATCTGTATTATAGGGTTATTATATCCGTTCCGCCGGAGACTAATCTTTATATACAACCGCAAAAAAAGATGTTGGGGACAATGTGAAGATCAAAAAAACAAAAAAAAAGCTTTTAGTTTCATATAGCATAAGTAAGGTATTTACAGTATGTTTTTCCGAAGAGAAGTCCTGCTACTATACTATACGATACTGGACTCACCTGTGGCTCAGAGCTGTATTCTGCAGAACTTGTCAAAAAATGGGACAAATACCGGATATGTGGTCAATACGGGACGCGATGGTCAGATACGGGACACATATGGCAACCAAACTTTTAGAAAACAACTATTTATAATTAGTGAAAGGTAATAATTTTTACTAAAGCATATACTGTATAAATAATTCGTCCAAAACTATTTAGTTTTTTTTATCTCAAGCCTTCGTTTTTATAGTAGCTTGCATAAAGTTGAAATATACCCGCTTTCTCAATATTTGTGCTCTGTAAGGATTAGAGCTGTTTTTTAATACAACGAAGTGGATAAATGCTAGTTGTTTTTCACAAATAAAAAAATCGGTAAATTTCCTTTACCTTAAACTTTCCTCGTTTTGAATATTTCTTTTTACTAGGAATAGTGATGTGCGACCCAATCTAGTTCAGTACATGGTCATTTAAGACACACACACATATATATATATATATATATATATATATATATATATATATATATATTTTTTTTTTTTTTTTTCATTCCGGGTGTACATCCGTTCACCACTGCCGTTCTGAAAAGAACAATTTTGCTGACAAATTGAATAAATATATTTTACATTATAAACGCCGCCATTTTGTTACGTCATGTTGAGTTCATTCCAGTTTATCTCTATATCACATTCAATCAAATACGATTTTTTTACGTTGATTTAAAAAAATATTTTGCCGCCATTTTTTTCCGTCATCTTGAATTTGTACCACAACTTACCAGTTTATCTCTATATCATACTTAATACTTGCATACAATTTGAAATTAATCTAATGAGGAGTTTTTAGGCCGATTTTTTAAATTAGGCCTCCATTTTGTAATATTTTTTTTTCAAAATTTGAGGAAATGGAATAATTAGTTTTGTTAGTAATAATTTTTTAAAGGTTCCCCTGGACCGCCATCTTGTTCCTAATATTCGATTTTTACCAAAATATTACCAGGACATCCCCATATGACCCTTAATTTTAGCCTAAAATTTGAGGTCACTTTGATGAGTAGTTTTTAATCTATGCCGCGAAATGACAGACAGACAGACCGATATAAGAAATTGATGAAAATATGCTAGGAACGCTAAAACCTGAGCATATTTTTTCACAATTTTAAATACATTATTTGGCCGCCATTTTGTTCCGCCATCTTGAATTAGTACTATAGTTTTATTAGTTACTCTCTATACCACAATTAGTTAATTTGAAATCATCCATTAAGTAGTTTTTTTCAGGCTGAATTCTGAAATATTTTTTGGACTCGTACCAAAATGTCACCAAAATTTTTTGCAGAATTTGAGATAAATTGGATAAGCAGTTTTTTAGCATTAATTTCACTAGGCCGCCATTTTGTTTTGCCATATTGGATTCGAACCAAAATATTATCAGGTCATCCCCACATGATCATTAATTATTGAGAAAACATATTTTTCGGCATCTAGGTACCTTGTAACGTAAACATTTTCGTAGGATGATTTGTTCACGGTTACAATACTTCCGTTTTACCAGAGAAATTATTTGGCCGCCATCTTGAATTCGTACCACAACTTTACCAGTTTGTCTCTATATTGCACTTAAAGCTTGCACCAAATTTAAAATTAATTTTATACGTAGTTTTTTTAGGCCGATTTCTTAAATATTTTATTAGGCCGCCATTTTGTTTTGCTATCTTATAATCATACCAAAAGGTTACCAATTCATTCCTATGTAAATTGGCATAGAGCCTAACTTATTTAATAGTTATTATTGCAGTATTGCTGGCAAACTTACCCAGAATTTAAATTCTTCTGTGGATCCACTTTCTTACTTTAATGCTTTCTCTGTGCCTGGATCATTCTATTTCTTTGAAACCGACCTTGTTGAGGTCAAAAGTTGCTTGCACGATATTAAAAACAAGAAATCATGTGGTGAGGATGAAATATCTGCTGGAGTGCTTTTGGAGTTGCCAGACTGTGCATTGGAGGTTCTGGCAACAGCTTTTAACGATTCTTGGGCCAGAGGAGAATTCCCAACTTTTTTGAAGTCAGCTGTGGTTATTCCATCACACAAGGAGGGTGAACTGACGGAACCGTCAAACTTTCGCCCAATTTCCTTGCTCTCGACTCTTTCCAAGGTCTTCGAAAAAGTTGTTAAAAGGAGAGTATGGAGTATTGATCACAGAATGTTGCTGCTAAAACTTGAACGTTACGGTTTTAGAGATAATGCTCTGGCCTGGTTCGAGTCCTACCTCTCTGGTCGCAGTCAGTCAGTTGTTATTTCTGGTGTGCAATCAACATGCTGCCACATCGACTGTGGCGTTCCACAGTGATCGGTGCTTGGACCTGTCCTTTTTTTGATGTATATAAATAATCTTGTACGTGTTCAAATTTCTGGCGCTTTACTATCTTTGCGGACGATACCTCCATTGCATGGCAACACAAAGATTCTATGCAATTGAAAAGTAATATATAATCTGACATTAACAGTATAAAACTATGGTGTGACGAGAACCGACTTTCCTTTAATACAGCAAACACAAATGTGGTTGGATTTAGCTGTAACATGCAGGGTATAAGTGTGGTGTAGATGGTGATCTTCGCTTTGAAGATCATATTTTAAAGTTGAGTGGGAGACTTTCCTCTGGTTGTTTTGCAATTAAGATTGCTAGGAGTGAACTTGGCCCAGCGTTGGCACGATTAGTCTATTTTGCATTATTTGAATCACATCTTAGGTATGGTATTCCATTTTGGGATGCCAGTAGTCATAATCTTTTAAACATTGTTTTTTTATTGCAAAAGAAGGCTGTTCGTTTTATCGCTAAGGTCACCCAAAGAGAGTCCTGCAGACCTCATTTGAAGTCACTGAGAATTCTCATGCTCACCTCTCTATTTATTCTTGAGACTGCTTCTCTGCTTTACAAATATAGCAATAACATTCGAATTCTTTTTGATTTTTTATTGTATTTGATTATATGACTCAAGTATTGTTACTACCTTTTGTTACAAATTTTAGTTTTATTATGTATTTTAACAGGTCTTTTGCTTATTTTTTTTTTGCTTTTTGAGTGTTTTTTTTCCTTTTCTTTATTATATTTTTATTGCTAGACAGATCTATGAATTGTACAACTTTAACATGCTTTGTCGACAGAAATTCTTTGTATTCTTGACAATAAAGTACATTTTGATTGATTGATTGATAACACTTGATTTTTGTACAAAATTAGTTTTTAATAATAATAATTTTTTTAACGTTTCACTTCCCTACCATATTCTTCCGGCATATTGGATTTTCACCAAAATATTACCAGGTCTTTCCATATGACCTTTAATTTTTGCCTAAAATTTCAAGTCAATCTGATGAGTAGTTTTGCTATGCCGCGAGCTGACAAACAAACAGACAAACCGACAGACGAACCGAGGGAATTGATAAAACATATTTTTTGGCATCTATGGACGCTAAAGCCTGAAAATATGTAAAACCTGAGAGGGTGACTTTTTCACAATTACAAATATTTTATTTGGCCGCCATTTTGTCCCGCCATCTTGAATTAGTGCCACAGTTTTACTAGTGTATCCATATACCACAATCAATTATGTCACACAATTTAAAATGAGTCTATTAAGTAGCTTTTTTAGGTAGAATTTTTAAATATTTTATAAATTTAAGCCGCCATTTTGTCCCTCCATCTTGGATCCATACCAAAATTTTACCAGTTGATTCCTACGTAATCCTCGTTTTTTGGGCAAAATTTTAGATAAATTGGATAAGTAGTTTTTTAGTAATATTTTTTTAACATTTCACTAGGCCTCCATTTTGTTCTCTATATTGGATTTTTACCAAAATGTTACCATGTTATCTCCATATGACCCTTAATTTTTGACCAATATTTGAAATCATTCGGGTAAAAAGTTTTGTAGCTATGCCGGGATCAAACAGACCGACAGAATTGAGAAAACATGGTTTTCGGCATCTAGGGACCCTGAAACGTGAACATCTGAAAAAATCTTGGAGGGTGATTTTTTCACGATTACAATAATTCCCTTTTACGAGCGAATTAATAAGTAAATTATGCTTTCGAAACGGTTTTGCAACTTATTCATCAAGTTTATCATAGGCGTAGATATCTTTATTTAATATAGTTATTTAATTGAGAATATGCATGTTGGCTTGCTCGCTCATTACGTGAGGCTACCTTATTTAAGAATTTGTAAGAATTATTTTAACATTTAAGTGGAGAAGGTTCCTGAGTTGCAACTATACTTTTAAGATATGTTACTTCTTATATATATATATATATATATATATATATATATATATATATATGTATTTATATATATGATTTTGTCATATCGAGCAATCTGTTATTTCAGATCTCCCTGGGTACAAGCATGCCTGATGAGGGTAGAGGCCCAGAAATCATGATCGCAGTAGGGTACCCTGTGACATAATCGAAAGCAATTCTTCTTGTAGGCCGTTTTGCACCTGCAGAAATTATATATTTCTGCTATTATACATATATATATATATATATATATATATATATATATATATATATATATATATATATAGTATGTTTTCATTCCACGTACACCAACGTCGTAACAAGAAAATGATCCTTCTTTGGAACATGTTCTGCATCACAGCAGACACAATGATCCATTCTAGTCAAACGACTATCGCGATTTCGCTCTTATTAGAGCTCATCAGGCCGCCATAGACTAGCAAGCCCCGTGTGGGGCAAAGGCACAAAATGGAATCACAAAAACAACTAATCCGCTGGCTAATACCACGTATGTATATATATATATATATATATATATATATATATATATATATATATATATATATATATATATATATATATATATATATATATATATATATATATATATATATATATATATATATATATATATATATATATATATATATATATTTATATATCTATATATAATGTGTAAAAATAACTAGAAATGTATATGTGTTGGTTCTTAGTCCTTCACGGATGGAAAAATACGAAATGTGTTTTCCTTAAGGGTGTACATCCGTTCACTAGTGTCGTCCTGAAAAAAACAGTTTTGCTGTCATTTCGCCAAAATTTGGCATTTTCGAATCTTTCTTTTTCGCATCCGAATAGAGACTGAAGAAAAAAGCCTGGGTCTTCAGTCTCTATTCGGGTGCGAGAAAGAAAACTTCGAAAATGCCAAATGTGATTTTGGCCAAACGTCAGTTTGTTCTTTTCAGAAAGACAGTAGTTAACGGATATACGCCCGGAATGAAAACACATTGTATTTTTCCATCCATGAAGGACTAAGAACCAACAAATATACATTTCTAGATATTTTTACATTTAATTTGTTACTCGTTATACTATGACTAATGCCAATAAAGTTACTAATAAGTATTTAAACATTCGACAGAGTGTTTTCTTTTTTCCGGATTGTGAACCATTAAAACCTTCCAAACTTTTTACTGCAACGTCACTGGACATTTTTATAACAAAATCAGATTCCTCATTCTGTTCTGTAACATTATGGTCTTTTAGATTCTTCTGGTATTCTGTATCATTCGGAAGTTATTTAGCAAAATTTCCGTACATACATAGCTAATTTGATAGTCATAATGCAAACCGGAATTCGGAAAAATTCACATTTTGTTAAATCAATTTTAAATGGTGCAAAATATCATATAAATCTAAGAGATCAAAAAGTTACAGAACAGAATGGGGAATTTAACTTTCTTGTAAAAATGGCCAGTGACGTCGCGGTAAAAATTTCTGGAAGGTTAAAGGGGTCGAAATACCGACAAAAAAGTCAACACACTGTAGATTTTTAAAAACTTATTAAGTCACTTTATATCAAAATAAATATAAAAAATATCATTTTACGATTTTCTAGAAGAATGTTTAAACTTTTTCTTCTAATATATAGTTCGGGAGAGTAACTTTAAATAAAAAAAAACAAATTTCTCATTTTTTGAATATACTTTTTATTCTTTGAGTTATCCTGATTTTTCCAAAAAATTTACAATTTTTCAAAAATCACTTTTAGAGAATTATTCAATATAGCGTGAGACAGTAATTGTTACTAAAACACATACTCTACGTATTATTCTTTGAATTCTTACAAAATTATATAGTTTTTTGTAACTCAAGCCCGTATTGTTTACAATGGTGCATAATGCGTTTTCTCTTTAAAAACTAAAGCTGTTTTTTAATAGAACGAAGTATTTAATTGCCATGTAGATTTTTTAAAAACCTATTTAGTCACTTTATATTAAAATATATATAAAAAAATATCATTTTATGACTCTGTATGTCAAAAACTGAGCGTTTCTAGAAAATATTTAAAACATTTTCTTCTAATATATAGTTCGGGAGGGTAACTTGAAAACAAGTTTCACATTTTTGGAATATGCTCTATGTATTATTCTTTCAAAATTATTTAGTTGTTTTTTCAACTCAAACAAACAATAATTTTGAAGAAATAATTCATAGAATACATGTTTTAGTAAAAATTATCGCCTTACGCTAAATACGAATAATTCTCTTAAAGGGGTTTTTGAAAAATTGTACATTTTTTGGGAAAAATCAGGGTGACTCAAAGCAGAAACAAAAACATATCTAAAACTGAAAACTCAGAAATTTGTTTTTTTCTTTTATGTTACCTTCTCTAAAAATACAATACAGGGAAAATTGGAAACAGTTTTGTAGAAACATGGAAGTCATGAATATTGGGGAAAACATAATTTTCTTATTTAGTCTGTATAAAAAAATTGATCTAATAATTTTCCAAAAATAATAGGATTAATTTTTTAAAAAATATTTTTCTTTTAAATGCTAATAGGCGCATACCGATACCCTTTTTCATTTTCAAAATATTTTATCACAAATGTACCCTAAAAAAGTTAATAATCTAATCTTATGAGCAGCAATGTAGTGACATTTATCGGAATTTTTGGTAACAAAGTACATTGAATACGCAAAAATCCATAAACAAATATACCTTAAAATAATCAGCCAATTTTGTGACTCAAAAATAATCCTTCTGAGCTTTTACGTGAAGTTATGTCTAAAAGTTCATCATTTCCCAATTTTTAGTAAAGACCGATTTGAAAAAATTAACTTTTTTATTTTCTGCACGT
Organism: Kuschelorhynchus macadamiae; assembly: GCA_030620095.1. Lineage (NCBI taxonomy): Eukaryota > Metazoa > Arthropoda > Insecta > Coleoptera > Curculionidae > Kuschelorhynchus > Kuschelorhynchus macadamiae. The sequence goes on from JAUTXW010002869.1 coordinate 416,167, forward strand.
TTAAATTAATTCTTACTCTCAAATTCCAAAAATTTTAGCAACAGCGCTACAGAAAGAACTATTTCGTTTTACTTGGCAGTTGGAAAAATTAAAAATGACACAAACTATGTAGTTTTTATACATTGCAAATATAGTACCAACCTAATGTCAATACAGCTCCCAAACTTGCGTAGGTGATCAAGTTAGTTTTAAACGCCGAATGGTAAATATCTATTATATAAGTGGGACTTTTCATAGTCGGTTGAAGTAAAATTTATAGTAGAAGGATTAAAAGTCCAAATGCGTCCGATGTTGTCGCCAGAATGTACGAGATGGAAGAAATAAAATTGAATTTTCAACATTTTTAAAATTTTGTACTCAATTTTGTTCAGACCTATAAAAGTCTTCTCAACATATGAATTTTGAGTAAAACTACCCCTGAAAATACTAATCACTACCTAAATAATAATATTAAGGTTATATACTTTTTCAATTCAATTAAAATCATCTTGCAAATCTTGAGGACAATAACATTTTTTTAAATATATACTCACACACTTCCATATATAGTTTTTATTTATGTTTTTAGCATTCTAGGGACTTTAAAACGTCGAAATATATTCTTGTTGCTATTTAATACCAATATGGTTTTTCAATCCCTATTACAAACATATACAACAATGTAGTCAGCACAAATCATTTAAATGAAGTCTAAACTGCACATTATAAACGTGATTTAGATGATTTTGATTTTAGCAATAGAAAACCCTTAACAATATTTCACTTTATAAACGTAATAGATAACAATAGCTAGTATCGAAGTTTATGGGAATAACCGATTTGTCCTCATGGTCCCCTTTTGCTAATACATGAGATCTTATATTAAAATTACTTAAAATCCGTATTCGAAAAAATGTCAGTAAGGTCACTTAAGACCTTTTCTAGGCCAAATGATTAAATTTAGTCATTGTCTTAAAGTCAAAATAACATTTCGTTCTAAGATGAACAGTCTGAGGCTATTTTCTTGAAAGCAGTTGGATTTGAATATAGGACATGCTACAAGACCAACATTATATAGGTTTGGACTGTTCCAGTGAAATAATAAACATAACAATATACGGGATATTGTATCAAACGGTTATATCTATAAGATCCGGAGACCAATAAATCAATTTGACGGGTAAAGTTCCGCCAAGAGCTATTTTACATTATAAAGGACTTTTATTTTTTCTGAAATTAATATTATTTATTTTGGACTACCTAGGTTTTATACTAGAGAACTAAATATACGTTTTATGAAGCTAAAATGACTACAATAATGGTAATATTTTGGCTTTTCGGTTTCTTATAGACAGCCGCACCTGCTCTTTTGCTTCGCATTTGGTGTTGGTCAAATGGTATTTTTTTAAACTAAAATTTAAATGACTATTTCTGACACTTTGTAAAAATATATGTAAATGTTTTTTATTCAATAGGTATCCTTACCTAACAAGGGGCTTTTTAACTTAATTTTAATAGTGGTTTAAATTTATTTTTAATTTTGCACAAAATATGTAGGTATGATTAGAATAACTTCTGTAATATTATTATTGGTGAAAGCTGTTTAAAGGGAGATTGATAGAAAAATTAAGGATTCTATAGCACGTCAGTTTGTTAAAATCCGTTCAGCCAGGAAGTTAGGAGGAAATGAAAATACTTGAATTCACGGTTAGGAATATACCTATACATTTTAGCCTATACATCAAATATATTATCCTCTATTGTTCGCACAGTCATTGTTTTATGGTTCTGTTATTTTATACTGGTATTTCCAGTCTATATAATAAATTTAAAATTATTTCAGGAACGTCTAAACAACACAGCCCACATTTGCAATTTCCCATTATGGAGAGAATATAATAATACCTTCGGTAACGACGTTAACAATATAACGGAAATACTTTTAAAGCAAAGCCCCTAACAATAATATCCTATACCCCGATAATCCGGACAAACCGGCTAAAGCGTTCCCCAGAAAATGTGGAAATGTTGGAAACCGAAAATCGCACACGTTTCCAGATTAACGAGGCTGCGTCTGGTGGCTGCAAGCCGACGATTATCGATCGCAACCGAGTCGGCCTTATCGCCTTTTCACATGAATTACTTCATTACATTTACCGTGACAACATTTGGCCGTAAAAATTTATTTTTTATGTCCGTCGATGATCGATGTGCTGTCACAAAGAACTTAAAACAGCCCTGATTTTCTCTTTATCAGTATCTAATTTGATTCTCCAAAAACTATTCGCTGCTGATATAATAAATTAGGTTAGTCCCAGTGGCGTGTCTAGGCCCTTTGAAAGAGGAAGCTTTTACAATGCGTACGTATAAACTGAACATAAAACATATAAAAATAAACGACTTTAAAAACAATAAATAAAATTTAGATTTTTGAAGTCATTTTAAATTTCGTAGGCTGGATTGTTCAACGGTAATCTGTCCCAGAGTCGTGAGTAGGTTTATTTAATGCTTCGTAATAAAAACGCGTTTATATTTATTTTTATTAACAATTTCAGAGATAATTAAAATGTTTCTTATTCATAATACTAGCCAGAATAAGGACAAAGCTTTTTCTTGGAACGGCTAGGTATCCTAGAGCCATACCTCCGTGCGTGGTAGGCTCTGAGGTCCTCTGGATTTTCTTTATGGCTATTTCTAAATTTCCCAGACAAATGTTACTGCGATATCGAGCAAACTACTCCGCGGCAGTCGAGGCAAGTTTGTGAAAATCGCGTTTGGTCTTGTATTTAGTCCAAACTTAACCTAACCAAAACAATCTACATATAGGTTGAGATTAATTCTTTAATATTGTAAATTTCTGGTTTGTACAAAGCTGCCTAGAACAAAATAACATGAGACACAGTCTAAACAAAAACAAACGCTTTGATACAAAACAATGCATAACTACTACTACTAGGGACTACTACCTATATTTAAATACTAGGGCATGAAATATTAACTACATTAACCTTAGCTTCACATAAAAATTGATATGTGTGTGCTTTTATTTCGCACATTTGAACTTCACTAGGTCACGCCACCGATTACATTTGTGTTGTTCGACTTGACGATATTACGAAATTGACTTCTTATGGTAAATTTGAATTTACCGCTGTTTTTTTCACATCATTTGACCGACCAATTCCTTTGTGTTTTTGATCTCTATATATATATATATATATATATATATATATATATATATATATATATATATATATAGATATGATACTAACATTCTAAAAACCAAGTGATTTTTTTGTAAACTACTGAACACGGAAGCTAGCTCACATCCCCCATTTGTGGCATTCATGTTACTAGTCATCAAATTAACCGACAATGTGTATCATGTTTAACTGGCTGTTTGGCGCGGGCGGGGTGTATGTCCATTAAAATAAGCCGAAACTGTCAAGTTCATAGTTTAGGATCAAGGATTGGCATATCAAGATTCTTTCAAATGAGGCAATGCGAAACTACTTGAAGTAAATTTACTTTCGATGCATTTTGAATTAGAGATAAATGAGAGTGGTAACTTCATTCTATTTTTGCTATTTCCTTGTACTGTTCAAAACGAAACTATTAAGGCTACTTACCTCCATACATCAACATCCGATGTCTATTAAGCTTTTTTGACATTCTCGCGTGATCCAAAATTGGACGCCATGCAGTTGCGTAATATTTCTGATTTTTAATACAAAATTGTCTTTTTTAATTAGTAATTCCCCGCGTATATATATATATATATATATATATATATATATATATATATATATATATATATATATATATATATATATATATATATATATATATATATAATGGTGCCTATTAAAATACTTAAAAGTTCGTCATAACATTTTCTGGAATAAAACTTTCTTTTTATGGAGAAAAATAATAAAATACATCATTTGTGCATGCAAATAATGTTATAAAAAGTAAAAAATAATAAAAGTATTTAAATTTAAAAAAATAAAAACAAATGAAAACAAAATAATAACGCTATACCGCATCAAAGCAGTGGTTTTATTTAAGTTTGTATTAATTTATTTACACCACCCTATAGAGCAATAGCCCCTAGTATTGGGTAAGATATACAGAAATATTAAGATATACAGAAAAAAAATGTCCAACACTATCAATTATCAAATGACTAACATATATAATTATAAATAATTAAAACAAATATATTTAAATTTTTAAAATTTTAATTTTTTTTTCAAATTATGGAATAGTAAGTAAATCAATCAATAAATCAATATCAAAAGGGGGGTTAGGTGGCTGTGTGCACGTAGAGATCAAATGGGCAATGAAAACTTTGTAAATATGTAATATATGAATAAAGATTTGTACGAAATACGTTTATTAGATCTGTATTTAAAAATCTCTGCAGATAAAAGGAGATAGAAAATGTTTATTCGTCCCAATCTAAATTTATTGGTAGATATATTAATGAAATAGATATATTGTCATAAATTCGGTAGCTTTCTGCTTGACCAATAATATAAAAATGTATCAAGAACGGAAAAAATATATGCAAAATAATTACTTATCAATAAAAAGAAAATAAAAAGATCGGTAAATCGACCTTTAACCTTTGCTCGGGAGTTTTCTCGTAAGGAATTTTACCACACACAGATGAATGAAGTCGTTATATGGCCATATTTCTATACATATTATATACATTGTAATGCCTTGAAATATTTTCTTTATAAAACGATATATTATGAGGTAAGTTCCGGGTACTTGAGATAGGTACAGCCCCTCTTACCAGAACTTTCCTCGTAATGAAAACTTTCAGAAAAGTGGGATATATTATAAGGGAAATGACTATAAATATTTTAGAAAAAGTAGTTAAATATTGACCTTATTTGGTTCTAATTTAAACAAATTACTAAATATTTTATTCGTTTGGTTATCCACAACTATGAGTTATCATTATTAATTCGATCATTAAGTAATGACTTACTAATTGGCTATATATTGTGCATAAAACGGTTGGTGTTGTGAAGGGCATAGTTTTTCTCATTCGAGCTAGGGGCTTTGGGGGCCATTTTCAAAGTTCGGTGCTACTAAAAAGGGTTGTGGCTATTTGTTTCCTATTCCCCAAAGTGCCCTTTACAAGATGGTGTAGATTTCATTTGGTTATACCTCCGAATCACACACCCTCAGAAAACAGCAAGCTAGAGGAGCAATTTTATTCCACTATTTCCAATGAGGTAATAAAAGTTATATCTATATCTAGAAAAATAAAGTTATTACTAAATGGGGAAGTCTGGGTAAAAGCCATTGTACCGATTTTTTTCTGTAAAAATTTGTTTTTCGTGTTCTAGAGACTCTAAAACGTCGAAAATCACCCACTTATATTTATGTTATTACAATACTTCCCCTATCAGGATGTTACAAGTTTGAGGTACGAGTATTGGAATTAAAAATTCTGAATATTTTCCAAGATCTTCGCAAAAAACCGAAAAATTACAATTCCGTTTTTATCTTTTTCTGGCTTAATTTGAAATAACAATTTAACATAAATTACCATTGTCCTCTATAAAACTACGATCTCAGATTTTAATTTAAATGTTTCGTGTGCTGGCGACCATCATCAGCTCAACTTTTTTAAATACGGACTTGTCCAGTTTTGTAAACTCCACTGCTCACTGCTCCCTACTACAATATTAGTTTATTCACGTTAAAACATTTTAAACCTGATAGAACATAATCAGCAATCATTACAACGACTTTTTTTTCATTTTTTTATATTATTAATATTTTAATATTAAAGGAATATAATCAATGAGAACTTTACATGCAGTCTGAATAAAAACCACCTTAACTTTAATTTCTGGTTCACGTCTGTTGTTTAAAAACATATATAAGGTCTAAAAAACAATAATTTGATTAATACTATTTTGTAAAGCTTACAAATTTGCCTATAATGCCAATATTCACTGCTACTCAATAATGTATAAACGGCAGATCCAGAAATGTCTCCGCTATATTCTGCAGCACTGGGAGATCGAAATCACTTTGCAAGTTTAGCACGTAACCTAACCTAACGACCTTCTAAACAGCTTCATAGCTCTCATATTTCTTGAATTGGTTGACCATATTAACATACAATTTGTATTCGGAATTTTAGAAGAAAGCTTTGGATGATGATATTACATTTACCTGTAACAATTTTTATAGCCTTGAGCATAGCTCATTTAACCACGAGACAAAATTAATTTTTTCTAAATTATCTAAAAAAACCATGCATTTGGGTAGGAACTTAGGTTGATTATTATAAACACTAATACGATAGAAATGTAACAAAATTAAAATTCCAGGTATTAGATCTCTAAACCCTACGAAACTAGACTATTAAAGAGAAAGTATATAAGGCAAAGGGAATTTAGACAGGGACATACACTGCTCGTTTTGGCGTCAGTGCAAGACATTTTTTAAATACCCACAAAACACAGGAGGACCCAGAGAGGTAGGTTGAAAAACAATTAAGGAAAAAAAGAAATGTGTCAATAAATAAGCAAATGGAACAAAAATATTAAATAACCACTTTACAGCTTTTCAAGCAATTCAATAAGATTTTCTATATACTAGGATCCGTACACACTTTAGTCATAAAGGAAACAGTTGCATTCTAAGTATTAGAGGTTTGTTTAGATTATAGTAAATTAATGAGTAGGAGAACTAAGTGCGTTATTTATATATAATTGTTCCTAGGTCACCCGCGATTTTTCTTTGATTATTCTAAATAAATCTGAATGCGGGGTAGCTTCTGAGGGAAGACCCACTGAACATGCTTCCTTTGCTGCTTTATATGCCATTCCATTTCCAGAAAGACCTGAATGACATTTTGGCCAAACGAATTTAATATTAATTATTTTAGAGGAAATTTTAGAGATTAAGTTTGAAACACTGGCAATTATAGGATGTTTGCGGTTAAGGTTATTTTTTAGGGACAACAAAACAGACTGAGAATCAGATAATATGACCACGTTAGGTATTGTATTATCTATACAGACAAATTCTAGAGCTTTTAATATAGTTAACGCTTTGACCAGAAACGTGATGATTTGATGATAGTTTATGGCATTTATACATTTTAGTTACTTTAGTCTCTGGGATTACAAAGGCACAACCTACTCATTACTATTTTTTGATCTATCAGAATAATATTATAGTCAAATTTAAACTGATCCCAAACTTTTTTTAAAATGCATTTATTGAGTATTTGTAACTCAGTGGATTTGGGATTACTTCCAGATTTAAATAAATAATGTTTAAAGAGTTTTCAAATAAGAAATAGTTATCCCATTTCAGAATAATAAAACTTTCCTTAAAAATAATGTGGGTTCGACACATTCTGCCAGAAGCGACTGAATTGGCGTGGATTGAAACGCTCCTCTAATCAACCTCAAAGCCTTATGTTGTACTATATCAATTTTTTTAAGACGTGGAATACAAGTTGCTCCATAAAATATTGCTCCGTTATCTAACAGAGATCTAGGAAATGCCTTATAAAACATCAGGGATGTTTTTGGATTTGAACCCCAAGACCTTGGCACTACAGCTTTGAGAAAGTTCAGACTTTTTTCGGCTTTGTCAATAACATAATTAATATGGTCATTACAAGACAATTTTTAATCCAAAAATACTCCCAGGTATCTAATGAAATTAACCCACGGGATAGGAGTTTCATTAAGTATCATGAGGGGCATACAAGTACTAGCATTAAATTATTGCTAGCTTCAGAAGGCCTTCCCAGTCACAAGGACTCCCTGCGCAAGTTGTATTATCGCTTCCACGATGCCTATGGGATTGGTTCATCTGAAGTGGACTCAGACCTCGCAGCGTATAGATCTTTCTACTCCTCGGAAAAAATTTTACGGCTCCAAAAAATTCGTGAAAGTACTGGTAAATATTATTCTAGTGGTTCACCATCAAAAAGTAAAAAATTTTTAGTCAATATGACGCGAAAAGAGGATCTAGCACCCTCTAGAAAATTGACCAATAGTAATTTTAATCTTTTTTTTCTTAATATTCAGCCCTTAAGACATAAAACAGACGAATTATATCTTTTGATAGAAGAGCTAAATTTTCCAGAAGTCATTGCCATCACTGAGCACTGGCTAAATATCAATCAACCTGTTTTTATTAAAAACTATACCACAATTGCCAGATTTAATAGAACTAATTTAACTCATGGAGGCACCATGATAATGTCTTTAAACAACGATTTTTCCGAAATATCAAAGTATAATCATTTATTATCTGAAAAAGTATTTGAATTTTCTATCGTTTATCACAATACTTATGACCTTTATATTATTTGTATTTATAGAACACCTGATGCTGATGTGCAATTATTCTGCCATAACCTTCTAAGTTTGCTCGAGTCCCTTCCTGTAAAAAGCAAATTAATCTTATGTGGCGATTTCAATATTGACTTTTCCAGTGTGTGTGCTGCTCAGGAATGTCTTCAGTCCATCTCTGAGTCATTAGGAATTGCCATGCACGTCAACTCACCAACCAGAATTACTAAGACAAGTGCCAGTACTATAGATTACGTTGTGTCTTCTTTCGATCCTAGCTCCGTCGAATGTAATGTCTTAAGTCCAGGTTTCTCCGAGCATGAAGCAATTTTCACAAAATTTTCAATTACATCCAAAGCCAAAAATTCCTCTAGACAAGTAGGCCGTATTTTTTCGGTTAGAAATTTCATTAATTTCAAACACCTATGTCAAATAACTGACTGGGACTCTCACACTTATGATGTCGACACTGAATTTTCTCGTTTTATAAAAACTCTAACTAATATAGCTTCTGAATCTTTTCCTCTTAGGCCTATCAAAAATAAAAGAAGTAAACCCTGGTCCACTTCCTGTAAAAAGCAAATTAATCTTATGTGGCGATTTCAATATTGACTTTTCCAGTGTGTGTGCTGCTCAGGAATGTCTTCAGTCCATCTCTGAGTCATTAGGAATTGCCATGCACGTCAACTCACCAACCAGAATTACTAAGACAAGTGCCAGTACTATAGATTACGTTGTGTCTTCTTTCGATCCTAGCTCCGTCGAATGTAATGTCTTAAGTCCAGGTTTCTCCGAGCATGAAGCAATTTTCACAAAATTTTCAATTACATCCAAAGCCAAAAATTCCTCTAGACAAGTAGGCCGTATTTTTTCGGTTAGAAATTTCATTAATTTCAAACACCTATGTCAAATAACTGACTGGGACTCTCACACTTATGATGTCGACACTGAATTTTCTCGTTTTATAAAAACTCTAACTAATATAGCTTCTGAATCTTTTCCTCTTAGGCCTATCAAAAATAAAAGAAGTAAACCCTGGTCCACTAAAGGTTTACGTATATTTTCTAAGAACATGCGGTCACTATCTCATTTAAAGAAATTTTCGGACAGTGTCTTTTTTCATAATTATGTAAAATCTTACAGAAAAATTTATCATAAGACTATTAAAGCCGCCAAAGATATTTATTACAATAATAGACTTTCTAACGCCAAAAATGTAGCTAAAGAAACCTCTATCTCAGGGTCTATCGTAAATGATTTAAGAAACAAAACTCCTTTATCCAACACTATCCTTACCTCTCCTGAGGACCTAAACAATTATTTTGTAAATGTAGCCAAAGATTTGACTAAATCCGTATCTCAATCTAATGACCCAATTTCATATCTCTCTAATCATAGGGTAAACCTGCACAGTTTCTTCTTTTCACCAGTAGTTTTATCAGAACTTCGCAGTACAATTAATGATATCAAAAATAAATCTTCCTCGGGAATTGATGGGCTTACTTTAAAAATGTATTCAAGTCTGCCGGAGTGCACTCTAGAGCATCTGACTGCTTTGATAAATATGTCTTTCCAAAATGGTACTTTTCCAAGCTGCCTTAAAACTGCAATAATCATACCTCTTCACAAAGGAGGTGTTTCAGAAGAAGCTTCGAACTATCGCCCAATTGCACTTCTCCCTACGCTTTCTAAGATCATCGAAAGACTGGTTAAAAAAAGGCTTTTATCATTTCTGTCTAGATATGAAATACTTACAAAACATCAATTTGGATTTTTAAGTAACAAATGCACAAGCGATGCCATGTTTTCCCTTCTTAATAGAGTTTACTCCAGCCTAAACAACCATCACGCTACGGCAACAATTTTCTGTGATTTTTCCAAAGCTTTCGATTGTGTGAATCATAATATATTAACTAACAAGCTGCAGTACTATGGATTTAGAGGGGCTCCTCTCGATTGGTTTAAGTCATATCTTAGCAACAGAAATCAAGTTGTGAAAGTTGACAACAGGATGTCTTCTTGTAGGCCAATGGAATATGGAGTGCCTCAAGGCTCGGTACTAGGCCCTATCTTGTTTCTTCTGTTCATAAACGACATGGCTAATTTAAACATTAGTGGAAAAATATGTCTCTTTGCGGACGATACCAGCTTTACGTGGAGCCACCCAGATGTCACGGACCTACATAGGATTGTATCTAATGACCTAATCACCATTAAATCCTGGTGCGATTCTAATCTCCTATGTTTGAACATCTCTAAAACGAAAGTCTTGTCTTATAAAAACACGCTGCAACCTTTTGACCTTAATGGCACCACTATTGATGTCGTAAACTCTGTAAAATTTCTAGGGCTTCTTGTAGATGATTCTTTAAAATGGGATCCACATATCGACGCTTTATCAAGGAAGTTGGGTTCTGCTTGCTTTGCGTTAAGATCTGTTTCCGAGGAGCTTAGCTTTTCTACCTCTATAACTGTTTATTTTGCTCTTGTTGAGTCGCACCTCAGATATGCTATTCCATTCTGGGGTACATGTTGTGCGACTCAATTTGATCGAATTTTTATACTACAAAAAAGAGCTGTTCGTTACCTACTGAGACTAAACAGTAGAACTCACTGCCGAGATTTCTTTAAAAGATATAAAATACTAACCCTTCCTTGCTTATTCATTTTGGAATCGGTTTGCTTAATTCGTAAGCATGCACCTGCTCTATTAGAGAGACCTTCTCACAACTACCCTCTCAAAAACACTGAGCACGATCTCTATCTTCCAACCCCACACTCAGAGTTAATTAAAAGATCAGTAATCTACAATGCAAAAAAAATGCATAATCACCTGCCATTTAACATCAAATCCATAATATCTCTGACTTCATTTCGCAAGGCTTTGAAATCATTCTTACTGGAAAGCGCCTTCTACACCATGAACGAGTTTTACAACACATAAATTTATCCTTATGAACCCCTAGTGTGATAGTTGCCATTACCAACCATTTTTACCGAATTTTGTATATGTATTTTTTTAATTGTTTCGTACTTTTTTATTTTTTATTTTTTACTTTGCTTTTTTATTTTTTTTACATTATATTTATGAAAATGTTTATAACATAGTACGACTGACAAAGTACATTTCTAATGTACTTCTTTTAGGATTCTATTATATTAATATTCTAAATTCTTGATTTAAATATTATTTTTCTATAATATTTATGATGTGTTTTTGTTTTGTTTTGTTTGCTAATTTTGATGTTTGTAAACTATTTTTTTTTACAACAGCTTTGTCCACAAAATTGTAAAATTTTTTTGACAATAAAGCATTTATTTATTTATTTATTATTTATTCTCTTTAACAAGCATGTGGTGTGAAAAAAATATCAAGACCGATTTATTATTGGATATACTGAAACCATTTTCTGGTAAGTATCTATTACAAAAGTACACAATATGATTTAGATTAGTTTTACATGCTAACATATTTTTTTGTTTCGAATAAATGCATAGGTCATCAGCAAACTGCAATATAGTAGCATTCATATCCCAATAATGTAAATCAGCTGTGCAAAAATTAAACAGTAGGCGGCTTAGCAAAGACCCTTGGGGTAAACCAGGTGAAACAGATCTAAAGTCACTAAGCCCGTACCAAGTCTGACAGAAAAAAATGTGGAACGCTTCACGATTACGCGTGTCACCCTTAGGCAGGCGTCTTGCTAAGCTTCTCTGTATCGTTCCAATTTTAGTACATGTACTGCCGAAGCGAGTATATTAAATTTTAAACGTATTGTTAATTTTTTCAGATAAACGTTACTTTTTACTGTGCTTAGCTTTATTATACTTGCCATAACATAGAAATTTTAGAATATTTTTAGTATTACGGCTCAATAAATTTTAAATTATTATTCACTAAGTTTTTGTTCCTTATATGCATTGAAACCTCAACTCTAATTAGATGCTATGCAGTTTCATAATGTTGCTATGTTCCGATCTTGCTTATAGTTTCTAGATTTAATCTAACATACTATGATAATTATCACGATTTATTACGAGTTATATTTAAATTAATTTAGATATGATTATTAGAAACCTGAAGAGTGAAGGAAAAAAATCGTTGAAATTATTGAAGAAGTTTTATTACGTTCGAAACTTTGCAATTCGATTAAACCAATAATGTAGTGCAATGGAGTTTCCAAAACTGCAATTCAAAATACAGGCCCGTATTTAAAAAATCGTAGATTTGAAACTACTTATCAATATATCGTCGCCAGCAAAACAAACGCCGGAATTAAATTCTGAGATTAAAATTTTACACAAGCTAAAAAATTGCATAAGGAATTTTTTATTTGAAGGTACTTTTTCAAACAACTCATTTTCTATTTAAAGGTTAATAATAGGCTCTCTATAGACGGCTCTATAAACGGAGGCTAAAGCTTAATATTATCTGCCCATGAATAGATTATTACATTTTCATTTGTCATTGGAAAGATATTTTATTATCCACGGTGGCAGGACCGGCGACAACAAGAAGTCATAAAAGTCTCCCCTCGTCTAAAACCCTCCCTAAATTTCAGGGGAAACACCACGCCGGGGGCGCAACTTGCAGTCTAACTCAATATATTAAATGAACTTTTATTAGGTTGTACCCTGGTGTCGGCTATAATCATCGACGAAACTGGAAAATTGATTGGGTTACAGTCGTTTTCCAGGAGTCGTAAAATGTGATTTTATCGCGGTGGCGGAATACATTACATAAGCAAAATGTATAGAAAAATTTGTACAGGGTCTGTGTTTATATTTTGCGCCCCTTTACAGGTTTTACTTTTAAAGACAGACGAAAATTTTAAATGTAAAAATTGTAGAGTTTTGCCTGCATCGCCAGGATTTTTTATCAGAATAAATAAATGAACATCGCAAATTTGTCAAAAAATACCAACTTGTTTTTAATGGAACCCCATATTTATTAATTTTTATTGCAATCCTTATAATCTCCCGATTTCAAAATATATACACTTAGGTATGAAGTTATGCGAGATCTAATGACAGTTCCGCATTGCTGCCAAGTTTGCCCGTTTTCTGTTATAAAAGGAAAATTATTTTTTTAATGGAATACCCTATATTATATCACTTTTTTAAAATCTGCGTAAAATTCTCAATACTTTTTATTAAGAACACTTTCAACAGTCAACAGTTTTTGCGAAAATAAGGGTCTAATATCCAAAATTTAATGTTCTGCTTTTTATTAAAATACCTTCACACAAAAGGTTACCTGATATATGTTTGACAATGCCAGTTTTGTTGATTTACAAAAATGGATCGTTTAACTGAAACCTAAAGAATTGAAATTTTAATTAGACTGGGTTATGGGGATAGAATGCGAAATCTACAAGATATTTGTAACACATATCCTAACAGAAATCCATTAACTAAATCTATCACAAGTAAAATTAACAACAAATTTCGTGAAACTGGAAAGTTAAAAGATGCTGTACGTTTTGGCAGATAGGGAAGAACAACAATTCCTTATCTTGCTACCGAAACACCAGCAAGAGAAAACAACGTCTCAATTTTAAAAGTAGGTTGTAAAAAACAACGGAAGCAATACAATACAAAAAGAAATACCTAATACAAAAAACAATAAATTAATGCAACTAAGTAAGATGTTTAAAATGTTGTCAATTTACTTCCTGACAATAGGCTAAATACTGTGAGGATTTATATTCGCTCCTTTAGATCCCCGAGGTCACTGGGCTTTATACATCACATTATTACGCTGTCCCCACAAAAAGTAGTTGAGGGGCCGCAAGTCCACTCTATTGTACCCCTACGTCCAATCCATCTTCCAAAAAAAAAACGTTGTCTAAATATTCCCGAACATTCCGAGCAAAATGATGTGTAGCACCATCCTGCTGAAACCATATTTCGTCACTCGGTGCATCATTACCTAAAAAATCGAGTTTAAAAATATTTAATGTAGCAGCTAAGTAGCTGGCACAATTTCGGTTCTTAAAAGATTCGAATCTCTTTCTATTGTTAATGTGTCTTTCTTGAAGAACTGATTGATTATTTTTGCACCCTTTATACCACACCAAATATTTATCTTTTGGGGAAATTAGGTATGATTTTCACGTATCCAGTGTAGATTTTCCGGATGGCCCAATATCAACAAGTTGCCTGGTAACTTTTCCATTAAAAAAAAAGTTGCTTCTTCAGAAAAAATAATTTCATTGACAAAATTTTGATTGGTATTGCAACGTTCTATCACGATTTCACAAAATTCCAAGCGTCTATCGTGATTAGAGTGTGAGACGTTATTTTCTCTTCCTATATTCTGGTAGAAAGGTGCGGATTTTTTTCTAGACTGATTAAAACATTCAGAACCTTATCACCATCTGTTGCTCTTTTAGGTCTGCCAGAACGTACATCATATTTTACCTTTCCAGTTTCACGACATGTTTTGTTAATTTTACTTACGGTAGTTTTAATTATTGGATTTCTGTTGGGATATTTGTCATTAAAAATGTTACGCACATCTTGCAGGTTTCGCATTATATCCCCATAACTTTGGGTTTCATTTAAACGATCAATTTTTGTAAATCAATAAACTGACATTGTCAAAGATATCAGGTAACCTTTTGTATGCAGATATTTTAATAAAAGATAATTATGGATATTAAACCCTTATTTTCGCAAAAACTAATGACTTTCATAAATAGTGCTCTTAATAACAAGTGATGAGAATTTTACGCAGATTTTAAAATAGTAATATAATATAGGGTGTTCTGTTAAAAAACTTGATTTTCTTTTTATAACAGAAAAACGGTAAACTTGGCAGCAAATTTAGGTAGCGGTACCTGAGATATTTCGCCGTTTCCTTACTTTTGTTACGCGCTATTTAACATAAAAACAAAATAGGCGTACTTAGAAAACTGATGTGGCCTGCAGGTAATAAAGGTTGATTAGCTGTTATTATTAAAACTAAACTTTTATTTTAATGTCTGTATACTATGGGATATTCAACTTAAGAAAAACTTAACATAGTGTAGTTTTATTGTACAAATGAAGCAAATATTTCCGAAACTCATCGGGAATTTCGCAGGATCTACCATGATCGACACATTCAAAGTCACCTCAAATTAGTATGTTGTGTATATGAAAACCTCTTACCTGAGAATGACGGTTATTTAAAATTGAGAAATATCCGGCAATATTCCAGTGAATTTGTAAAATATTTGCTTCATTTGTAAAATAAAACTTCACTATGTTAAGTTTTTTTTTGAGTTGAATATCCCGTATTATAAAGAAATTAAAATAAAAGTTAATTTTGATAATAACAGCTAATCAGTCGTCATAACCTACTGGTCACACCAGTTTTCAGGTACGGCTGTTTTTCTTTGATGTTGAATATTAAAGGAAACGGTTAGAGTAAACTTATAAGGAGATATTATGAGGATTTCACTAAAAAAATAATAATTAGGGTGTTCTATTAAAAAAAACACAAGCTGATATTTTTTGACAGGCTTGCGATATTCATTTATCCGGATTAAAAATCGTGGCCGTTCAGACAAAATCATACAACTTATACATTTACCCCCGTATTCACTAAAAAGGTTTAAGAGTTAGACCAGATCTAATTGCTAGGGCGACTAAAATTGTTAGTTCACCAGTTATGTTTTGCTTATGTCACTGTAATTTTGTAATTGTTTTTTAGAAAAGTTATTTGTTCAGTTATTGCTTATGTCATTTGAAACATATAACTGTCAAGTTAGACATGGTCTAAATTTTAACTTCTTTAGGGAATATGGGTGTTAATATTTCGCTAAAAGTAAAAGGTGTAGGGGAGACGTAAAATATAAACAGACACCTTACTGCACTATTTAAAGGATTCGTGAACAAACTACACTGACATAATATTTTAATTTAAATTGTTTTATGTTTTTTTTTTAGTTTTTTAATCCAAAAAATACTACTTTATAAACTAAAGAATTATATGAAATCCCCCTTAATAGGTGCTTAGAAAACTCAAGTCTATTTGTTTTCTTTAAAAACCTGATAAGAACTGCAAACCGGCTAACATAAATATTAAAATAAACTTAAACATAAAATAATTAGTAAGAATCACAAATTAACAAAACTTCACAGGGCAAAATTTTCTGACCAACAAAAGTTTAAATTTTTTGAATGAAATTCCCTGTATACCATTAAGTTTTTCAAATCTATATAAAAAAATATTAAAAAACTCTAATCATTTTTGAACTATTGAAATTTAAACCAACAAACTGTGTAGTGCAATATTTTATCTCTTGTTGGGAGTCTAATATTAAATAAAGCAAAAAGGGTACTAAGTGTTCAGCAGGCATGATTTTTTAGGCTGTTTGCACACAAAGCGATTATGATGCGATTTACCGCATGAGATATACCGCAAAAACAACACCTTGGTATGAAAAGCAGTAAAAGTATACGCTAAATGGAAAATGCCTGCACACTTGTGCGATGCGATAAAATGTACCGTTCCGGCATCCGATTCGGCGCATCACCGAGAGCTAGCCCTTATAAAGCTTTTTGTAGGTACGCTAATGGATGCAAATCTAACTTTCCAAACACGTTGCGATCTGTTGAAAATCGCATAATAGATGTATTACTATTTTAACAAATCTATTACTCTGCTATCTTTTTACCAAAATCTATTCTTATTTTACTCTTGTCAGATGTTTACATTTTATAAATTGAATTGTAGAAAACAACTCAGAAAAGGCAAACACGTGTTTAAAGTAATGACATTTTTTTTAGTCGTTTCATTCCCTTGAAAACACCAGACGTATTACTATTTCTTGGCAATGGCGGCTCGTGGATTTAAGAACAGGTGAAGCGCAGCGCAGTTAGGTTTATAGGAGGTAAAAATAGCGGCGCAGGCCAACCTTTTTTAATATTTAGGAGAAATAATATGAATTTATAATTTTTTTTAATATATTTTTCTGTTCTTAAAAAACAGTTATGTACCTATTCGATTCGATTGAAGCAAAACTGCCTCCGCCTCCGATGATCCGAACGCACTAATTTACATTAATTCTCTAACAAGCGAACAAGCGCCTGCAGCCTGCAGCAGCAAATTTATGCCGCTCTACAACTCTACAAATCTAAGCGCGAAACCGGCGTGCGGGGGGAGTCTGATGCGGAATTTGTTACTGCTGATTGTGATTCCTCAACGGGTCGCTCTTATGAAAAGGTGTTCAACGCGCTACGTTTTTAAGTCATTATTATTTTTTCAGCATATAACGCACTAGTTTTGGTAGAAAATAATGGAATAATTAAGTAAATAACGTGAATTTATATAAAACATACTACATTTTTATAATAAAATTGTAGATTATAAACAAAATATTTATATTTATAAGTAAACTGATTGGAAAATCTAGGTGAAGCGGCGCTTCACCCGTGTCCCCTGACGAGCCGCCGCTGTTTCATGGAATCTATTTCAATTTTATTTTAAATCATTAAACCGACCACCATATGCCAACATTGCCAGGCCCGTTACTGATTTACTAATATATAGGTTTGAATAGAAGCATTTTATCAGTTTGTTTTTAAACTGTGAAATATTTTTTTAGAAAAATTTATAATCAACAACAAAAATTATGGCGAGCGGGGATCGAACCCGTTCCTCTGGATCGCTAGTCCATTGCTCTAACAAATTACGCTATCGTACCACTGATAAGCAATTCGTTAGAACTTGTACATGTTCAAACCCACCAGTATCATAACTATTGTTAAAAAATTATATAGGTTTTTTTAGCGAAAAACAAACAAGGCGTGTTACATTCTCGATGTGACGCCTCGTGGTGTACTGATAGGGTTGTCGGCCTATGTTGTATAGCACGTGTGTTCGAATCCCGACCCGAACGACAACTATTTTCATTTTTTTAAACAAAATCTATGCTGTTAGTTGGATCTGTCCAGTTAGTTAGCCCAGGTTCGTCAGTGAAACCATCACTGAAGCCATAATAAATAACAAAACCATCATTAAAGGTAATAAATAATAAAAGTTCCGTTGTAAAAGATTCAATTAGTGCTGTAAAAGGTATAGGTAGTGTTGTTTTTATTTTCCTAACAATTTGCTAACTTGTCGATTATCAAAATTGTGTTTTTTTCTATTAGAAGCTAAAATATATAAGTTGTTATTTCTCAAAAGCAAAACAAAGGCAATTAATGGAAAGAGATAGATAGAATGAAATAAAAGAAATAGAAATTTACACATATATACATATTAAGTTAAAAAAATATATAATACTCCAAATAAGGTAACATTCTAACTTTTTTTAGTTTTAAAACTTGAGTATTAGACCGTAAATAGAATAAAATCAATTTTTTGTCTGGGAAAATTTAAAAACGATTAAAACTAAAGAAAAATACCAATAAATCCGAAACATTGCCTTACCTGCCTGTGTAAAATAAGAAAGTTTATACCAGCCCAGAAAAAATGCGACACCATGTATAAATAAAAACAAAAAAAATTTAAACATCAAAAGACACAAGGAAATATATATCTTAAAATGTTTCCTCTACCTTTTATGGTCCTCCAGATAAGGGAATAGGGCATCTTATCGCCATATCACCCTGTACAAGTTTAACCTTCTGCCAGACATCTTTCTCCCGAGGTATAGGCTGCCAGACTTGCGCGGGCATTTCGTACATGACACAAACCACCGATTGTATGATTTTCAGCTGTAATCATTCTAAGGGCAAATGTATACAAATTATGGAAAATTCTGAAAAAATCGTATTGTCTGAAAACTGCATGAGTTTCAAAGTTAAAATAGCCCGACTCCGAAACTCACGCTTCATACTGACATTTTTATACACGAAATAAAAGTAAAATTATATATATTATACAAATTCCTTCCCACCTTTTCTCGTTCCCTAACGATCAAATAATCATATCTCCAAGGAAACAATAAAGCGGTAAATATAAGCCATGGCCTGTTGCTTCAGATAGCATGTGATAAATGAAACTAAAGCTTGGGGTTATGGGGATAAACTGGGAGATTAAATATAATTTGTGAGGGAGCCGTGTATCGGAGAAATGTCATCAAACTTTTGGCTTTTATTGCTTCCATTCCTATTTTTCTGATTTGCCGTTTTCCCTTGATCTGTAGATGATAGCGTCAAAAAGAAAAAAAAACATGTTTTAGTTTTTTTTTATTTTATTCTTAATATTACTGATACTTTTTTTTAAATCTATGAGCGGACCACGAAAGTCGAAGGCCTAAGTACAAGGTAGTGTGGTTGCATTAAATAAAGTCAGGGATTTAAAGATTTGCAGATTGGGAGAAGAAGGAACGGCATTTGCTGGCAACACATTCCATAATCGGGACATTCTGGGAATAAAGGAGCGAACAAAGTGGGAAAGGTAGACAAGTTAGCAGAATAAAAATATTTTCGGTCTCGGAAAAGAAAACCCAATTTCTTCTGGGCTGTTGTGGCAACTGAGGTAAGATTTTTTTGAAAAGTGATACCGGCTACGCTTCAAGCATTTAATTATTTATTTAAATGATGTGAGTACTGGGAGATAATTTATAAGATATTAAACAAGATTTTATCTTAGTGGCGTTAGCCTGAAGAAGGTTCTTTGTTCCCCATTCTACAATTTTAATGAGGTCCTCGGTTAGAGATAGTCATTGCAGTCATTTCAGTCTTGGAGAAGGTTTGGGAAATTGTATATTGGAGTGGAGTGTGTTATCGTCAGCATAGCTGTAAATAAGATTGCTGGTAGAAGAATTGATGTTCAGGAGGAATAGGGAGGTGCTAACACTGAACCTTGTGCATTGATTTGGCGAAAGTTTGACGAATGGCCGTCCACCACTATAGAAATACTTTTATTGGAAATAAAACTGGCACTCCAAATACAAAGTTTTGGAGGAAGACCATAGGTAGGAGTGCGTCATGCCAGATTTGATCAAATGCTTTGGATATGTCGAGGACAATAATTTGGGCTTCTCCGTGAAATTCGATGGACTATTCCAGTTGTGGGTTAGGAAGGTAAGAAGATCTGCTGTGAATCTTTGGTGGCGAAAGCCGTATTGCCTGTCGTGGAGAAGTTTATACTTTTCAAGGTAATTTAAAAGATCATTATTGATATGCTTTTCTATTGCCTTACTCATAATTCGGAGGAAGGATATGGGTCTGTAGTTTTGGATCCCTTTTTGGGGACAGGCTGTTCACGAGCAGATTTTCAGCTTTTTGGAAAAATGCCCTTTCATGTGACATTTGCAATAACCTGGTGAGGATAGGGGCCAATCAGAATTGTATAGCAGAACTGGTACCGATGGAAGTGGGAAGTGAAGGGGAGGAACTAAAGTAGAATTTGTGACGAATTCTTTTGCAAAAAGCTCAACTTTTGTTTTAGATGTGGAGGCGATTTCATTATCAGAAGAAAGGGTGGAAAGCAGCGTTGGCAGAAGTTTTGAATAACATTTTTGTTAAGTGAACAAACGGATTGGTTTTGCCTTTTATACGTGTACTGAAGGTATTTTTAGCATCGAGAATTAGGCGATTCACCGTGAAAATCCGAATGGGTCAAATCGGTTCAATTTATTCTTTGGTGTATGAGGGTCTATTTAGAGAGTTCAGTCTGTACACTACTCGATTTAGAAGAATTTTCTTAACAATGCACAATCACTTTTCTTTTTTAACTGAGGCTTCTTACTTTGCGTTAGTTAAGTGTAGGTTGCATTTTTGGTTTTGACAATAGTTGTTAGAGGTCAACTTGGTCCTTTCTTTTTCTTTAATATAGTTATTCCAAAGATGTTTAGGTGTTCTCCATAATAATGCAGAAAGTTTAGTAAGGCTTTTTCTAGAGGCTCAATGTACTTGGCATAATAAGATTTCCGAACTGTGTGAGCATATTTTAACTTTTGCCTCATATATATTTTGAATATCTTTTTCAAATTGTTCGCGAAGGTTTTTTTATATAAGGTTTAATAATGTAGACATTTTTGAAATTATTTTAGTATTTCCCCCGTTTCAGGTTATCAAGGACATTTTATTTCAATACTTCTTTTAAATGTATATAATATGTATTGATATCAAGGGTTTTTGCTGCCTAGATATAAAATAACTTGTTATGAAACAAGATATATTATTAAGTAGCCACGTCTTGTTCCGGTTTTAATATCTTTCTGAAAAAGAGCAACTTCTGTTTTTAGGTAACAATGTTAGTGTTGATGTGCTGGTTTATACTCCTAACTCTAGAGTGGTTCAGTTTATACATGAACATCCGAAAAAGAACTTTATGGCCATTCCATGATAAGGGAAGGTTCATGGAACAGTAGATGGCCTTTTGAAATTATTGCCTATGTATTGTATATTTATGAGGTATATGACCTCTTCTAATAAAAAAAAAAAGTTTTTGTGTGGTTTTTTATTTAATTAGATTATTTTGACTTATTTAGACATGCAATATATAATTTAATTAATAAGTCTAACGGACGGGACCAGTAATTATACGCATGTTTAAGTAAAATAGGTTAAGCGGTTTTCCTTAGAAGTTTTGTAGATATTAGCGTTGGCATTTCTTTTGCAAAAGATATTAGAATCCTAAAAGTATTTGTTACGGAAAATGATAAAAAAAAAAATGTGAATTCCTAATTTCCTGAATAATATGTAGCGAACGGACTAAATAAATTAAACATTATGTTTTGTTTAAAAAATATATGTATCTTTTTGATTTTCTATTTCTAGTTTTGTCCAGCTAACAAGCATTGTTTCTAGTTCATTTCAGTTACCAGAATTACACTTAGAGAATCAGAAATACCGCTTTACATAATTGGCAACCACTATATAAGTGTCACTATTTTATATGGAATTATTTTATGAATTGCCTCGACAAATTGTGTAAATTTGCGTATTTCCGGACAGAAATATTATAAGGTGTTTCTAAGGATACTAACATAAATTTAAGTCTTAATTAACAAAACTTGCTAAGTTTGATCTCTATGTCAAATTACGTTTCTGAAAATGTTTTTTGTTTTAAAATCTTCCATTCTAACATACAAATGTTACATCTCGAACTCTAAGGGACTGATGTCTTCCCGCATACAAAATTGCTTAACAATATTTTCATGTCCTTTGTTATGAACATTCTATGGTGTATTTTTTTACTCAAATTTTTCAGAATTTTTACTGTTCAGTATTTCGTTAACTTTTGTAAAGGCGCCCTTTTTCTTATGTTGGCTATATAGTCTTTCTTATTCTTTCTCTCTATTTTTGCATTTTATGCTTCTGAAAAGATGGTGCTGATTATAGTCAACTTAAGATACACACAAGATAAAAATAATTTTTGGAAAAGAAAATATATTTTCAAGAATTAAAAACAAATGCTATACCTACATTTTTTTAAATAAACTCAGTGGTGGAAATAGGTTTTTTTACCAACCAGAACCCTATACACGTATTTAGACATTACCGTTCAGCAAAAAATCTGAAAGCGGGGGAGTATTTATCGCTGTTAAAAATAAACATGGTGCGGTTTTAGTGCCGAATCAACAGAGCGATGCTGAAGATATATGGGTGGCGATTACAATAAATTATTACTAGTTTGTTCTGTGTAATTGCCTCCCGGTGATATGGCAGCCTACTCATACTTCTCATCTAAACTTGCTAATTTGACATTAGATGAAAGTACTTTTAATATGTTAACCATTCAGTTGCTGCAAGTAGCCAACAATAAGTACATAGATCCTTATCATGTAGAACATAAATACTCTTCACTGCTCCTTAACCTATCTTATCTTAACTGCATGCAATTTACTACTGTTCTTAATCGTCATAACAAAATCTTAGATTTAAAATTTTCTAATAGAGAAAAATTTCTAGAATCAATCATTGCTCGGATGCTCTTGTCCCGGAAAATGTTCACCATCACAGTGCTGAATTTTTATATAGTATGTCTTTATGTAAAGCTTTGCCTTTTAACTCTAGCACATATTTGAGCAATTCCAATTTAATAAACCAGGATATCTCGAGCATTGACTGACATACTGAATTTGAGCACATGTCACCTAGTAGTACATAAGATGCATAAAAAATATAAAAACCCAAATGACTATAGTATTTTTTTCTCATTTAATTAAGAGCTTAGTCAAAAATACTCATCGTTTCAGACTTTAAAAATTATATTAGTTCTGGGAAAAATGATCTGACCGATAATCCCAGCGGATTTTGGAATTATGCATCCGTGAAAAAACAGAGTGTCAGTAAAACACTCAATGAAATCTGGTGTGACGGCATGGTCGCTGCAAGCGGGAGAGACATCAGTGAATTGTTTGAATTCGTATTTTTCAAGTGTTTGAATTTGATTTGATCACTCTTCTTCTTTTACTCACCCAGCAAAAAAATTCTGGGTTCCATTCTGTTGTATTTAGTAAGCCAGAGGTATTGCGGAGACTTTTGGGTCTTGACCTCAAAAAAGGTTCAGAAACAGACAAAATATCCCCTCTTTTTGCTAAAAAAAAAACAATAACAATTTCTGAATTGCTCGCAATATTCTATAATTGTTCCTTGGAAACTGGAGAGTTTCCAAATGGATGGAAGTCTGCAATGCTTATTCCTATATTCAAAGGAGGTCAAAAATAACGTAAGGAATTACCGCCCCATAAGCAAATTATCACAAAACTTTTGTATATTAAGACATTTTCAATCTGATTAAAGGCATAATAATAAGTCCAGAAAAGCACGGCTTCTTTCGAGACCGTTCACTTGAAACAAATCTGTTCGTATTTACTGAATATCTTCATGAAAATATGGATAATCAGACACCGGTGTATGCTATTTACATCGATTTTAGTAAGACATTCGACAAGATAAGTCATACTATTCTACTGACTCATCTGAGATCGGTGTGGGCGGCACCCTCCTGAACTGGATAAAGTCCTATCTCAAAGACAGATCACAGCATGTTTCCCTTCAAGGTTTTTGCTCCGAACGTTCTAGACCAACTTCGGGCATTCTCCCAGGGCCACACCTTGGACTCCTATTTTTTGTGATTTACTTAAACAACATTAAATCATGCTTCCTTTATTGCGATTTTTCTTCTCTAGACGGATGACCTAAAAATGTTCAGAAAAGTACTAAATATTTTGTATTGCGAGAGAATTCAAAGTGATTTAAATAGAGTGATTGCATTTTGTAACGAAAATAGCTTGCTTTCTAACTTAAGCAATACAAAATAGGCACTACTACTCTTCCGAACGTTACCCAGGTGCGAGTCCTGGCAATAATTATGGACTCAAAACTGATCTTTGATAAAGATACTGACGCAGTTGTAATTCCAGCTTCTAGGATGTAGGGATACTCATGCGGAAATGCTCCATGTTTGCAAACATCAGGTCGATCATTTGTATATATAATTATTTTGTTCTCAGTAAATTGAATTGTGGTAGTGTAATATGGAACCCAAGATAATCGTTAATCGTATTGAAAACATACGCGGCGATTATGCACTGTCTCGAAAACTTATACCATCCTTATTTGTTAGAAGAGCTATCTCGGATATATTATTTTTGTATAAAATAATCAATAATCTCATGAGTAACCTGCACCTCTTGTTAATGATAGGTGTAAATATTCCACAAGCAAACCTTCGAGAAGTGCAATTATTTCACGTTCCTTTTAGAAGGACAAATTGATCACAGAACTCTCCTTTGTGTGGAATAGCAAGATGTAATACTTACCATAACATAGTAGACTTTTTCTCAATGTCACAAATGACTGCCAAAAATGTGTTACGGGAATAAATTCAGTGATTTAATTTTATTCGTTTTTCTTTGTTTTTTGCCGTTTTATTCTTTACTTTTTTTGTTATAAATTATTTAACTAATTTTTAATTATATCGATTAATATTATTTCTTCTTTTCAATTGGAGCTAAGGTATTCAATTACGTAAATCCGTGAATATTTCTTTGGGTTTCTTGTTGTATTCCTGTTGTACACCAATAAATAAATAAAAATTCAAGTGGGTAGATCCGAGTCAGTAATTTGTTTAATATAATAAAAGATTCCCGGTAGGATACGGACCTCCGGAACAATGAAGGATCGAAAAGGACATCATCATATGTCCGTGTTACTTATTACTTTTCCCTAAAAATATAGAGTTCCCAGGTGAATTCGAGACCACCTAAATACGCTTGAAATGTTTTCTTACTTAATAGTTTTACAGTTTAACTGATTGTTTGCGGTATTTATGCTTAATTCCCCCTGTTTCCGAATGGCTGGCAAACGGCAGCTCGAGGCTGCTGTTTTTGATATCGATTAATTCGTATAATTTTTAAAAGCATGGCCATTTGTTGATCTAAGTAGAACAGCGTCAAGAAGGCAAAAATCGATAAGTAATGAACCGGAGTCTATTCATATAATTTTTTTAGTGCGTTCCGGTCCATTTCCAGCCCTAGATCTAACTGATATGACTAACATGACAAAATACATAATTTCTTAGAATAAAAAAGCGTAACGGATGTGTCACTGTAACTAATGTTTATTATAAATAAAGTAATAAACGCAATATATCAAATAGTTTAAATGCTTAGCGGCATAAGAGACCGGGTGTAAGAAAGTAAAGAATCAAATAAGTACTACTAATACAATATTAGCTATTGTATGGCAACGGACGGGACATTTTATCTGTACCTAAATATTATCTAAAAAATAGGAAATAAACTTACCTATAACCATCAAGAACTGTTTAGCACAAAATATAGTTTTTAAAAGAAATGGTACTCAACACAAGTTATTTTTTACTTCACTCTTAAAAGGAAAGTATTGCAATCATGAAAAAATCACCCTCCCAGGTTTTTGCAGATCTTAACGTTTTAGGGTCGCTAGATGGCAAAAAACATGTCTGTTTATCTGTTAGTGGAATAGCTAAAAAATTACTTACTTACCCAAATATTAAAGATTATATGGGCATGGCTTGGTAATATTTTGGTAAAAATCCAATATGGCGAAACAAAATGGCCTAATCAAATGTTAAAAAAAGTATTAGTAAAAAACTTCTTATACTTATTTCGCTTCATGGAGACATTTTCCCGACTATACTATGTGAGATGATTACATTGCGATGTTTTTAATTGTTATACTAGTTATTAATTATTGAAGCTAACAAAAAAAACTTAAAAATTAAAGTTTCTCGTTAGCTTCAATAATTAATAACTAACAGATAAACTAAAACATCGCAATGTTATAATCTCATATAGTATAGTTGTGATAAAACCTCCACGAAGTGAAGTAATTTTACTAGCTTTTGATTAGGAATTATCCGACTTGAAATATAAACGAAAACTCTAAAAAAAATTTTAATTAACAATAGGCTCATTTTATGAAAAATCAATAAAAACATTTATTCAGCGTGATATTGTTGCTTCAACTGTCAAGATAATACCATAATGTTTTAAAATTTTTAAATTAATATTTAATAGTATAAAAAATAACTTTTTACGGCAGGTTTTGGAGCAACGTAACGGCTTAGCGATTGCAGCGCATAGCTCTATTTTCAACACTAAATTTAAATTATTAATAACAGAGATAGAGTTCCGGGAGTCGGAACTTTTTTATTGCAAATATCTCCCTTTTTATTTTTTTTTTTTAATTTCTTAAATATTAACAATTTTCGAGTTATCTGCAAAAATACTAAACTTTTTATTTTTTAATCTTAATGTGTTAATAACCATTGAAAATGTTTATGTGCGGGTTTGAAACTTTTACACATTTTTCTAGACGATATTCCAAATCCAGTGAACCTTCACTCATATGATTACTAGCAATAGCAGGAATTAACATCATCTTGAGTTTGTGAACTTAACTACTACATGACACGTGGAAAATAATCGTTACATCGGATCCCGACTAGGTCAGCACAAGTAAGGTATAAAAAGTCAGCCTAATGTCTCCGAATTCATTTCAGTGTTGCGATTGCTATTCCAATTGTACTGAATCTATTACAATTCCACCTTGCCTATTACGCTATTACAACATTGGAGAAAAACCTGAGAATCTATTATATTTTACGTTTTTACAAAAGTCATCATCTTTACCAAATTTCCTTTAGTTTCATAAATAACCTTTCTAAATATAAACGTGCACTAATCTACTGAGGCAAATTGATCATGGAAAATAATTGTATATGGAGCGTTCTTAATAAAACGATATGGAGTGGATTATATGTCATAAGTTTTCTTTCAAAATCCGATGTCAGTTATCGATTGTAATTTTAAGTTCTTCTATAAAGCAAAATTAATAAATACATACAAAAACAGATAAAATACGGATACAAATTTTTACAAAAAAACACTTTACACAAATCGATTTGTCCTGTTGTTGGAAATTGGAACACTGTTGTCGATTTTGTTACAACTCGAGAGGTTTTGAAAAAATTAATTATTTTCTGATATGTATTAAAACAATTATTTTTTCTCATCTATAACTTAAAAATTTTTGACATAGTATATAGTTCATATCTTAAATTAAAATTATATTATTTAAAAAACTTGCAAATTGAAAGGCTGTATAATATAAACGATTCGACTTAGACAAAACCAATTGCTTATTTTTATTTTATCTTTTATTGTCTTTCTTATTATATCACGCCACATCAACAATGCTAAAAAATACTTAGAACCTTAAGGGGAAGAGATCGGTGTATGTGTTAAATAATAAAAGATTACCCATGCTTCGCTTTTTTAAGACATTTTGTATATTGAAATATATCTCTAGAAAATATAGGTTAAATCTTTATTTATCAAGACTGAAGTTTTGTTATCTGGAAAAAATCATCTTCCAGGTTTTTATAGATCTTCTTGTATTAGTGTCCTTGGATGCCGAAAAACATATTTTCGGTTTTCTGTCAGTCAGTCTATCTGTCTGCCTGTCTATATCTTCGCGGCTTAGCTAAAGAACTAGTTGCCCGATTTACTTCAAATGTTAGTGAAACATTAAGGATCATATGAAGGTTAAAATCCAATATGCTGGAACAAAATGGTGGCCTAAAAAAGTTTAAAGTTATTGTAAAAAACTATTTATTCAATTGATCTTAAATTAGGCACAAATATCAGATTTGCTATAAAGATGACTTAGAAAATTTTGGTACAGATTCGAGATGGCGTAAAAATATGACGGCCTATAAAATATTTAAAGGTCAATTTGAAAAAACTATCCATAATTTCAAATTTTGTAGAAATATCAAACCTAATACAAGGATGAACTGTTAAAATTTTGCAACGAATCCAATATGGTAGAACAAAATGGCGACCTAATGAATTTTTTTTTAAAAATCGCTGTAAAATCCGCTTATTCAAATTTCAAATTTTAATCAAAAATCAAGTGTGGCATAGACCGAAACTGGTAAAATATTGGTACGAATTCAATGTGGTGGAACAAAATGGCAGCCCATTGAAATGTTCGATAAACAAATATATAGAAATGGGTTACGCTTCGCTTGAAATATGCCGAGAAATCGACCAACATAGTGGCATGTTTTTCGAGTTCTAGGTAGGTTACTTTCTTTTACCGAGGGAAGAAAACGATAAAATCTATTAAAAATGTTAATTTTGCACTATTGATATTTCAGTTTGCCAACGCAGTATATTGTATAAAGTAGAGAAAATTTTAAAAAATCTCATTGAAAAGCTTTGATTTTGTAGTTTACCATCAGTCATGAGGAATGGAGGTTTACATCAAAAGCATTTTATAAAAACTGATTTAACTTTTTATTTTGCTTTGAATTCAAACAATAAATTTCAATCTCCTTTAATTATGTGGTGCAGTTTAGTTTGATGTCGACCTCAAAAATTTAAGATGGTTTATGGGTACGATCTATTTTTCCTTTAAAAGTATTTTATTATACAATAAACTTAATGGTGTAAAATATATGTGTAAATCTATTCAAAAATAAAACCCACCCTGTAGTGTAAAACAACTTATGGAAAAATGTATTACTGCGCCTTTAGAGGAACATAAAAGAAAATCCAGGGCTTTTACATAAAGCGACATTCGTTGATATCTCAATAGATATCGATGATCGGCAGATACCGAAGTACATTAGATGAAATTCGAGGAATGTATTCGGAATTTGGAAAAGCGGCTTTTCTTTCGACGCCCGACTCGTTGCTTTGAAATATTGTCCCAGCTTATTTCTACATGGCACACAACAAGGGTTTCGAGTTTGTCACATAGATTGTCAGCGGCGCATCTTCACTAAGAAAAAATATTGGGATTATTTCGAGCAGGCAAGGATTGTACATATTTATTTGGAGAAATAGTTTTTCTATTAGTGTATCAAAATGTTTACTTTTCTGCACTCATTTTAATATGGTAAGTTGTATTTTCTCGCATTACTGCAAAAACAGGGTGTCTCTAAAAGGTCTGGACAGAATGATATTACGTATTCCTAGGCCATAATAGGAAGATTTAAAATAATTCACCTTAGTTCGAAAATGCTTCGTTAGGGTGCTATCGACGCAAAAAATTGAAAAAAAGTTCTTATTATTTTAATTAAAAAATATTTTAGCTAATAAGAATAAAATTTGGTTTATGAACTAATACTGTAAAAGAGCTTTTTTGGTATTGTTTTGTGTGGTATATGTTTAAATTGTTTTTTCAGCTTTTTTTTTAAGCTCAAGAGTTTTTTATTCAACGACGCCGCGTTTTATAAGATCAAAGAATATTGTGAACAAAAGCAACAAAAAGCCTGTAGGAAATATTACAGGAAGCGAAATTAAACAAAAAATTTTTTAAAATAAAATCATTTACCTGCATATTAAGTCTAAAAGCTGTTTACCAAATAGGTAAAAAGTTACGAGCTTTGTATTTATCAGCGCAATGTTATACACATACGTAATACTAAGATAATATGTCAAAAAATTCCTTTTATAGTACTACTTCACGCACTACATTTCATTCTTATGGCTAAAAACAACATTTTTTTTATTCAAAATAATAAGATATTTTTTAAATTTTTCTGACCTTGGATAACGCCCTAGCGAAGGACTTTCGGAGATTCGTTGATTATGCTCATCTAGAATAGTATTTCTGCTGCGGTAGTGGATTTTGCACATTTTATTAAATCCCATAACAAATGAAGGAGTAAACTTTCAAAACATTTTTTAAAATAAAATCATTTACCTGCATATTAAGTCTAAAAGCTGTTTACCAAATAGGTAAAAAGTTATGAGCTTTGAATTTATCAGCGCTATGTTTATACACATACGTAACACTAAGATAATATGTCAAAAAATTCTTTTTCATTCTTATGGCTAAAAGCAACATTTTTTTATTCAAAATAATAAGATGTTTTTTAAATTTTTCTGACCTTGGATAACGCCCTAGCGAAGGACTTTAGGAGATTCATTGATTATGCTCATCTAGAATAGTATTCCTGCTGAGGTAGCGGATTTTGCACATTTTATTAAATCCCATAAAAAATGAACGAGTAAACTTTCCAGATCAAACTTGCCGACTTGTTCTTTAGAAAATATTTATGAAACGCAAATTTCAGACCACAGTCCAAAATTATAACGATAAAATTTATTCCTAAAACTGCAAGTTATCGCAGCTAAATTTTAAAACCTAGAAGTACTAAATAGACTAAGAATAATGGAATCATTACGTGAAAAAGCGAATTTTTTTTTGAGTTTTTATATAGGTTGAATTTTTACTTCTCTCCTAAGAGGAAATATTGCAATCAGGAAAATATGATCTACAGACACGTTTCCAGTACCTCACGTTTCTTAATCCTAAAAAAACTTGTTTTTCATTTCCGCTTGTCTGGCTATTCCAGGCAAATATGTGAATCTGACAAAAAAAACAGTATGGCGCAGCACAATGGTCGTTATTTTGCTTGCGTCGTATGAAATATTTAAAAAATCAGTATCAAAACGGCTGATCTAGTTGACTTCAATTTTTATACAAAATAATAATAATAATAATAAAATATGTAAAAAAGTATCTGCCTTTGCAAAGTTTACGGGTTATCCTTTTAGGCGAAGAGAAGGAGACAAAAAACACGCCTCATTAGATACACAGATAAAATATGATCGAAAGTTGCATTTTAAGTTGACAAATAAACTGGCATTGATCCAAATTGCTGTTACCTATTATGAGTCCGAATATATAAGATATACAAAAAAACTGATTTATGTTCAGATAGGGTGCTACTCCAATAACAATAAAAGTTGAATGAAAAATGAATGAAATGTTTTAATGATAGCTTATATTGTAACCATAATAAAAACCAAGATATGACAATAGTCCTGTTTTGATAACCTAAAAAATCAATTTTTAATTAATTTTTTCAGTTTTTTAGTCGTTAAAACAGTAGGACTCTAGTCCTACCTTGGTTTTTATGGTTACATCATAAGTTATCATTTTAACCATTAGCATTTATATTTTTTTTCTAAATCACTATCATCCCACCTAATAACCAAAGTTCAAATCAATATATAAAAATTATACGATAAAATACTTGTTTTATTATTTATAAAAATATTAATAGTTTCTAAAATAAAAAAAAATATCTTCACCTAACTTAAAATTTTAATTTTGTGTTTATGGAGCTGTTACATCTCTTTAGAGTGAACCTGTTATATACACAGAATTGCTTTTGTATGCAAAAAAGAAAATAAGTTTGTCCTGTTTTACCGTATTTTAAAAAAGATAAGCGTTATGCATATAAGAAATATTTGTATGTTTAAAGGATGCTTTGATTCCCAAACGGTTACCTTGTATAATTAGAAAATATTTAATGTAAAAAGAGGTAAAAAGAAATTTAATATGTTTCACCGTTTTTTTTTTTCAACTAACAACTTTACAAGTAAAAAATATGTTTGAGCTACATTTTTTTTTCGTTTCCATGGAGCTCTTTCACCCTTCTAAGCTACCATGCATAGTGGAAAAAAATATAAAATAAATTTGATGTGTTTCACCGTTTTTCAGACAAGTTTAACCTTTCTGGAATACATTGTATATTTGAAAAAATTGTTTTATATTCAAAAAAAATTAAAAGATGTTTTTTTTGTATATTTTCTTTTGTTTTCAGGAGGCTGCCTCATAATTTAGAGCTAATTTTGTGTACACCTTTACACACATCAGTACAGGCATTATCATTTTTCTTTTACAAATATGTTTTTCATTTTCTAAGTTTTAAAAAGCCGAAAAAAATCTAACATAACATTTCGCGATTACAATTTCCTATACATTATATTAATACAATATATGGGCTGTTATATTATGGGAAGGTAAAAATATGAGAGGTTAATGGTCTTAATGGAAAATAAATATTTTTAATCGTCTAAAATTTACAATAAGAAAACATTTTGCACCTCTTAATTCAGAATGCCTTAAACAACTAAAACCATATCTATATTTAGTTTGTAATACGTCTTGCGGTATAAATAAAATCCATATTAAAAGCTATGATATCACATATGTAGAACATTTGAAACCCTTAATGGTCACTGATGATGATTAGCAGTCAGTATAAGCATAATACTTTGCAACAGCTTTAGAAATTATAAATGCGGCGACTTCACGGATCCAGTACTTAAGGCCAAAAATTAAATTAAAGCTGCTGTTGTATCCCCCGGTGACTGGAAAATACCACTACTGTGAAACGGATTGCTTTAACAATTCTTGTATAAATATATAACACGAAACGATATAACATACTAAAGTCAACGATGCTTTAAATAACCAATACCGCATGGAAATAAATATAATTAATTCTAAGTTTTGAGTATATCGAAGATAGCAGTTATTTCGAAACTACTTTACTACCTGTTACTAAACATTCTGGAAGAAATAAACATTGCCTACTATTACCTAAAAAGGAGAAATCTCTTAATAATTAAAAGATAAATAAACATAACTTTAAGTCTTTACATCATCCACGTATTTATTATTTTGTATAATAACGACCTTTATTTCGTATATAAAATACTTGCTATAACTTTATTTGGACTCGACTAATTTTTTTCATCACTTCACAAAGCATTTTTAAGATAGATAGATCAACAGATATTTGCAAATATTGAAGATATTTCGGATTAAAACCATCGCGCCCCTATCAAACTGATTGTTGTGACATGTCAGTCAAAGCTATACAGCTGACAGAGCCAGGCCAACTTGAAAAAGTGGTAAAATCAATGGCAAATGAAAAAATGCCTTTTTACTCGAAACTCGGTTTTATCCAATTTTTCGAGTTCGGATAAAAAAATGTAAATCTATTTCTTGCAGAAAAAATATAAAATTTTTGATATATTTATCGTTTTAGCCCCAGAGAATGGCAAGCAGAATTCGTGCATGCTACAGTTCAAACATTCCTCAAAATGCACCCTTAAAATTGATGGAGCTGACTTTTACACCAGTCTGTACAGAAAATATAGACGTTTCTTTGTGCATTTATTTGCTTCACCTAATTTCTCGAGTGTCTTTGAAAACAACCTTATCAAACTATATTTAGAATCTGCAAAAGAGGCCCTTTTGACAGATATATAATATACAGGGTGTCCTATTAAAAAAATAAAACTTATGGTAATATCTTGTAAAATTGACTGCCCCGTATTTCTCAAAAAATTCAAAATAGCCAATCAATATATTTTAGCTCGGAGAATTGAAAAATCGTAACAAAAAAACAATTCAATGAGAAACACGACAAGGGTGTTGCGTTTTTTAAACGGAACGCCCTATATTTTATGACATTTTTGAATTCTATGGTCAATTCTAAGTGTTTTTTAATAAGGGTACTATATTAATGATTATATGATGTAATGACTTAGTTTCTTCAAATAAGTTTTTAATCCCTATAATTATTTTTACGGATATATTTCTATGAAAATTGGCAATATATGTTCTTCTTGCTTCACTGATGTTTTTTTCACACTTATAATACCACGTTACAATCTGTAGTTTTCATTTAACGAATATCTTATTACGGCAAACTAATATAATATCTACTAATACGTCAAAATTACAATGATTTTGAAGTAAGGTGATCACCTGCATTTCATATGAATATATTCAATTAAATAGGTAGCAAAATAATTTGCGTTTATTTGTTTGACTAGCATTATAAGATAGTTTTTCAAAAACTAAGATAGGAATGTGAAAGTTATTTTGCTCTAGGTCCAATCGGTCACTTCAAAGGTGAGTAAAATACTAGGTATTACAAATGGTATTAAATATATAATAAAATTTTAGGTTATGTTGGGTGTGAAAATACCCGAACTGACTAACAATGAAATAATAAGTTTCTCTTTTTATAATATAACAGTTCAGTTTCCGTACGTTCATCTAAATTATTTTTCAAACGATCATGGTGTTGTTATGGGAAGAGCAAAGTGATGAATTTAATTATCAAATATGTTGATTTTTTGCGATTATTTTAATTTAGTTCAAAATATTTAGACCGATAGTGGTTAGGAGTTGTATTAACAGAAAAGAACAAAAATCCCCACTTTAAAATAATGACTTTTATATTATTTTCACCTCTGTAAATTTAGCCATTATCTCAAGATCACCTTGGCACTGCGAGCTTCAAACGAATCACCAAATAAAATTACATTTTCAACAAAATCGAGCCCCTTTATAACCCCATAATGAAACAAAGTATTAAAGACGGCGAACTGCTTTGAAAGCACAATGAAATATGACGACGCATCGATCCGTCAGACGTCGCATTCATTTGTCTTCTGCCTCATTGCAGTCCGGCTTTTTAGGCGACTTTGATCAGGCGCTATTGCAATTTGAAACGATAGCATTTCATATTTTATTGATTCTCTGGAAAATTCATGTAATAACGGGAAAACTGAAAACGATTTTGTTTGCTGTGGCGAGTGGCTTGGATCTCTGAGACAATAGATGAAGGCTATGAACGAAGATGTAATATACGGTGAAATCTATATAGAGCTTTTGTTGGTGTTGGAGAGATAAAGTTAAAAAAGTGACGCCGCTAATAAAAGTAACATGCGGTTATTAAACAAAATTTAAATATAAAGAAAAACTATTTATTTTTATTAAAAAATATTGTGATGTACCAAAAAACTGGTAAATTGGCTTTACCCAATACTTCTGTCGTTATATGTAACTTTTTTTTATCACGAAAAGTAAAGCAAATTGGCCTATTAGAGGTAACTGGAGAACCAATCAAGATTATTTTGAAAATGTGGCTTATGCCAGAAATAAAGTTTCTAAATTATTTTTAATTATGCGGAGTTACCACTTCTCCACTAAACTGGTGGCAATATCCATTTTCTAAATAAAAATCCCTTTATATTATTACATTTTTGTTTTTTGTGAACGTTCTAAATACCTTTTGTGTTCTATCTCCTTTACCCAAATTCAACTTATTTCGAGAAAATGATGCTCGAAAATTTACATTTTTACTCTTTCGAAGCAACGTAATTGCCAAACGACTTAACTTGAAACAAAATGGATTTCACTTTCCTATCTTAGTTTTTAATTACCTATTTTCTAACAGCAATTTCTAGAAGAAGGGGTCAAAATTTTAAATTTCCTGTCAAATTAAAATTTACAGTATTCGGGAGAATCCAAAAAAGTAATAAAATTTAGGGCATTCCAATTAAAAAACGGATGTTGCCAGCGGTGTTGGGTACACGAGGTTATACCGCACAGTTAAAAATATTTTAATTTTTTTTTAATTGGCACCCTGCAAAATATTGTTTCATTAAATGGATCTCCTCTTGCTAAATATATACCAAGTGTAATACTTCTTTCTTCAAAGACCAAATTGACCAAATATTATTTTATTTGAGACAGTGTATTCCTACTGACAACACAATTAAGTGCTTACAATTGAAATATTCTTTCTATAACATATTGCCTCTTATGACGGTTTTTGTCAATTTTATCTATTATTTTTAAAGATAAAGGTATCAAATGTGGAATTATTGGTTTTTAATTAGCAAGAAGTGACTTATTTATAGAAACAATATTATATATTCAAATTCTAATTTTTAATTAGTTTCGAGCACTACAAAAGTAGAAAGAAACGCGTCAGAGATAAACCATAATACAAGCCAATTAATCCCTTAAGATATTTTTAAGTGTAAATGGTACAATACAAATATCACAATAAACAAACATTACACATCACAAAGGTATCTAAAAATAAGTTATTTTTTCAAAGAACAAAAACACTGTAAAAAGCATCAGTCATAAGTAGCTAATTCTTTTTTTAAATATATGCAGGTGATCTAATGTTTTTATGTCCGTAGGCAGCATATTATAAATTTTAGTTCCAGCATAAACCGGAGATCTTTTGAACAACTTCAAATTGTGGTTTGATAAACAAATATCGTTTTTACATCTGGTATTATAATTATGATAAATACCGTTAAGGAGTTAGAGTTATGCCTATTTTTAAAAATGAATATTAAGAATTTATGTCATCTATTTATTTTTTCTGAAGTTGTCGCGACACGAAAGCCTAAAAGGAAGATTAAACATTATTCTCAATATGCGCTTTTGCACTAGAAAAACCCTCGAGCTCTCACTGGCTAGGCCCCAAATTATTATATTCAAGGCAATTGCAGAGTAAACCAATGCATAATATACACTGATTAAAGTGTTATGATCAACATTATTTTTAATATTACAAATCACATACGCAGTTTTATTCAGCTTTTTGCAAATTTTTTCAATATGATTGCTCCAAGTTAAGTGGCATTTGATAGTAACTCCCAAAATACTTACAAATGAAGATGTTTCAACTTTATGTCCATCAAAGTATAAATTAAGTTCACAGGGGTCATTTCATAAAGTTCTAATATTCATACGTTTAGTTTTGGAATGATTTACCATGATTTTTTTTAAATACCACCATCTATATAATCCATTAAACACAATGTATACTTTGTCTCTTGCTCGATCTTGACATGTATCAGAAACAATTATAGTTGTATCATCAGCGTAAAGAAATACTCGCCCTGAACTTATATGATCCGGAAGGTCGTTAATAAACAATAGGAATATCAGAGGTCCGATAATACTTCCTTGAGGAATGCCAATATCTTGGTTAAAGTTGGCAGAGATCGATTCTTCAATTTTGACAGTAAATTGTCGGTCAGAGAGAAAGGATACAAGGAACGAAGTTAGAAAGTTTTTTTGAAACAAATGTTTTATCTACTGTGTCAAATACACGAGTTAAGTCAAACACTAAAGAAATCTGTTATCAAGTTTGTAACAGATGTGTTGTATAAGATCTGTGCAACCAGTTTTAGAAGATAACCCGTTGCGAAACCCATGTTGCCTATCTGTTAAGACATTATATTTATCCTAAAAGCTACAAATTTTATTATACGCTACTTTTTCAAAAATCTTAGATATAGAGCTAAGTAATGATATAGGCCTATAAATTTCCAATTTAAGTGTATCACCTCTTTCAAAAATGGGCACTACAATAGCCTTTATAAGTTTCTTGGGAAATTTTCCTGAACAAATTGAAAGATTAATTAGATTTGCTAATATGTGAGAAACATTTTCAATAAATAGTTTAATAAAAGACACTGGCATTTAATTCATATAGGATGTTTGTTTTTTTCAAATTTTTCCTGTATTTTCACCATTATTTTATTTTTCTATTTAAAAAAAAATAAAACCCATTTTTTTTTATTTTCTTTAATATGCGTCTAAATGCCTATAAAAACTTGACATTTTATTATAATTAATCCTTATATCACATTTTGCACACAAAGCAGTGAGCAAAATTTAAAGTCACTTCAATAAGTAGTTTTTTTATATTGATTTTTAAAATATTTTATTAGGCTGATAAATGGATTAGCACCATACTTTTACCAGTTCATCTCTATCTCACACTTAATTTTTCTGTATAATTTAATGTCATTTCGATAAGTAGTTTTTTAATACTGAATTTTGAAACAATGTATTAAGCCGCCATTTTATTCCTCCATACTGGATTTTTAACAAAATGCTACCAGTTTAATGGCATATGTGAATCTTGATTTTGGAGTTTATCTAGTCGGGCCGTTAGTAGTTTGCTATCGTTTTTGAAAAGGCAAGGCATATTATATATGTCAGAAAAAATGATGAATATTTTTTAATTCTTTACGAATTTCATAATATCATTATACAGGTTAGAAACAGTAATTATTTGATTACAAAAAATCCACTTGGAAAAGAAGAACTGTACATTCATGATCTATTTTATATTTTCCTAAAAAGCTGTAGCAATTGTGGTTTATCCTTTTCTGAAATATTCTAGATGCTGGTGTGGAATAACTGCATATTTTGAATTTTTTAAGGAAGAAAAATGTATTTTTTTTTGTTATAAAATATTAGACTACTAATAAATTTAAATAAATAAATTTACAAAAGGTTTTAACTTCTGCTTGAATTAAGTTTTCTTTACTTTAATTTTTTTAGCTGTGTCAGGAAAACATCCGGAACCTTATTACGGCACGAAAATTGGGCCCCTCCAAGAGTTCGCACATGGGATCCGAGGCACCGCGTACGCCGTCGATGAAACCACAATTTTCATAAAAGGTTTCTCTTACGACGGCACGGGACCCGATGCTTTTTTCTGGATTGGGAATTCCCCAAGGCCTAGTCCCGAGGGCATCATCATACCCTATCCGGAAGATTATAGGGAAAGGTAAATCATTTTTTATTTTTATATTTAAACAGATTAAAAGTAATTACTTTTAAGAAAAAGAGGAAATAATTTGATTCATTAAGTACTTTCAAATTTACTCAAGATACTGTACACAGTAATTAACCTAACCTAACCCAATTAATAGTATTTTGTTTTAAATGAAAATCAGTAGTACAGTACGTACATAAAGATTTGCAAATTCCATTAGGATTTAGGTAATTATTTTATTAAATTGTGATTTTTCTGATACTAATATCAAGTATATGGAGTGACCCGTTTAGACGATGTGACGTCGATGGTAATTTATTTTAAATGAAAGACCTTATTTTGTCTCTTTTTTAATTTCGGAAAATATATTTCTTTTCTCAAGGCTGCAATATAAAACAATATTCTTTCCACATAGTGTGATAATATGACATATTAAACTCGTAAAATGAGTTGAAATTCTAACAGGTTATACATATTTCTATGATCTTTCTATATAAGGGCTTGATTATTACATAAATTACTACATTATTATAGAAAGTTAGAAAACATAGCATGTGTAACCGGTCTTTATGAATTGACGTTTTTAATAATTAAATGACTGGAGGAACCGAGACAGGACTAGGTTACTCTCACGTGTTACTGCTGATTTACGTCAAAAAACTATTTTTTATATAAGAAGGATAAAAATATGGATATTTAATTTAATCGATCAATCTTATTTTGCTTTTAATTTTAAAGAAAGAGTAGATATAGCATTCAGTACTCGAATGAAACAAAATGTAAGATATCTATAAAATTTCAGTGTTTATTAAGTTGTTATTTATAGGGTTTAAAAATAGTTATCTTTACTTTTATTATTTTCATTTCTGTATTCCTTTTTTTATGTAACGTTAAAATGTATGAATATATAGTGCTTAGGTCTTTTATATCTTTCTTTTTATTCAAGACCAGGGCCCCTAGGGTGTGACTTCACAGGAGCGCCAAAACATGCACAAGCAAAAAACACAAGGCCCCAAAACAAACATTGGCCATTTACCACAAGGAAACCAGCAATTGGGATTTTTTTTCTATAGATAGTAACATCCATTCATACGTTACCATGTTTAAATTTTATTAGAATTCAGAAGGGATAATATTATTTTTATTTTATTGATGCAGTAATTGACCGCTGATCCGCCGTTAATATATTATGCGTCCTAAAAAGTTCTAACATATTTTGCATGTTCCGTTCGGCGTATTTTGTCTGTGCAGTGCAAGTGCTTGTTCTAGTTGGCGAATCGACGCTTAGGTTTAATTTGCAAATAACTATAGCAATTAGCAATTTTAGTTAGTTTGATGAATTGATGATAGAGTAATGAATCGAATTACTAAAAAGTTAGAGGCGGCATATCGTCGATAAAAAGAAAAAAGGATTATTTTAACCGCTAAGCTGAAAGGCTCTATGCATCAGTTTTTAAGAAGAAAGCCTGAGAATACCAATACGTAAGTAATAAAGCTATTTGTTTGTAGTGTAGTCACTAGTTTGTTCTTCTCAAGTAGTATTATATAATTCTCGAGAATATATAAAAATGAAATATTTACGAATGGCTGAAAATTTAAAGGAAATTTTGAGAATTTATGACATCAATGGAAATTTTTAAAATTCTCGAGATTTTACATAATTCCCTGGAAATATTTCCGAAAGATTAAAAATTTATGGTAAATTACGAGCATATATGAAATCCATAAGATTTTTTAATATATTAAATTTATGTAAACCATTTTGGATTTTTTAAGGAGAGAGTTTGTTTTATTTAGTTGAACCACATCACAGATGTTTTAGAAAGTAAGTTAAAGATGTTAAAGCTAACAAAATTTGTGATACGTTAAAATGTGAAAAAGGGTTATTGGATGAAATAAATTTTGAAAACCTATTGCTTCCTTGTGCAAAACTTAAAGAAAGAAGAATCGAATTAAAGTAAATATTCCCCGTATTCACTAAATAAGTTTAAGGGCCGATTTATCTATCAGTGCTCGACTAAGTAAAAGTAGCTCTTGGTTTCGTTGTATCAGTTAAATCGGTAATTAATGTAGCTAATAAAGAATTTAACTGATAGTTACAACGAAATCAACAGCTACTTTAGTTTAGCACTGATAAACCTGCCCTAAGAGTTAGACCGGATCTATTTGACTTGCCTTGGTAGTTAAAGCCTGGGATATAGATTGAAAAAGTTTGGGTCTTGCGTCTCCATTTGCGCTGTCGTTGGAGTTTATTTAACGTAAAGCAATGGATACGGTTATATTGTTGCCGCCATCCGTTTGAGTTTCCGCTAGCCGTCGAAAAGATGGCGATCTTTAACTTTGACGGAAGCGGCTAGCGTAAATCGGCATTTGCGTTAAGCTGCAACCAATGAAATTGCTGGATTTTAGAGAGCCTTTCAAAACGTTCGTCCTTCGTAATACATCTGACATTAATATATACACATATCATCCTCGTCTATTTAAAAAACTGCTTGGGGTCATGGTCTTTAATTTTAAGAAAATACTGGTAGGAGTTTTGAGTATTTCTATCCCAATTAAGCCACCTTCTTTGCAGCCTTCTCTTCAACAACTTTACAGCTGAGGCACACATTAATATGCCCACGATGCCTAGTCTTTACTAAGCATCATTACTATGATTTGGATTATCTATTCTCAGCAAATTAAAAAACCGCACATAAACTTAAAAACAAGCAAGACTAAATTGCATTACACAAAATGGCCATATCTTCTTCTTTCCCTTCAGTTTAACGTCCTTGAGCTGCCTAGGCTATACGGCCTATGTGGTTGCTATATTTTCAATTTTCAATTTTGTTTGTTTTCCTTGGTACTATCTTTCAATGTCTTTTTAATGCTTCTTGGCTTCCACTAGATGCCCCTTGAGAGTACTACTGGTCTCACGAGATGACGTTTTCTTTCAAGCTATCCCCTTTCCCCTCCCACTCCCGCCACATAGCGGCCATTACGCTAATATTCTATGTAGAACTGCGGCAGACGAACGGGATAGAATGCAGGAACAACTCCCTTTCTAGCGGGGTCGTTAGCTTCCACTCTGAGCGGTTGAGTCTCCCGCTTCCCCCCGAAATAAAGCAGCACTTATGTTAATAACACAGAGGTCTGCCTTCGACGAGACCAACCGGAAGACTCAAAATGGCCATATATATAAACATAAAAAGAAGGTTAGTTCCACACAGTTTGAATCTAGAAGACGGGTCAAGAACCAGCGCTTAAACGCTTAGCTTAAACGGACGACGCAAGACGCAAACTTTTTCATTCTATAACCCAGGCTTAAAACAGTTACTTCATCAGTTATGTTTTGCTTATGTCACTGTCATTTTGTAATTGTGATATTTAGAAGAATGTTTTGTGCTATTGTTGCTTAGGTCATTTTAAACCTATACTGTCAAGTTATACCTGGTCTAAATTTAAACCTTTTTAGTGAATACAGCTGTATGTTAAAAAATGAATAAGATTTTTTAATTTCATATCTGCCCGAGTAAACTGAAAATAGAAGATGTAGAAGCTTTACTGCAAATTATTCTTTCAAATAATAATACCCATACCCCAAAACCGAGTGTTTATGATCTAGAAGTTTTGTTTACATTTTACATCTTGCAGTAATGCTCCTTGTTTAAAAGATGTAATAAATGTTTTAGAAAGTAAGTTAGAGATGGTAAAGCTAGGAAAATTTGTGATACGTTTTATTGTAACTGCAGGCTTCGTAAGCACCACTAAGGAAAGGTCATTTAGGACCGGTTTATCACTGCTCAGCTAAATTAAAGTAGTTCTTGGTTTCGTTGTAACTATCGTTTATTAGCGACGCAGATAAACCATTTAACTGATAGTTACAACGAAACCAAGAACTACTTTAACTTAACCGAGCACTGATAAACCGACCCTTAGTCAATTAAGAATTGTTAAAAATATATTAAGAACCACAATAATTAACGATAAAAGATTAAATGACCTTTTATTATTTAGATGTGAAAAACGGTTATTGATAAAAATAAATTTCGAAAACCTATTGCTTTCTTGGGCAAGATTTAAAGAAACAAGAATTAATTAAAGTAAATATGTGTTTAAAAATTCGGTGTTTCTATTTTATAAGAGTACATTTTATTATTTTTACCCCAAAAAAATTAAAAGTATCTTT
This sequence comes from Kuschelorhynchus macadamiae, assembly GCA_030620095.1. Classification (NCBI taxonomy): domain Eukaryota; kingdom Metazoa; phylum Arthropoda; class Insecta; order Coleoptera; family Curculionidae; genus Kuschelorhynchus; species Kuschelorhynchus macadamiae. The sequence goes on from JAUTXW010002869.1 coordinate 459,311, forward strand.
GGTAATGTGGTAACGCAAAAATTATAATAAGCATATCCACATTTACTTAAAATTTGTAAAATTTGAGCATGGCTAAAATTTTTTTTTCGCCATTAGCTGTAAGAACGCACTTAGGGGGCGCCGAGCATCGCTCCTTCCCCCTAGTGAAACATCATGGTTGCCCTCTGGGTTAAAAATTAATTTTTTAAATAATTGATTGGGATAGGAATTTTCTTTTAAAGTGTTATATAGTTTGTTGAGGTTCTCGTTCCTAAATGTGCGATGAGATAATTTTTCAAATCTAGTTTTTAAAATTTAATATTTATATAATAATTTTGTGTGTCTGATTATTGTAATTGAGATATCTCCCAATATATTTCTAATAAACCAGAGTTTTAGCTTCAGAACAGAATACACACAAACGTCTCTTTTTAGAAATGCTCGAGACATATCTTAATGAATAGCCTTAAGTAAAAAGAAAGATGTAGAAGACCTAAGTACTATATATTCATACATTATTTTAACATTAGATCTAAAATGAAAAAAATGAAAGTATAGATAACTCTTTTAAACCCTATAAATAACAACTTAATAAAAACTAAATTTCAGTTTTAGCTATAAACACTTACGGTGTATCAGGGAACCGCACGGGTTTGCAAATTGATACTCTATCGCACATGCCTAGATGTTAATACCTTGAAAATGCCTTCTAACCTATTGTTTGATAGATGTAATTGGTCACAATACGTAATTTATAAATTAATCGTAATGTGCTGACTTTCGGTTTGTGTTATTATTAAAAAAATTGCTAATTTACAAAATGTCAGCTTGGATAAAATGTCAAAAAAATGACATTTCTTTTGCTACAAGTTTGAACTTTTCCGGGGCTATCTGTTCTAACAGTGTGGTGTTGGCTATGCTAAGAACTGCATTTTTATGCTAAATAATATATATTATCTTCCATTTTGTTTGATCTGCGTAATGAATGCGATATATATCTACTGTTTCTTTAAAATTAAATGCAAAATAAAATTCATCAAATAAATTAAATATCGATATTTTTACCCCTCTTATATAAAAATAGTTTTTGACGGAATTCAGGGATACATGAGATTAACCTAATTCTGTTTCACTAGTAAAAGCGCCATTTTATAAATCTTGTAAATCACTTCATGTATTTTAATATTTTTAAATAAAATAAGTAAATCTTGTTGTTGAAGAACATGCTATAATAGCAGTTGTTGAATTTTGGTAAAACTGGAACCTGGTGTCTTTTATCAGACTCTACGCAGTTTTGGTAAAAATTGGTAAACCTTTATCATTGTAATGTGTGATTTAGAATTCAGTTGGAAGATATTATACTGACAACCTGCTAAAAAAATATATATTTGTAACTCTATCTACAACCTTCGTATTATTTCAAGGTTTTCTTCTAAACATATTTTCATAAATACCAGCCTGCTTTATTTCATGTATTGTCAGATTCAGTGCCGCATTTACGCGCAAGTTGTCTAGGTTGCAGCCTATGGTCCCGCACCACAAAGAAATCACAATTTTTGGTAGAATAAAATAAAAAATGACTTTGTTTTAAAATTGTGTGAATAATCATAATATACGTTGAACCGACGCAGTTGTTTTGTGTAGCCTTATCGTAATATTTATACATATCGGTTTAGTTCCGTAGCGATGTATCAGTGTCAGTCAAAATTTAGAACTTACTCTCGATTCCATGTATTTTCTGTTGGAAAAAAAATATTTTAAATAAATTGAAAGTTGTGCTATGGGTGCTTCAATATCAAACACCATTCCTCAGATTGTTATGGAGGATCTAGAAGAAACAGTACTGAAAAATTTAGACATTGAAATTCCCTTTTTTACAGATATGTAGATGACTGTATAACGGCAATTCTTAAAAATAAAATAAATAATATCGTATTCAGATATTTAAACTTTAAATCTAGCTATTTATCTTTCAGAATCAGAGTATAGAAAAGCATGGATCGAAAAAGCTTATTAAAGCATGTTATTTACAAAATACACAAAAATAGAATTTTGCAACTCCTCAAACCTATATACTAATAAACACAAAAGCCAACATACCACCTAGGAAATCATTGTTCTTGGGATTAGACCGTGTCAAAATGGAATCACTTTCCGACGTTTCGCCTTCGATTGCACGAGGCATCTTCAGGGATCTTCATTTCACGAGATCGGAACATTGAATGAGCTCGGAGAGATCCAGGCCTGCTATTTATAGTCGACCTGTCTTTACCGAAGCGTGACTCGGTGTAACGATCGGTTTCCACGTATGATGTAGACTGAAGCCCTAATCTAATAAAATTGTTAGGATGTTTATAAATTTCAATAGATTCTCTTATTTTGCGTTTATAGAATCCCGAAACCGATGCAAGACCTTTGGTTTCTTTTACGTTAATGACATATCCAGTAGAATATTGGTGTTCAGATACAGCAGATTGTACAATTTGTTTCTTTCTGATACATCGTTCATGTTCCTTAAGCTTAGTCGATATGGAACGTCCAATTTCTCCAATATAGACATCACCACAGGAACAAGGAATTGCATATAATCCTTGAAAAGGAATAATGTCCTTTGGCGATAGCAAACATTGTCCAATTTTCTTGTGTGTGTTGATTATTGTACGTATGTTGGACCGGCGAAGTAACCTTGCAATCTTGTCTGTGGTTCCGTGTATAAATGAAAGAACTACATTTCCTATCGGTAATTCCTTATTATTATCATTTCGTGGAGTAGGATTATTATATTTTCTAATTGATCGTCGAATATCATCAGTGCAATATCCATTCCCTCTTAAAGCTTGAGTCAGTTTCTCTGTTTCCGATTGTAAAGAATTTTGGTCACAATTCGCGAGGGCTCTGTAAACCAACGAATTAATAACTGATTGCTTTTGTGCTGGATGATGATGCATTTAAGTACCTGTTCGTATGAGTTGGTTTTCTATATACAGAGTGTCCTAAGGAACTATCCCCATTCCTTTGTACAAGTTCATCTAGAAAGGGAATCGTACCTTCTGATTCAATTTCCATTGTAAATTTTATATTAGCATGTTGTTTATTCAGATGATCAAGAAACCCAGGGACGTTTTCTGGACAATGAGGCCGTATTACAAAAGTGTCGTCTACGTATCTGAACCATGATTTGGGTTTTAGTGGAGACGACTTTAAGGCTTCCTCCTCAAAAGCTTCCATGAAGATATTGGCTACCACTGGTGAGAGCGGAGGTCCCATGGCTGCTCCTGAGGTTTGCCCATAGAAAGTTCCTTGAAAGACAAAATACGTTGATGTAAGACATACTTCAATTAGATCTAAAAGTGAGTTGTCAATACTATTGTGGTGAAATAAGTCTGATATTGTGGAAATTGAATCATTTATAGGCACATTTGTATACAGCGATTCTACATCGAAACTGACTAAGATATCTTTGGGGTCTAATTGGATTGATTTAAGTTTATCTACAAAATGCGTAGAGTTTCTAATATAAGAATGTGTTTTTTCCTGTAAAATTATTAAGAATATTTACCCATTTTGTAAGTAGAAGATCCTATTGCACTGACGATAGGTCGACATGGTACATTAACCTTGGGATTTTTAGGTAGTCCATAGAACCGCGGGATCCTTGAACTGCTTGGCCTTAATATCTTCTTCGAAGAAGTTCGAAGGACTGCTGGACATCCAAAGACCACTAGAACCACTACAGGACACCGTTATAAATTTATCTTCCAAAATCCTTACTGAAGCAGAAAAATCCGTCCTCTCTAAAGGTCAAAACTTCGCCATTACACCAAAAGACATAGTGTCATCCGTTGAAGCGACAATTAGAAGAATTTCAGCAAAAGAAGCTGACGCAATAAGGTATGAAACAGCGAATATCATCAAAAATTCTAACTCGCCTAAGTCGAATCTATCAGCTGCGGAAAGAACGGCGATAAAAACATTAAACAACAATACAGACATTTTGGTTCTTCCAGCGGACAAGGGAAATGCCACTGACGTCATGGACAAAACAGATTACGTAATCCAAGCAGACCCGACCATCAAAATTGAAAGACGGATAACCAATCTCAGAAACGCATCCAACCTACCAGCAGAGGAGAAGAAAATATTAAGGCCAAGCAGCTCAAGGATCCCGCGGTTCTACGGACTACCTAAATTCACAAGATTAATGTACCATGTCGACTTATCGTCAGTGCAATAGGATCTCCTACTTACAAAATTGGCAAATGTCTTGTAAATATTCTTAATAATTTTACAGGAAAAACACATTCTTATATTAGAAACTCTACGCATTTTGTAGAAAAACTTAAAACAATCCAATTAGACCCCAAAGATATCTTAGTCAGTTTCGATGTAGAATCGCTGTATACGAATGTGCCTATAAATGATTCAATTTCAATAATATCAGACTTATTTCACCATAATAGTATTGACAACTCACTTTTAGATCTAATTGAAGCATGTATCAACGTATTTTGTCTTTCAAGTAACTTTCTATGAGCAAACCTCAGGAGCAGCCATGGGATCTCCGCTGTCACCAGTGGTAGCCAATATCTTCATGGAAGCTTTTGAGGAGGAAGCCTTAGAGTCGTCTCCACTAAAACCCAAATCATGGTTCAGATATGTAGAGGACACTTTTGTAATATGACCTCATGGTCCAGAAAACCTCCCTGGGTTTATTGATGATCTGAATCAACAACATGCTAATATAAAATTTACAATGGAAATTGAATCAGAAGGTACGATTCTCTTTTTAGATGTTCTTGTACAAAGGAAAGAGGATGGTTCCTTAGGATACTCTGTATATAGAAAACCAACGCATACGAACAGGTACTTAAATGCAAATTCCCATCATCATCCAGCACAAAAGCAATCAGCTATTAATTCGTTGGTTTACAGAGCCCTCGCGATTTGTGACCAAAATTCTTTACAATGAGAAACAGAGAAACTGGCTCAAGCTTTAAGAGGGAATGGATATTGCACTGATGATATACGACGATCAATTAGAAAATATAATAATCCTACTCCACGAAATGATAATAATAAGGAATTACCGATAGGAAATGTAGTTCTTCCATTTATACACGGAACCACAGACAAGATTGCAAGGTTACTTCGCCGGTCCAACATGCGTCTAATTTCCAACACACACAAGAAAATTGGACAATGTTTGCGATCGCCATAGGACATTGTTCCTTTTCAAACGGAAGGAGTATATGCAATTCCTTGTTCCTGTGGTGATGTCTATATTGGAGAAACTGGACGTTCCGTATCGACTAGGCTTAAGGAACATGAACGATGTATCAGAAAGAAACTAATTATACAATCTGCTGTATCTGAACACCAATATTCTACCGGACATGTCATTAATGTAAAAGAATCCAAAGGTCTTGCATCGGTTTCGGGATTCTATAAACGTAAAATTAGAGAATCTATTGAAATTTATAAGCATCCTAGCAATTTTAATAGAGATACGGGCTTCAGTCTACAGTTACACCGAGTCAGGCTTCGGTAAACACAGGTCGGCTATAAATAGCCGGCCTCGGGTCTCTCCGAGCTCATTCAGTGTTCCGATCTCGTGAAGTGAAGATCCCTGAAGATGCCTCGTGCAATCGAAGGTGAAACGTCGGAAAGTGATTTTATTTTGAAACGGTCTAATCTCAAGAACCATGATTTTTTAATTAATCACAGCCGTGAAAGCTTTCGTTCAATATACCACCTTTTTGTTATCGCCTTTTGTAAAGAAGTTTCAAAACGTATTTATACCTCATAACAATGCTATATTCCATAGAGATTTTAATTTGTATCACTAAACTAAAATTAAAAGCGGTGTAGTATATCAAGGCCCGTGTAAAAACTTTAATGGTATTTATATGGGACAAACTAGCCAATTCCTAGAAAACAGAATAAAAACACATAAGTATAACAAAAAGAATTGCACAGCTCTTACAAACCACGAAATGTCCAAAAATCATAATTTTAACTTTGATAATACAAAATTATTTAAAACAGAGCCTTGCACAAAAAAGTGAGTTCCTAGAAATTGCAACAACGACAAAAAGAAGTCTACAACTTAAATAAAATATATATTTCGATCTTACACTTTAAAAAAGTTAACCCAGGTCGAGACGACTGAAAAAAAAATAAATAAAATGATTTGAAAACAAAAATTAGTTATTTAAAACCAACCTAAAACCAAGAAAAAAACTCACAGATCCAGAGAAGTGTGCCGGGACTCCACCTGTAAACAAAGACCATCTAAATAATCGGCTAATTGAGTTTTGTAGAAAATTAAGGTACAGTTCACCGTTAATATTGGATAGTAGTTAATGAGACCACATTTAACGTATTAAACTTAAATACTCGTTGGGATTGACGTTCGAATACTAAATGCAGATTTTCTAAATCCAATGCATGTTTACCCCCTAAGGACGCCTCTGCATGTAAACGTTGCTTAGTCTGTCAGGTCTGGTTGAAAAATAGCCTTCTAGCAGATTCTATTCTGCAAAGGCTTCAAGTGGTATGGATAAAGCGGTCATCGTGAAAATTTTTTGAAAATAGGTGATTTACCTACTTCATTGTCCAAAACAATACGTCTTGTGCTTACTTCCGGGTTTTCAGTTACGCGAACCAGAATGTTTAGTGTCTAGAGGCTTCGGACGAGTTGTAGAATCTCTTCTGGGATGAAAGAAACCTATTTCTTTCAATCTGTGATAAAGATTTTTGATGATCTTAAAATCAGGCTCTCTTCAATTTGGATAAATTTCCAAACATATTCGATCGGTTACTCCTCATTAGAAAACAAATTTTGCCTCGGCTTTAAGAATACATTAAGAAAAAACAGACAAGAAAATTAAACGCAAACGAAAAGGGTTTCTCGAAGCGATATTAATAAGGTATACTTTTTTTACGTAATGAAAAAGTATCAAAAGTAATATTTTTATTCGAAACGTAAATACACTAAGATGTAAGAAGTTGCGAACTTATAAACTTACGCAAGATGTTACAGACAGCGCCTTTTAAAATCGTCATTAAAATTCGTCTTCAAAATCCCATAAATTTTGAATTGGGGTAAAAATAGGTGTTACTTTAAAAAAACTCGAAAGTTAATTTTGACATCTTGTATCTGGTTTATTATCAACTTTTGAATGAAAAAGGGTTTTATTATTTGATATTTTCACATAAGGAATGGTTTCACTGTGTATCAATAACTAGCGGACTCCCTGTATATCGCTGGATTTGTCTAAAAGAGCACCCTTTAATTATTAAATAATATATAGGTTGTTCTACCTATTATGAAATTTGATACCTGTCAATGAACTACCAAATTTTTTAAAATATTCTTGTACTTCAGTTACAGGTTTTGAGATAAGATAGCCCTCATAATAAACAGGCCACCCTGTATGTAATTGTTACCAAATAATTTAATATCTACCAGATATTACTGCAAATATCTCTCTCTATCTCCTTAGGTTTTATTATAAAGATGGTTCAGTTACTGTTATTAGTGATTTTTGCAACAAGAAAGCACATTAGAGATAAACGCAAAAATGAAACCAAATTTTTAAAATTGAACCCCATCTTCAAAAAGAAAAAATCTTATCAATTGTCACAATATGTTATCTATTAATTTTTATTAGATTTTATATTAAGTATACAGATAGGTTAAATCCAAAATATCAGTTAAATATTCAAAAAAAATTCTCATGATTTTGTATGTTTATTATCAATACCTACTTTTAACAGTTCCCTAATTTTAGCTAAATAAATAATAATAAATTCATTATTATTATATGTATTTTCCATTGTCAACGTAAAATGAGATTTTTAAATTTTTGTGAATATTTAACTCATATCTATCGACTTTGAATTATTTTGTTCATGTATCATTTTGCCTTAAAATCAGAAATAATGCTAGTTCACTCTTGACAATATTACATAATTTTTGTGCTTTTTATGTACTGTATGGCCAAATCGAAATTTTTGCCACGTATATTTATTTTTTAAAAAGCAGAAACTTCATGAAAAGTTAGTTTTCTTCGAAAAATTATATTTTTATACGTTTTATTTTTTTGTCACCTATATCCGCAGACAAATATAATTATTAGACCGTTTAAATCTCAATCGTCATTTAAGATACCTTGTTACTTATTTTACAGTACTTTAATAAATCTTGCATTCATAAAGGCCTTTACTATGTTACTATGTTCTTGCCAATTCAACCCGAAAACACAGTATATTTTTCATTTGGTACAGGCCTATTTGTTTTAGTAGGCTTTGAAAAGTCCCCCTTTCGCTCATCCCCGATATTCCCAAGTTGCCATGTCATCAGTTGCGGATGATTGTATGGGATGTTTCAAACTTTCAATATCATTTATTACACTGAGAATTTAATCTGCTTTAATGACATCCACCCTCTTTCCTTTTACCGTTTACGTGCCTCTTAGCCAAAATAAGGTCGTTTTTACATTGTTAGGATTGATATTCCTCGCTTGTAGGTTTAGTGCTTTTTTTGTCGATTTCTTCTTAAACAAAGTGTGACTTTAATCATATCAATATTGTTTTCTGAGATGTCCCAAATTAATACATATGTTTTTGCAATAGTATATTGAATAGCATTGAACTTAAAATGTTTTATTATTTTCTAACATATTACTAGGCACATAAAAATTATACAAAAACTTTTTTCAAAAAATACAAAACCAGAAAAATATCAAAACACATTATTCTAGGGCAAATATTAAATCTTGTTAAGATTTTGTCAAAAAATTTATTTTCCCACCTTTCAGGAAATAAATATAGACGCGTCGATATCAAAAAATGTATTTGTTTATAACAATGCCAAAATGAATCGCATATATAGACGATATACACTTTTTTACTATATTCCTAATTCGATGTTATGTCATGTTTTTCCTTTCTACCACCCCACTAACTAGTGACTACTAAGTCCAGCATAGAGTTGGAATGTTCTAATAATTTTAATTTAACGAAACGTTTTGTGATGAATCTGTTTCAATTTAGGTTAAGGACAGTTGTTGCTGGTTAAAGTTGTTTTTCAGTTTTCTTTACCTTCACAAAATATTGAAAATGACATCATAGATAAAAAGACACTTTATCATTAACAATGAAAATAGATTAAACTTCAGATCAAATATTTAAGATTATATTTCTAAGGTGACTATTTGTTTGCAGCTTTTTGTTAGTTTAGCGAACGTTTGTGAAGCCAAAACTCCACCTCAGCGGTTCAAGTTAATAAAACAAAGAAAGTCAAGGTGTGACGAAATAGTCAATGATGAATCTATGGACTGTAGCTTAAATGTAATGGTTGAAACTGTCAATATTGGTACAAAAAAATTAAAATTTTATTTTATTGATAGCTCAAAATGGTTTCTTTTTTAAATTGGCATCATAAATTCGCCACAAGTTATGAAATATCAGTTTTTATAATTTGTTTATTCAGAGCATTGTGCTAATGAAAAAGAAATAGTTCTAATTATTTGAAAGCAAATTATATAGACGTAACATATTTTCCATTATTTAATTAATTTTACACTGGTCTATTTATTAGGGCAGATAGAACTAATACGGCATTAGTAGTCCTATTTGTTTGTTTTTCGGTAAATACTGGGCATCTAAAAATATTATAATGAAATCAGATAGAAAAGAAAACCATTTAAAATAAGAGGGGAAAGTTTCCGTAATTTATGATATTATCACTAAGGAGATTTCTCGATCCTGCATAATTTTCGTCTCGTCTGACGTGATTTGAAGAAACTAAATCCTTTCTTGCAGAATTTTTATACGTTTTCATATCTTAGTGGTTAGAGTTAAATCTCTAATTTCGCTACTCCATGAAAATCAAACATAAACCTATCTTTCGTAGCAGTATACTAAGGACAGATCAGTATCTTAAAAAATCCCTTTTAAATTCTTACTCAACTCTCAGCGCTATTTAGGTAATCGGAGAAAAGGGACATAAGTGCTCATAAAACCGATAAAGTTATCCTTTTGTAAAACTTATAAAAGAGTTTTAATGTAGTAAATGGTATTTCGATTTAAAGCAACTTTAACAAAACAGAATTTATAATATTCTAAAGGGAATTTTATAGTTTCAGTTTTAGAGTTTAATTTTCTTCTTAAAAGCTCATTAAAGAAAATCTTTGCTGGGGTAGAATGTTAAAAATGTAAAGAATACAACTGAAAGATTATTATTCTTAGTATGAACTTTTTGTTGTGATAAAAAGTATTTTCCCTAACTGTTTAATACGCTTATTACTGTAGGGCAGTTCGTATTAGTTGATGGTTTTTTCATGGACATGATTTAAAAGTATCCCAATTTGGATCGGTAAAGTCCAAACGCTAAAAGATTCTATAAAACAAAAAATCTCCGCAGGCTTAAATGTTAGTAGAAACTAGTGGTAAAAACAGCCTGTATTGAAAACAATTAAGGGCCTTAGAGATGAAGCATTAAGGATTTTGATAGAAAAATTATAAGTTCGCCCTAAACCATTTTTCAAAATTTGCATGATTTAAAAAAATAAAAAAGTTTTTGCTTTATTTCTTTAAACAAGTTTAGTTATATAATTTTAACAATATATAAGTAGTTATTAAAACAAATGATACATTTACTTAACGAAAATAGGCAGTTAATCTTTTGTAAAACTTTTAAAGGTTTTTCAACTTAAAGTATTTTCAGCTGATGTTAAATTGAGACTATAATAAAAATAATATATATAATTAAATCTTTAACTTGATATAATTATATTCGTGATACCACATGTTTCAATATAAAATATGAAAAAGATAAAACTTTTTATTCTAATTTGAAATTAAAGAAGAATTTGGAAGCCTCTTGCGAATCTTGTTCACGAAGAACAGTCTAAGTATTTGCTACTCCAATCCCTTATAGAACGTACTGGGCATTTTTGTTTGTTTACATTCGGCATTTTCTTGTCTGCACTGCGTATTCTTTTGTCTACTGATCCAATTGAGCGCTAGTTTATCTATGACTATTTAATGTCGCGGAAAATTTGATTTGAATAAACAAAACCTTTTCTTTCCTTTACCCGGAACTTCTCTCGTTATAAATCTTTCCTTTTTTAGGAGGAAGAGTGACGTGTGACCGAATTTAGTCATTTAGTCCAGCACATAATCATTTAGTAACACACTTACATATACTGTTTTTTAAATATTTTTATTTGGCGCCATTTTCTTCCTCCATATTCGATTCGTACCAATATTTTACCAGTTTCTACCTACGCCAGACTTGTTGAATTCGCATCAGTTTATTCCTATATCACATTTAATTTGTATGAAAAATCTCAGTTGGATAAGAAATTTTTTTACGTTGATTTTTTAAACATTTTATTTGGTCGCCATTTTGTTCCGCCATTTTAAATTCGTACCATAGTTTGTCTCTATATCACACTTAATTATTGAACAAAATTTGAAATTATTCTAATAAGTAGGGTTTTCAGGCTGATTTTCTAACTATTTTATTAGGACGCCATCTTGGATTCGTACCAAAATGTTACCAGTTCAATTCTATGTAAAACTTGATTTTGTGCCAAATTTGAGATCTAGAAACGCTAAAACTTAAAGCTATGTAACATCTTGGAGGGTGATTTTTACACGATTACAAACATTTTATTAGGTCGCCATTTTGTTCCGCCTTCTTGAATTCATACCACAATTTTACCAATTCGGCTGTTCATCTCTATATCACACTTAATTATTGCACAATATTTGAAATTATTCTAATAACTAGTTTTTCAGGCTGATTTTTTAAATATTTTATCATTCAATTGGACGCCATTTTGTTTCCCCATCTTGGATTCGTACTAAAAAGAAAGAAAGAAAGAAATACAAGATTTCTACGTAATACTTGATTTTTCTGCAAAATGTCAGCTATTTTTTTAACATTTTAATAGGCCGCTATTTTGTTTCGCCATATTTAGTTATTTATTTACACCACCCAACAACGTAAAAGTCCCTATTATTGGTAGAATACACAGCAAATATTAAGTAAAATATATATATATATATATATATATATATATATATATATATATCCAGCAATATAAATTATCAAATATCTAACATATATAATTATAAATAATTAAAACTAACAGATTTAATTTGTTTACAATTGCAATGGAAAATATTCGAATAATCCTTCAAGCGATTCTGAAGTGAACACATATTATTCAGTGGTGAGAATTTTAAAACGTTTGTTCTAGGCTTTGGAAGGTAAAATAATGGTGATGATTGCGTTGGTCTAAGGGGCATGTGAAAAGTAACCTGAGATAGTAGGAGCAGAAATTTTATTATTTATTTACCTACACAGAAATTTGACAAGAAAATCTTGTCTTTTTTTCTCAAGGGTGTGCAATTTAAATCTTAAAAGTAGACTTTGTCGGGGAATATCAAAAGGTGGGTAAGACGCATCAATTTTAAAACACAGGAATTTTAAATTTTATATTGCACCCTCTCCCATTTGTCAATATGCGCTTGATAATTAGGGTGCCAAATAGAGGAGGCATACTCTAACCTACTACGAATTAGAGCGAAATAAGGTTTCAGATGACCTGAACTCCCGACTAGATCGTATAAGAAATTCCAAATTCCGATAAGACTTGGCAACAGTATCTTCAATGTGATGGATAAGTGAAAACCTACTATCAAATATGACTCCCAAGTTTCTAAAATGTTCAACTCTTTTCAGAGCAATACCGTCCATACGATACTCATACTGCAAAGAAATTCTACTTCTACTGAATGATAAAACATTACATTTATTTATGTTAAGGGGCAGTTTGTTTTTTTAAACCATTGACTAAGTGTTACAAGATCAAGATTCAAGTTTCTGCAATCAAGACAACCAATTGTGCGTAGTATTTTTAAGTCATCAGCATAAAATAAACAATTATTATTCATACCAATAACAATTTTATTTATAAAGATATTAAAAAATAAGGGACCCAAGACAGACTCCTGGGGAGCACCCGCCATCGCAATAAAATTTCTGAAATATCACCACAATACTGTACAAATTGAGACCAACTTGAAAGGTAACTTTGCAAAAATTTAACCAAGTCTCCCGAAAAGTCAAAACTGGATAATTTAGCAAGTAGAATATCGTGATCGAGAAGATGGAACGCTTTAGAAAAATTCGTATAAATAACGTCAACCTGTGTATTACAATCCAGACTCTCAGAGATGTATTGTGTAATAGTACATAGATTTGTTATAGTCGACCTACCAGATACAAAACCACGCTGTTGATCAATTAGAAAAGGAGTTACGTAAACACATATCTGGGTGTGAATGACAAATTCAAACACTTTGCTAAGATTGCATATTATAGCAACAAGTCGATAATTTTCTATTTTACTCATTAAAATCCTTTTTAAAGATTGGGCAGATTTTTTACTCTTTCTATATATCTGGAAAAATGCAGTTTTGTACACATAAATTAAAAATAACTGCTAAAGGTTGGGCAAAAGCACTTGCGCAGTCTCGTACAACGAAGGGATAAGATCAGGCCCACAGGTAAATTTAACTTTTAGTGTTTTATATGCAGTTTCAGTGACTTCAGGCGCTATGTTAAACAATAAAATTAAAACGTGACTAATGTTTGAATCATACGTGTGCGCATAATCAGTAGATGTTATAAAATATACCTTAAACTTATTTGCAAATGAGTTAACAATGCCTATGGGGTTGCTAAGTACTTCAAGATTTTCTAGAATTTATATAGAACCAGAATAACTGGGTACTCTTAAATTTTGTTTCTATATTAGCTAAGTAGGATTAGTAGGATATGTTAATGAGATTTTTTACCGTCCGCCTGGTTATTTTAAAAGCTTCATAGTGGATTTTTACCAAAATATTACCATTTTATTCCCTTACGACCCTTGATTTTTTATTAAAATTTGAAGGCAGTCAGATAAGTAGTTCTTGAGCATGCCGCGTACAGACAGAGCGATAGACCGACGAAATTGAGAAAATAGGTTTTTGGACATCTAAAACGTGAAAATCTTTAAAAACCCGGGAGGGTGATTTTTTTGCAATTACAATACTTCCCTTTTACGAGTGAAATAAAAAAGAATTTCCATTAACCGTGACCCTAAAAAAACAATTGCGAAACACATTAAGAGGCCTGCGGTTCAAGGCAAATCTGAAAACCAACCTCAGAAGGATTTTTTTATCAAATTCCTGACTGTTACAATTCATATATTGGATAAACAAAAACGCCATTGAAAATACTAGAACATAAAAGATACAGTACAAAGGAGCAAAGTCGATATCTGGAATTGCAAATTATGCATGGTAATTACTACCAAAACAGCATTTAGTGGTCTGATGCTAAAATATTACACCCACAACTCCAACGGCATAAATGTAAATTTATAGAAACCACATTCGTAATAAATAATAGAAATGATATATTTAAGTAAACCTAGTGTCGACAAACTACATATTTGAAATACATTCATTGTTTACATTATTACATTACCGTATAGCAACCACCAGGGGGTAGGATAAATCAAATCAATAGTAAGTAAGACAATGGAGGTTCAATAAAACATATGATTTTATCTGAAGTAGCGGTTTATCAATCAGTTTTTTATTATCGTGCTGATAATTTTGTATCACGGCACAGGCTGGTTTATACAGATCTATTGACTGGTATTATTTATGTCATCATTTTTTTTATTTTTATAAAAGACTAACTACGACCATACATTTCATGTTTTTCTACATTACTCAATTTAGCCGATATAACTAAATAAAATTGGAATTTCTTGGGCACCCTCTTATAATATATAATTTTGATCACGTGGGTCACATTTCAGTTGCAAGTAAAAAGTTATTTAGATCTACCCAAACTCTCGTATGAGCAGGTTCTGTCACAAAGTGCATAATACGTTAGTTTGTAAGTGTGGTAATCTGTGTATGATTAGTTCGAATACAGTACAGCTATTGTGATCTTAGATTTAGTAGTAAAATCCGCTTAGTGTAAATTGTTTACATCATGCGGCATCTTATTTATGGGCGTTAGAGGCCGAAAAAAGTAGTATGAATACAAATTCATACTTGGTAGTAGGTAAGTAACTTATTAAAGACAAAGACTGCTCCGCAATTCGAGAACCTTTTAGCTCGAGGGTGGGGTTTGCGCCAGGCCTCGAAAAAGTAGCTGAGGACGGTGGTTCGGTGCCTGTAAGTCCCTTATTGCGCGAAGGAGATAAAAGTTAACAAAAAAAAACTCTCGTCCTCTTTTCCCCAATTCCTCTGAAATAATTAGAATGCTGAAAGAATAGTCATATTTTGGACTTAATTTCTTACGATTTGGGGTTTTTGGGTTTGGTTAATTAGTTTCATAAAATTAATTTCTCTAATTTAGTTTCTTATGGAAGGCTTTCTGCAGGCATAGCTGACATGGAGTGTTTATGTGTTACAGATTTTTATTACTATCTTGACTTAATCTTCAATTTTTACTTCTGACTTAACTTTAATTTATTTCTTATATTTTTTTTATCTACGCATCTCTGCATTTTGTATTTGGATTTACTACTATATGAAGCCTGATGAATCTGCACTTACCTAAGACATGCACTAGCAGGAAAAAATATTATAATTTTCCTTCTTTTTAAAGTACCCTGGAATAATGTTTTATTGCAGTTTGCTCATTGGGGTCGTCTGAACGTTTTTGATGCTGTACTCCCATTTGGCATGGTCGTAGCTTTGAAAAGCGGGGACTTTTATATATAATATAATACTTAAACTATCCAGTCTAGTTAAATACCACAATTGAAGAATAGAGTACTTTTTACCGCTAACTTATAAAAAATTGATCGATGTTTGGGTTTCACTTTTTGAAAATATCCGCTTTGTAATTCATTTATAGAGTGTTTAAGTATTATTATCCTTTGGAATTTAAATTACTTTATTCATAATATCTCAGTCATTATCCTTAAATATTTTATTCATAAGTTTTCGTAAAAACTTAACAACTGGCATTCATCTTTTGCAGATTATATAACTATAATTTTGTTTTATTACACTTACATACATAACGTAAAATGTAAACTAGGGTCGTTTTTCTGACTACGTATTTTCAAACTTCTGTTCTTCTTAATCAATACAATTACATACCTATCCTTAAATGAAAAATACTAGAATGATTTGAGTATATCTTTATGTCTACAAATTTTGCTTATTTCCATTAACAACAATCTGTTTAAGTTTTTGTGTGCTATCTCCAGCGAAGGACTGCACAGAGTCTTTAGTGGCTAATCAGGTTTGATCGCAGATTACTACTGGGAAAATATCTAGTAAGTTGTTAAATGTTTAATCAAGGCGAAGAGTTTTTCCCCTCTTCAAATACAAAAGAAATCCAAGACATCTTCCCCATTGGACTCCATACCTGTATATAAAAAGTATACTAGTGTCTTTGTTAACAAGAGAATTGAAGGTTCAGTTTCAAACGTATCTCCAGTTTTAATTCATAGAGGCATTGTTAATCGTCAGGACTATCAAATGTGATCATGTTATCAGGACTATCAAATTAATTAAGAAGATTAGGGATGGCTCTTTATCGGTAGAGATAGATTCATTAGAACGATCAACAATAAAATTGCTAACATTAATAGATATGATACAAGACTCTTAATTTCATTAAGGGTGTCATATCTTGCAGAGACTTACTTAATTGCAATACCTTAGAGTTAGACCGTTTATTCCGAACCCCCTGGGATGTTTTAAGTGTCAAAGGTTAAGCCATTTTTTCAATAATTGCAAAAATAAGCTTGCTTGTTGTCCTTGCGTTTCACCATCTACGTGTGTTAAATGCAATTGCGATAATTTCCCCAGTTATAAAAGTTGCGCTACTTTCAAATTAGTTTCAAAAAAGTTACTCAAAAATCATCATATGTTGATACTAAAAGATATATAAAGCTCATCCCAATTTTACCAGGGGCGTGCAGTCCATGGAAGCAAGGGAAGCCCCAAAAAAAATTACAAAACATCTTCTAAAATGTAATTTTTGAAATAAGAAACAATTAATTTAGTTTATATTAAAAATGCTAAAATATTATCTTAATTAACAAGCCCATAATAAATGCGGCTTTGACTCCGACCGGCCACAATAGAAAATCGAATAGAACCTATGCGGGCCGCTGCTTCTCTGCAGCCAAGTCCTGTATGCTTGATTTCCTGTGAATCGAGACAGAGGTTATTGAACTTTCCACCGACTGTTTGCAATTTTTGCATTTCAGTCGCGTGCTTTAAGTGGAGGCGGAAGCTATCGTTGGAGTAGATTCTTTGTTTGAACGGCTATCCATGTGTTGTGTGATAAGTACGTCGCGTCGTGCATGGTGCGATATAGAAGACAATAATACGGACGTGGATATGCAAATACCGTCAACTTCGGCTGTTGGTAATAACGTTGAAAATGTTGGAAAATTTAGTAAGAAGAGTGTGTGTGAATGTGTAGTGTGTCTTAATAATAAAGGGATTTTCAACATTAAACTTCGCTGATAAGCTTCAAATAATTTCCAAAGGAAGGGCAAAACCGCCTATGAAAAATTTAACCACAAAAATGAAAAACTGTATTAGACATTTTTATCCGGAAAAACAATACGAGCAATTTAAATGGCTAACAGGGTGTGAAAATAAATTATTTTGTTGGCCATGTTTACGTTTTGAAAATGAAAATGGTCTCTGGAATAAAACTGGTTTTTCCGATTTAAACAATTTCCATAAAGCTGTAAAACGACACATTATGTCCAAAGCGTATTTGCAGGCCGTCATAAAAGAAAAAGTCTTCGGCAAAACTAGAATTGAACACGCACTCAAGCTTTGGACTCCATTGTCCACAAACGATTGCCCAAAGTAGCTCCTACTAGGTGGAACTATAATGGAAGACTTGTGTTAACAGTATCTGAAAATCGTGAATCACTGATTGAACTATTTGAGAATATAATAGAAAGTAATGAAACGTGGGAATCAGAAGCAATAAATAGTCCAAGGGGGTTTTTGGACTCTTTGAAACGAGATTTTAATTTTAATTATTTGTCGAACATATTTTCAGAAATATTTCCATTCTCGGACAATGTTTTTAATATATTACAAACTAAAACAAATGATATTGCTTTTTGCCTAAAAAAAGTGGATGGTTTTAAGTCCATGTTAAGCCAAAAAAGAGATGACTTTGACCTATTTTGGGAGAAAACGATGACGTTAAATGTAGAGCCACAAGCCAAGCGTCTTCGAACAGACAAGGTGGGAGATGTTCAAACATCATACAGACGCCTCTTTTATGAAATAATCGATCAAATTCAGCAACAAATAAACTATAGATTTAACTGCAATTTTGATGCATTTAAAGGAAAAGCTTTTCCAGAAGATGCGTTTAAATCTCTCTTCTTCATTTTGGCCAGTTCTTCGACCGAGTGTTATTGCGACCTAAACTAAAAGTGATTTACGACACACAAAAAAATAACGCTAAGGAACTAATGCAATTTTTAAAAGACAAGGAGCTGGAAGATGCCTACACCGAAGTGTCGAAATTGTGTGAATCAGTATTGACAATACCTGCCACAAGTTCATCAGTAGAACGCAATTTTTCAACACTTAAACGTATAAAAAATTTCGTGAGAAATTCAACGGGGCAGGAAAGACTTTCGCATACATCGCTGTTGTCCATGGAAAATAAACTTTTTTTTGATGACGTTTTTATGATGATGTCATTGACGAATTTGCAAAAAATGATCGAAGAATCGAATTACATTACAAATAGGTCAGTTTCTAAAAATTGCTTCCCTTTCTTAAAATGTCATTGCACGTCCCTAAATTTTACCAATTCTTTTGCTGTAATACTTAAAAGGCCTAATCCGAATAATTTTGTCACTTGTGACACTCAATCTTCCACCCATGCATCTTCCTCTCTATATTCCCCAACTTCTCCTACTCCCGTTAACCCCTGCTCTTCTATTTTCTCTCAAATTTCCTCTATCAACTCACCCTTCTTTTTCCCATCTCCCTCAAAACTACTCCTTTTTTAGCACCCGAGTTTTTTTCTCCAAATCCCATCTTTTTCACTATTCACTATTCACAGCTTGAAATCTACTAAAACTGACAAACTTTATAAGTCACCAAAAAAAATCCTCCAAACCCTAAAACAAATAACATGTCTACAGAATATTAACGGATTTCATAATAACTTTGTGTCACTACTTACCGCCAGACATAATTCTTCTGTAATTCTCCTCCAAGGAACCCACAATAATCCTCTTATCTTAAAAATTATATCGTTAGGAAAGACAGACTCGATGTAGATGGAAGATCAGGAGAAGTACTTAGCTATCTTACAATATAAATGGTTTTTGTTTAGCACTCTAAACTTCATTGAGATGTATCCAAATGCAATATATATTCCCCCCTCTTATTCTTGCCGGAGATTTCAATGACTCTATTCCTATTTGGGGTTCCAATGATCCAAATCTCTGAGGTTATATGCTGGAAGAATTGTCTTCTCATAATATATCTGTACTTAATTCTGATGCCCCAACTTTTATTAGATCCTCCTCAGGTTGGGTTTTAACTTTAGATCTTACTTTTTGAAATACCGAATTTGCTTCAGACCTCCAGTGGGAGGTTGTCGATGATGTTTATAGTAGTAGTCACTTCCTTATTTTGATTAGATTCTTGTCCTCGATAGATATTACCTACCCCCTTATTAATAATTTCATCTTAAACATTAAAAGGGCAGATTGTTCTAAATATCAACTTAATTTTAAATTGACATTGTTCGATCCATGTGATATATATACGCCCTTAATAATTTCGTACCTTCTATGCATGAATCTGAAACTCGTTCTTTCTCCTTAGCCGATTTGATCGATTTTAAGCGAAAACACAATGGTCTAAAACTGTATAATAATCTTCCATGTACATTTAGAAATATAAATAGTACATCCCTATCTAATACTATCTACAGACTATCTTAGACTTAGGTTAATATGTATTAGATAAAAATATAATGTAAACAAAAAAAAATTATTCCTGGAACTAGTTAAAGCTAATAGTGTATTATATTTTTTGTAGCTTTGATTCCTAGCATAAGACATTATTTGTATCTTCTTAGGATTAATAAAGCCTTTCAAAAGTAAAAATTATTAAAGAGTCTAATGCCAGGTACTGGACTATCTAGACCTGCTCTCAAACCTCTAGTTCCGAGATTTGGAACAAAATAAGACGTCTAAAAGGTAAACCCGCCAAAATGATCCCTGGCTTAATCTCACATAACTCCTGGATCAGTGAGAAATTCGAGATTTCTAACTATTTTACAGCTCATTATAGCAGAATATCCAGCAACTCCTCTGATAGTAATATTTTTCAAATGTATAAGAATGTCGGAGAATCCCAATCTATTGATTTTAATAGCTCCACTTAATGTTCATACAATCTCCCATTCACTTTTGAAGAGCTCAATTTAACCTAAACAGCGCTCCTAGCCCAGACAACATACTCATCATATTGATTGCTAATCTTCCAAATTATGCTAATAAAGACTTACAACCACATCTGGCTAGAGAATACTCAGATTCTTGGAGGTTGCCCACTCTGCTTCCCATCCATAAACCTAACAAACCCAGAAACTCTAGTGAAGGATACCGCCCCATCTCCCCTACAAGCTACCTCGGCAAAATAATGGAATGGTTACTTTCACATTTACGTGGTATCTAGAGAGGCATTCCTTATTGGATAAGCATCTGTAATGGATTTCCAAAACACAGATCAACTCTTGACTATATAGTTGTTGGGCTGGACATTGATATCCATAATATAGAAAACATCATCTAGTTTCTATCTTCTTAGATCTACCCAACGCTTTCAATGTTGCTTGGATAAATACACACACATAATTACACCACACGAATTAGGCATCACATGCCCACTTCCAAAATTTATTAATCAATTTCTTTTCGTTCTCAGTATAACTTTATTCTTCATTGCCTTAAACATCATCCACAAATGTATTCCCTCTCAAATCTCCTAAAAATGTTATGCGGACGATTTGGTTATTTATTCATTTCACATAGTCTCGTACATGTACCGTCTTTAATTATCTTCGCACTAAATGAACAGCTGAGATAAGAATACTCAAAATGCTCTCTCATTCTTACCAGGACTCGAACAGTCTTACAATCATAAAATTGTATAAGCCATTTACAAGGTCAATATTGAATTATGGTTGTATTATATACTGTTCTGCTCATTATCTAGCGATTGTCTAGAACCCATATAATCCAACTGTCTTCGCCTTGCTAGCAGGGCCTTCCGTACTAACCCTGTAATAAGTTTACAGTGCATTGCAGAAACCATGTCCCTCCCTTACCAAAAATGTATCTACTCCTAAGATATGCCGCCAACACTTGGTTCAAGAGCTTCCTTCCAGATCACTCTATTTTTTCCAAAATCTCCTTCCTTATTACTGAAATACCAAACACTATCTAAAAAATGAGTCATACAGAAAATATGAATTTTGTGTTTTTCTTTTGAACGACCCTGTATATCCATTCTATGGATCTCAAGTCATATCGGTATTAATGACAACGATATAGGTGACTAGTTGGCCAAACAAACTCATCTGGGATAAACTTGCGCATATATATATCTTTACTTCTTTCTAGTGATCTAACCCTACGCATTAAAATAATATTGATTATGGTGTCAAATTATTTTATGAGGTTTGAAATGAAAATTAAACTTTCTCTTTGATCTTTATATACCATAAATAACATTAAAACTGTCAGTTTTTTTGGTTTTACTTAACACAGTTAAAAACATAGTAAACTTTTTAAATTATCAGAAATCAATACAAGTTGACGGCAGCCACAACATCTGAAATTCAGAAAGAACCGTCGAAACGCTTCCGACTAGTCTAACTGATTATGCATGGTAACCACTGTAATAAATTAAAGAAACAATCTGTAAACAAAACTATATTATAAACTCCATATACCTATATTTAACTCATATTTTTATTAGTTTATTACCATGAATTTAAGTTAATAGATATTTGTTATGTAACTATGAAAATTAATTTATATGAAAATTTTATATAGAATAACTTGCTTTTATTCAGGATAGAAATTTAAGTCGCTCCAAATACACAATCTCTAAAATGTGCGTTCATTAGCAAATAAGCGAGGTAAAGTAAGCTCAGGGTTTAAACAGACAGTATAAGAGCCTTTTACGACAAGGGAAAGCTTTGTTAAGGAATACAAAAACAATTATACGTTTATAAAGGCCTTAAGAGCTTACTACAAAATCGATTTTTCTAAAGCAGTTGACAATAAGAAGTGAATAATGACGGCCTACCTTATTGGTGTAGTCATTTGTCCTAAGCTATTATGACTATGATGTAAAAATTCAAAGAGACCTGCAATATATAAAGATGAATTCAGCAGTGAAAGTTGATTGACGTATTTGATAAAAAAAAATATTAAAAAGTCAAAGATAACACTGGGCTTAAAAGAGGCTCTAAAACGTGAGGATTGTAATACACTGCAAAACCAAATCCTTTTGTACGATATATAATAATACAGGGTGGTTATTTGAGCCTATTTAATTATCTTACAGTTATACCTAAAAGTTGGGAAATTTTGGCCTCTGGAATAATCACTGAATGTTAATACAAAATGCCTAGTTCATGTTACCTTTAAGAAGGGAGATATATTGATATAGGTATATTGCGTCATTATTATTAATATCTATCAAATTTGGCAAACTTTTGCAAAATCCTAGGACAGGACATACTCTCGCCAGCAGAAAGTTTATGATCTGTTTACTAAGAAGAGGCTGTTGATGCCCTAGAATACACGATGTTTCCAGTGATGATGTACAGGGTGTTCCACGTAAGGTGATCCACTCTCCTATCTCATAATCAGTAATCTTTGGTGGTCATAATATGCATACAAAGTATTTTTAATATATGTATATCAAAATTTTTGACATATTTTAAATAATTTCAATTTTAATTTTTTTTTTTAAAATTTGTGGTTTAGAAAATATTATTTTATTATGTGTTACGCAGTGTTATTCCCTAAATGTAACTATATGTAACCATTATACTTTGTTTCCCTTTCTAGATGAACCACAAGCAATATACAGGGTGCTTTTTATGCTTGACCTAATTCGTCAAAGTAGTTATAATAGGGGAGCGCCTCCTCCTCCTCCTCTTCCTCTCTCTCATGTCCCTCATTCTTAACTTCCTCCCCTTTTATTCTCATTCGCATCATATTTTTTAATTTTTTCTCTTTGTTCTCCCACATTTGATTTTGCATTCTTAAGTCTTATAAATAGGTGCATCATGATCATTTTAGTATGTTAAGGTACGAGTGACTGTTAAAAGAAAAAAATCTGTTGAATAAATCTATTAATAATAATATTAAAATAAAATGAGTGAATCAGTTGGAGAAAGAAATCGATCCATTCCGCTTCAGACAATTAGCCTCGAAGAAATTATACCAGGAGTTCAAGAAGAAAATATACCATTAGTTCGAGTAGAAAATAATGGGATTGTTTTAAAAAATTTGAATAAAACTGAGAGTGAAGAGAAAAAAGTGTTTTGTGCTATTTGTTTTGAAATAATCGAATATTATGATTCATGTAGACCAAATACATGTTCCCACATTTTTTGTTTAAAATGTATTTTAAGATGGAATGATGAAAATGGTTGTTCTATAATGGTAAACAATTGTCCTGTATGTCGCACTAGATATTACTATTTGGTACAAATCTTCAAAGATGTAATTAGACATCATTTTGTTGTAATTTTAAAAAGAGGATAATATTTTTTATAATTTGTGTTTGTGAAAACTCTGGTAACAAATAATTTTGTAAAAAAAAGTAAATGTAAATATATATAATAATTGACACACATTTTTTCCTTTTCCTATATTGAAACGACAACAATGATCTAACAAGTTTTTTAATACATACTAATTTTCACATTACATAACAAAACAATTGTTATGGGTTTACACAAAAAGTGCCACGCCCTAAAATGGCACCACTTTTGCAAATGGAAGCTTAAATTTTCTTATGGGAATTTACATGTAAAAATGACGGTTTTGATTGTCGGACCGGCATAGCCTAATCTACTACTTTTTAATTATACTAATAATATTAATATAATTTGCATCAAGTAAGAGAAAACTCAATTGAATACAGAAACAAGCGTTAACAAAATGTTATGCTAATATATGAGTGCTTCTAGTGGCAGTTGACATAATCGACACTTTTTTTTTACATATGATTAGCTATTTCATTTACAAATACAGTGTCAGATGTTAGAATAAAAAGAAGTATTTTGCATATAGCAATGAAAATATATAACCGCTTATAGTAACAGTTGACATTTTTTAAAATTAATATTGTTGACGTATTCTACTTATTATCTTTACAATTTATGTTTAAAATTAATATTTTTGATATAATCTACCCATTACGTTTATAACCTATATTTAAAATTAATATTGTTGAAATAATCTACCCATCACCTTTACAAACTATGTTTATTATTAATATTTAACAATATAATTTTCTATCTCTTTTTTTTCATTTTTGTTGCAGTAAAAGCAAGCATGTTCAGGAATTAGTAGAAAAAGATGTATCCTACAAATAGCACAATGTAAATCAGAAGCACTAACAACATAGGCTCTTTTGTAGTGGCAGCTCACATGATCGGACTCCCCTCTCCGTAAATATCTCATGTGAATTGCACTACAAGGAAGGCAAATAGCAAATGTTCCTAGTCTTCGACTTTCAATTTTAGAGTAGCTTTGTATAACACATACATCTTTTTCTTCAAAATTATTAAATAATTCACTAGCCCTAAACTTGCTTACTTTTACGTCAGCCTCGGTTCCTAAATTTAGTAATTGTCCATCCATATCCACTCCTTCGTCAATTTCCTGATCATCTTCCTCCATCTCTTCTTCTTCCTCCTCAATATAATTAATGTCTATGTTACATAAGAATGATCTTCTAACAAGCCTAGATGATTTGTCCAAAAATGAATGTTTATAAGTGATGGAATCGCCTTCCAAGTTAATAAAAATTTCTTTTCTTTCCTCAATTTGAGCGGCGTTCTCCACATTATTTTCTTCAATTTGGTCGGCGTTTCCAATCATATTTTCTGCCATCGTTAGGAGCTTTAGATTTAGATAGATATATTTGATAAAAAACAATTTTGGTTATAGCTTATAAAATAATATCGACAACTGATATTACAGCGAATGATACTGTATGATCGTCGAGTGGATGTTCTTAAGTATATATCCCATCAACCACCACTTTTACTACCTGCAATACTTAAGTTTTTTTTTTTTTTGCTGTCCCTTTCCCTGTCAGTTTCCTCGGGGGGGGGGGGGGCGCCAAGGGGGGCTTCGCCCCCCTCCCCGCTCCGCCAACCCCCCTAAGGGGGGCTTCGCCCCCCTTAAACCCCCCTCACCCTCACGTTATCTTCTTTCTCTCCTTCCTTCTTTCTCTTTTTTATATGTTTCTCCGTTTTCCTTCCTTCTCCTTTTTCCTTCCTTCTCCTTTTTCCTTCCTTCTTCTTTTTCTTTCCTTCTCCTTTTTTCTTTTCTTCTTTTTTAATCTAACCTAACCTAACCTAACCTAACCTAACCTAACCTAACCTAACCTAACCTAACATAACCTAACCTAACTTAACTTAACCTGAAGAGGGTAGCCCGAAATTGGGGAACCGGGATTTTAGTCTCGGAAATTCAGGGGTCCGGGGGGGGGGGGGGGGGGGGGGGGGGGGTAAGGTTGTTGATCGGCTTGGGAAAGTGGTTTTTAGAGATTGTCGTTCAACTTTAAGTAGGACACATGTGATTAACTTTTGCATATAAAATCGCCTCAGCGAAGAGACGAATGCAATTGATTTCTGCATTCACACTGTGCAGAGCTCGCGAGTTTTCTGGTGTTTACATTGTGTCTATTTGGTAAATTTTTATTTTTATTTCTAACATTTTTATTTGGCAAGATTTAATTCTTATATATATTGGTGACATTTTTATGTACATTTGTGGCATTTTTATTTATTATTACGATTTTTTTTCATAATGGACAATTTTTTGACATCGACTAGCAAAATAATTGACAATGACTTTGACTTATACACATGTACTCAAATGCAGAATTTTGCAAACCAACAAAACAATGAAACAGACGTATTTACAACTAGTCAACAACAAACTATTCAGGACTTGAATGAAATTATTTATAATAGCCAAGTTCAGAATAATGCCAACAAACACAACAACGAAAAATATTTATTTACAGCTACTCAACAACAAACTCTTGACGATCTTAATGACATTATTGACAACAAAACGCACTTAATTACAACAAAAACTAAACAAACTCTTGAAGAACTGAATGACATTGACGAAACTCAAAATTCTAGCGATGAGGATATTGTTTGTTTTCAAAAATCTAATCCAAATTATTTAACATTAAAATCGCCAATTAATTCTCCGAGACCAATTTGCTCTCCCTTTTTGTTTAGTGAAAATTCTGATTCGGAAGAAGAACAAATTGATCAAAATTTAAGTTTGGCTATTTGTCCTAATAATTCACCATATGATATTGTAAATTCTGATTCGCAAGAAAAACAAATTGATCAAAATTTAAGTTCGGCTATATCTTCTATTAATTCACCATTTGCTATTGTAAATTCTGATCCGCAAGAAAAACAAATTGATGCAAATTTGACTTCGGATATTTCTCCTAATAATTCACCAGTTGAACAAAATTCAATTTCGAAACCATCATTTATCATTAAAAAAAAATTTAAAATTAATAAAAAAAATAAAAAACAAATAGCAAACCTTAAGTGTCTGGGTTTCGCTATTCAAAATTTAACTAATTTGATCACAATTAAAAAGGGAGACGAAAGTACGGTGAATTATGTTAAACAGGCCTTTGACAAATTAGTTGACTCATTTGAAGAAATGGATTCATAAAGTCAATTAATTTCTATTGCTTTTTTCAAAATTTGACTATAACTAAATAAAAATGCACAATATTAATTTTATTATTATACAAAGAACTTCAGAAATGCAATTGCTTTTTTCAAAATTTGACTATAACTAAATAGAATTGCACAATATTAATTTTATTATTATTATTATGCAGAAAACTTCAGAAATGCATAAGTGTGTAACATGTAATAAAGTCTTTACTAGAAAGGATAATTTACTGCGACATATTAAAAAACATGTTAACGGAAATTCCACAAAACTCAACAGTTGGTTGAAAAAACCAAAGCTTGTTAAAGGTAAGAACATTTTATTTTTCATGTCATATTTTGTAAAATATTTTTTTCTTAATTTATATAGATTCTACAAATATTGTAAAATATTGTAAAGAATGCAAGAAAAATATAAACTAAAGTCTATGGGGTGGACATCTTCGATCTAGTGTGCACAAGAACAATTCCAAAATAGGCTTGGAGGAAGGTGTTGAAATTATCAAGTCAGCATTCAGGGAACGAATAATATCTTATAGGATTTCCTCACATCAAAACTTCATAAATGTGAAAGAATATTTTCAACATTTGGAATACAAAATTGCACATCTAATAGATCAAGAACTGCAGAAACATAAATGTATCAAGCTAAATATGGAACTGTTCGGTTTCTATTTTAACCCCAGCAGCGACAGCTATGATGTCAAATCTTTTAATGCGCCGTTCCAAGTCATTTGCCAGGGATATCAGAAAAAAGAACTGTTAGAGCAAATCTGCACCATTATTGACCAGAAAGCTGACGAATTTGCAGAAAGAGATTCAGGTAAAGAATTTATTTTCGATTTTACAACAGCAACAAAAAAAGTAATTTTTTAATTTTTACGTTGCAGGATGGGCTTTGATGAATTTACTTCATTTGGAAATTAATGTTAACAAGCACAATCCGCTGAGAGCCTCATCTTTTATCGAACTTCCTCAAGAGATCAAGAGACGTCAAGCTGTGATCAATGATTTTTATTTGGCAAGATTTAATTCTTATATATATTGGTGACATTTTTATGTACATTTGTGGCATTTTTATTTATTATTACGATTTTTTTTCATAATGGACAATTTTTTGACATCGACTAGCAAAATAATTGACAATGACTTTGACTTATACACATGTACTCAAATGCAGAATTTTGCAAACCAACAAAACAATGAAACAGACGTATTTACAACTAGTCAACAACAAACTATTCAGGACTTGAATGAAATTATTTATAATAGCCAAATTCAGAATAATGCCAACAAACACAACAACGAAAAATATTTATTTACAGCTACTCAACAACAAACTCTTGACGATCTTAATGACATTATTGACAACAAAACGCACTTAATTACAACAAAAACTAAACAAACTCTTGAAGAACTGAATGACATTGACGAAACTCAAAATTCTAGCGATGAGGATATTGTTTGTTTTCAAAAATCTAATCCAAATTATTTAACATTAAAATCGCCAATTAATTCTCCGAGACCAATTTGCTCTCCCTTTTTGTTTAGTGAAAATTCTGATTCGCAAGAAAAACAAATTGATCAAAATTTAAGTTCGGCTATATCTTCTATTAATTCACCATTTGCTATTGTAAATTCTGATCCGCAAGAAAAACAAATTGATGCAAATTTGACTTCGGATATTTCTCCTAATAATTCACCAGTTGAACAAAATTCAATTTCGAAACCATCATTTATCATTAAAAAAAAATTTAAAATTAATAAAAAAAATAAAAAACAAATAGCAAACCTTAAGTGTCTGGGTTTCGCTATTCAAAATTTAACTAATTTGATCACAATTAAAAAGGGAGACGAAAGTACGGTGAATTATGTTAAACAGGCCTTTGACAAATTAGTTGACTCATTTGAAGAAATGGATTCATAAAGTCAATTAATTTCTATTGCTTTTTTCAAAATTTGACTATAACTAAATAAAAATGCACAATATTAATTTTATT
The DNA here is from genome assembly GCA_030620095.1 of Kuschelorhynchus macadamiae. NCBI lineage: Eukaryota > Metazoa > Arthropoda > Insecta > Coleoptera > Curculionidae > Kuschelorhynchus > Kuschelorhynchus macadamiae. The sequence goes on from JAUTXW010002869.1 coordinate 488,375, forward strand.
ATTATACAAAGAACTTCAGAAATGCAATTGCTTTTTTCAAAATTTGACTATAACTAAATAGAATTGCACAATATTAATTTTATTATTATTATTATGCAGAAAACTTCAGAAATGCATAAGTGTGTAACATGTAATAAAGTCTTTACTAGAAAGGATAATTTACTGCGACATATTAAAAAACATGTTAACGGAAATTCCACAAAACTCAACAGTTGGTTGAAAAAACCAAAGCTTGTTAAAGGTAAGAACATTTTATTTTTCATGTCATATTTTGTAAAATATTTTTTTCTTAATTTATATAGATTCTACAAATATTGTAAAATATTGTAAAGAATGCAAGAAAAATATAAACCAAAGTCTATGGGGTGGACATCTTCGATCTAGTGTGCACAAGAACAATTCCAAAATAGGCTTGGAGGAAGGTGTTGAAATTATCAAGTCAGCATTCAGGGAACGAATAATATCTTATAGGATTTCCTCACATCAAAACTTCATAAATGTGAAAGAATATTTTCAACATTTGGAATACAAAATTGCACATCTAATAGATCAAGAACTGCAGAAACATAAATGTATCAAGCTAAATATGGAACTGTTCGGTTTCTATTTTAACCCCAGCAGCGACAGCTATGATGTCAAATCTTTTAATGCGCCGTTCCAAGTCATTTGCCAGGGATATCAGAAAAAAGAACTGTTAGAGCAAATCTGCACCATTATTGACCAGAAAGCTGACGAATTTGCAGAAAGAGATTCAGGTAAAGAATTTATTTTCGATTTTACAACAGCAACAAAAAAAGTAATTTTTTAATTTTTACGTTGCAGGATGGGCTTTGATGAATTTACTTCATTTGGAAATTAATATTAACAAGCACAATCCGCTGAGAGCCTCATCTTTTATCGAACTTCCTCAAGAGATCAAGAGACGTCAAGCTGTGATCAACATTAGGAATGATGACAACTTTTGCTTCGCCTGGGCAGTTGTGTCTGCTCTTCACCAACCACGCGGATTAGATTTTGAAACTTCATCCTACCCACACTACTCTTCTGTTTTGGATATGTCAGGTATAGAATTTCCAATGTTGCTAAAGAACATTAAGATTTTTGAAGAAAAAAATAACATTTCTATTAATGTATATGGATTAGAAATTATAAATCCTAAAAAGGGGTATGAAGTAATTGGTCCACTTTATTATTCATCGAATAAAAAAAATCAACATGTCAATTTATTGTTAATAAGTGATGATGATGAAAAAACTTTTCATGATTGCTATATTAAAGATTTATCAAAACTAGTTTCTGCACAAATTTCTAAACATCACGGAAAAAAATATATTTGCGATGGTTGTTTACAATATTTCCCTACAGAAGAAAATTTATTACAACACAATAGCTATGATTGTGATCATTTACGAATTAACCTACCTTCTAAAGAATTAATAAAAGATAAGTTTGGAAACTATTCATATGATAATATTTTGAAATTTGTAAATTATCATAAACAAATGAAAGTTCCTTTCGTGGTGTATGCAGATTTTGAATGCATTTTAAAGCCTTTAAATAATGACAATGTTGATAAAAATCCTAATACTTCATACACCTTAAAACAATATGAACATATTCCACATTCATTTGCCTATTACATTAAATGTTCCTTCGACGATAATTATTCTAAATTTGAAAAATATAGAGGTCAAAATTGTGATACATTATTTATAAATTCTTTAGAAAGAGATGTGTATAACATATACAATAAATATTTAAAGGCTCCTAAAAAAATGATCCCTTTGAACGAACTGGACAAAATTTATCATAACTATGAAAAAGTTTGTCATATTTGTAATAAACCTCTTTTAAATGACAGGGTTGCAGATCATTGTCATATAACCGGTCTTTATAGAGGTCCAGCTCATTCACTCTGCAACATAAATTACAGAATACCTAACTTTATTCCAGTTATATTGCATAATTTGCGTAATTATGATTCTCATCTATTTCTTAAAAAATTATGCTTAAACAAAGAACAACTAACAGTTATGGCACAAAACAAGGAAAAATATATTTCATTTGAAAAGCTTATTCATGTGGATAACTATTTTGATAAAAAGACACAAAAGGCTAAGAAAAAAAATATATCATTAAGGTTTATTGATTCATTTCAATTTCTATCCCATTCTTTATCAAAACTCTCTGAAAGCTTAAAAGATGAACAATGTAAGGAAATAAAAAAAATTTTCAATGATGAAGAAAGATTTAAACTTATTCGGCAAAAAGGTGTATTTCCTTACAGTTATATTGATGATTATTTAAAATTAGAAGAAACAACTTTACCTCAGAAAGACCAATTTTATAATACTTTAACGGATGAGCACATCAGTGATGCAGAATACCAAAGAGCTGTAAAGGTTTGGCAATTGTTTAAATGTGAATCTCTTGGTCAATACTCCGACGTTTACTTACTCTCTGATACTTTACTTTTGGCAGATATTTTTGAAAATTTTAGAAGCACTTGTTTATCCACATATAAGCTCGATCCAGCTCATTTTTACACTTTTTCAGGTTTATCCTGGGAGGCGTGTTTGCGTTATACTGGAATAGAGTTAGAATTGTTAACTGATCCAGATATGATACACTTTTTCAAAAAAAGCGTTCGCGGTGGTGTGAGCTCTTGCATTTGTAGAAAATCTGAAGCTAATAACCCATTTCTTTTAAATTTTGATCCTTTAAAGCCAACTAAATACATAATTTATTATGATGCAACAAATTTGTATGGTTATGCAATGTCACAGCACATTCCAACGGGAAATTTTGTTTGGTTAACAGATAAAGAAATCAATGATTTAAATATTATGAATATTTCTAAAAAATCTAATAAGGGATATGTTTTAGAAGTTGATTTAGAATATCCTACAAGTCTACATTCCTATCATAACGATTTTCCGTTTTGTCCAGAAAACTTTAAACCGCCAAATTCTAAATGCATAAAATTAATACCCAATTTAAATGATAAATCAAAATATGTTATTCACTATCAATTATTAAAACAATGTTTGGAACATGGACTCAAGTTAACTAAAGTTCATAGAGTTTTACAGTTTTCTCAATCTGATTGGTTGAAAAAATATATAGACTTGAATTCAAGATTAAGAAATGATTCAAAGAATGAATTTGATCGTAATACTTACAAGTTGGCAAATAATAGTATTTATGGCAAGACTATGGAAAATGTTGATAGGAGAATTGACGTAAGACTTGTTACAGAGTGGGAAAAAAATAGAAGAAAAGATGGTGCTGAGAATTTAATTGCAAAACCATATTTCAAGGACTTAACAATATTTTCTGAAAACTTGGTAGCTATTCAAATGCAAAAGATTCAAGTTACTTACAATAAACCAATATATGTAGGCTTCTCAATATTAGATATATCTAAAACTGTCATGTATGATTTCTTTTATAATTTTTTAAAACCTCTTTATCAGGAAAATATTTCACTTTTATACACCGATACCGATTCGTTCATTTTAGAAGTCACAACTCCAAATATTTATTCTGACATGATAAAAAATATTCACAAATTTGACACATCTAATTATGAATTTAATAATATTCATGAAATGCCTATTACAAAGTCAGTTATAGGAAAATTCAAAGATGAATATGCTGGTGAACCCATTACTGCTTTCTTTGGTACTGGAGCAAAAGCATATTGTATTAAAACGGAAAACAGTTTAACAAAAAAAGCAAAAGGTGTTAAAAAAAGTGCAATTAAAAAGCAGTTGGATTTTATTCATTATAAAGATGTTGTTGAAAATCATTCTAAAACCTTTTGTTCAATGTATGTTTTTCGATCTAGACAACATACAATTTTTACAGAGTTAATTAATAAATTGGCTTTGAGTTCCGAAGATGATAAGCGGTATAAAATTCCCTATAGTTTTAATACATTAGCTTGGGGACACCAAGATATTGCTTTGTATCAATGGAATGCAGAACATGAAGATTTAGATATATTTATGTAGATATTATAAGGTATTTAAATTTGTTGTTTTTGAAACCAAAGTTAGTCTTCATAAGTCTTTCACAAAATGTGCATAGAAACTTTTGACAAAGAAATTGATAACAGTTATTTTAAAACATATGAAAAACGACTTTCCACTTTTAAAAAATGGAAAGGAAAATTGAGACCAGAAGTGTTAGCTGGAGCTGGCTTTTACTATACTTCAATCAATGATATTTGTAAATGTTTTTATTGTGGTATTGAAATTTTTGATTGGTTAAGTTATGATGATCCTATTGTGGAGCATAAGAAATTTGCTAGGAATTGTGATTTAAATAACTGTTTATGGAAAAATAGGAATCGAATAATTGTAACCATTCAAAATAAGTCTTCAAGCTACACATTTTATATAGTATTATTAATATCCTTATTTATGAACTTTTACGTATATTTAAATTAAGTATTTTATTGTTATTTTTTTACAACTGCTTTTGCTTTCGTGGTGAAAGTATCTGCTTAATGTTAATAAATTTGGAATATAATTATTAATTTGTTTTAATGACTATCAGTAGATCTCAATTTATTCTTCTTTATTTTATTTTCCAAAATGTTTTTTATGTTCATCATCCCCCTGGCGTAACACAGTGTGAAATATGTTTTTCTAATAAAACAGACGTCACTCTAAGTAAATATTGTAAATTTATGAAAATTGGATTAATTAATAGTACAATTAGTTGGATGGAACGAATAAATGGAAATGAAAATGCAAGTAAATTTTTTAAAATTTTGTATCATTATCCAAATCGATCTATTTTTGATACAAATTGGATAGAAAGGTTAGAGTTTAAAAATAATCAGTTACAAATTTTAACCCCCAACTGTACCAATTATTATGACGGATTCAAAAATTATTACTTTTCCATCATTAGTGTTACATTAAACTTTGCATTATTTTTATACATTACCATTTTAATTATTTATCTTTATTACAAATTTCAAACTGGAAATCTATTTTTTCATTAATCCATTTTAATCAAAACTTTAAAGAAAGTGGGGATGAGAATATTTAAGTACAAGAATAACACAATATGTTTCAGTCTCGTTTAGTCATTATGAACAACGCCGTGGTTCATAAACCTTTGGAAACGCTTCTTAATTCAAAAATTTATTTTTTAAATAATTCTTTGTCAAAATTTGTTCTTGTTGGCATTAGTTTAAATGATTTTTCTCCAAAAATTGTAATTGGTGGAAAAACTGGATTTTCAATCGCACTAACCGAAGAAAATTGGAAAGACATTTGTGTTCATCAAGGAATTATTGTAAACAATTTCTACTTTCCTCAAGTTGATCAAACCAGTGTGAATATAAACAACATTCATCTGCAGGTTCAGAAAATAAATGATACCCCTGTTCTACAAATTACAAAAGGCCCACACTTCATATACTTAGGACAAGAGTCTTTGGACAATTTGTGGCGATTAAAGGAAATTATTGATTATAGATTATCTATACTTAAAAGGCAAGAATTCAATACATATTTCAAAATATTTCAAAATGATATTTCATCTGATTGTGGCGACTTGTGTACGCATGTTTATAATATAATAAGTCCAACAGAAAATCCTAACAGTGAAAATGTTTCAACTATGATGGAATTACTTGCTTTATATCCTGAACAAATGGAAAACAAATTGAAGCAAAATGGAACAAAACGAAAATATTACGAAGAAAACAATGAAAATGGATCAAAAAGAAAATATTACGAAGAAAACAATATCTTTTCTGGAAGAGAACAATAAGGTGCATGTGTTAGTGAAGTGGAGCTTTGCTTACAGACAAGCCCGTAGGAGTAACTTTCAGATGTGGTACTTAGATAGACTCCGTTTTGAAAAAAGAATAAATGATTGTAAACTTATTCTAGATTCGATATTATCTGAGGAACATAGAAATAAAATATATTTGACACGTTTTAATAAAAATTGTATTTGATGTTTTACTTAATAAAATTTTAGTTTAGTAAATGTGAATTTTATTTGAAATTAATTAGCACATTAAGACTTTGTAATTTGTATCAGCTAAAGCATAAAGTGAGGAACAGAAATAAAACAAATTTAACTAAAATTTAATTTCAATTTAATTAAACAATATTTTTTTTATCAATCCATGTATTATATTTTTTATCAAGTCCTAACCATTTCACATAAACTTTGTTTCCTTTCCTTCTCAAAATCTTCTCAATAAGATACACATCGGTATGCTTTACTTTTAGTAATTCTTGCTCATAAAAACCACCCAGAATGTCCTGATTATCTTCGTCTTGAATTAAATATGTCCAAGGGTTTGTCATCTTAACTTCTTTAATGTGGAATATCTCATTTGACCAATTTGGTGTGTAACCTTTTGAAAATGCCTCTCGATGCTTGCTTATTCGTACGTGATCACCCACTTTAAACTTTGGAGATTTTATATCTAACGTTTTAGCATGAGTAAATGCAGATTTCAAGATTCTATTTTCATTTGTTTTATTTACTTGTTTTGGCTTCATTCCTATTGAAGAATGTTTTGTATTGTTATAATCTTTTACAATATCCGCTAATATATTAAACCATTTGTAATTTCCTTGAATGCTAAATATTTTCCACATATTATTCTTTAAAGTCCTGTTCACTCTTTCTACTATACTCGCTTTCAAATTGGAAAACGTGCTATAATGGTTAATTCGAAATTGTTGCATCAAATTTTGAAAATTTACATTGAAAAACTCTCTTCCTCTATCCGTTTGCAAGTTTTTTGGTGGAGTTTTTGCACTGATTAATATTTTTTTCATTGCCGCTGTTACGTCTTTTCCAGATTTAGATTTTAACGGTTCGGCCCAAACATACTTAGAAAATACATTTATGGTAATCAAGATATATTTAAATCCCTTATTAAATTCGGCATAGGGTAACATTTCAACCAAATCAGCTTGAAAAAGATCATTTAACCCTTTCACTACCACCCTTCTGCGTTTGTAGTTTTTTCTAGCAGGTTTATGTAATTCATTAACGACTTGCTGTTTAACGGTTGTCATGACAACAAATTTGTTTATTCAATTTTAAGGAAGTTCACTTTCTATGTTTTGTAATAATTCGAAATATAACTTTTATATGTTTTTTCCCATTCATTCAATTTATCAATTTGTATTGTATAACTTTTTTCATTTAAAATTTTACTAATTTTAGTAATCTCCTTTTCTAACGCATTAAAGGATTTTTTTATCTCTCCAGTTAAGAAAGTAGTTGATCTACTATCACTATTTTTTAATTCCTCCTCTGTTTTATTTAATTCTTGTTCTAATTTCTTAATTACACTGGACATTATATTTTCCAAGGAAATATATTGTTGATTTTCTTCCAAAGTGAGTTGGTCAATTGTTCTACTGTTAAGAATGCTATTTTGATTTCTTTTTTTTTCATCATCTAACCTTTTTATAAAAGTTCTTAATTGTTTAATTTTTTCCTTGTGTTTTTCAATTATTACTTCTCTTATATTTGTTTCCATTATTTTATTAATTTTGTTGATATCATCACTTAATTTTTTGTCTTCCTTTTTAACATGTTCATTTAAAAATTGCAAATCTTTACTTATTTGATTTAGCGTTAGCAACTGTTTATTAACGTTTTCAATTGAGGTATAGCATCCTTTAATCTGGTTCTCATACTTTAAAAAATTTTCATCAAAAACCTTAAGCTTTTTAGCAAAGATTTCATTATTTGTTTCATTTTCACCTAATCTCCTTTTTAAATTATTAATGTCACTTATTCTCTCTTGATTTTGTTTTGAAATATGGCGTCCAAATTTATCAACTGTCATGTTGAGCTTTCATTAAACAATAAATATGATTATATTTGATAGCTGTTATTTATAGTATTACTTTATCTTCTCTTAATTCTTCAATAATAGAGATAATCTCGTTACTATGAGCATTATTTCCCGCATCACTTGATGAAATTAATAAACGTAGCCTATCAACAATTTCGTTAACATTATTCCAGTATAAATAGTCTGTATTTGATCTGTTTGTTTTCAAAATTAATCCCTTTCCTGTAGATTTGGCTCTAGTTGTTCTAAACGGAGGTTTTGGTTTGTTAAATGCTGTAACTAATCTTGGCAAGGTTTTTGTCTTTGTAATCCCCTTTCTTTGTAAATATGGTCCTATTATTGTAACATATTTGTGTGATGTATTTCCTTGAACTTGTTCATTTGAATCAAAATTCCTACGATATACATTTGTTTTAGCTAGAATGTTCATGTAATTATCTAAATCTTCCTTCTTATAACCTTTCGGTTCTTTTTTGAAAAGCAATTCGTATAAACCTGGCGTGCCTGTGTACGTTATTCCTCCCACTTTAATGTCTTTTCCAATAATTTCTACCGGTATCTGTGTTAAACCAAAAGAAAACTTATCCGTTTCGAGGTCATGAACTATTCCATAATAATGGTCAAATTTATGTTGTGTATCTTTCACACCCTCATCAATATATGATCTGGGTAATTCATGAAAATCTGCTAAGTAATCTTTATATGATGGTGTACCAACATAGGTTTGAATTGTTTTTCTAGTTTGTTCCAATATGTCTGACAAGTTTAAATTTGTTGTTGTGTCACTAGAAGGATCTGAAGTTTCTGCTATAACAGTTGATGACAATGGTTGTACTACAGGAGAGGAAGAAGTGATACTACTGTCATTTAAAAATGTTGGTAGTTCTGTAGGGAGTGACGGAGTTTTTCCTGTTTTCTGAATATTTTTCGTCGGAGTTGATGTTTTATAAAGCTTTGTAGGTGTTTTGAAATCTTCATACTTTGAAACTCTTTCTTCTTTTAAATCGAATGGTTCGGATTTACCAATACTTGAAATTAGCTGTTTAAGTGGTTGTGTTATTGGTCTATAAGTTTGTTCTAATTCGGACTGAGCAGAAGAAGTAGCTAATTTCAAGCTTTGATATTTCTGCTTCACGGCTTGTCTGGATCTTATTAATTCTCGAGCTAAACGTTTATCCATGCTGTACAAGTTTTAAATGAAATAAAACTGCAAATTTTTTACTTTTATAAATATATAAAGGAATCGAATTTACTCCTATATCTGCCGTGATTTACTTCACAATCTTTGTCAATTACAAGAAAGCCATATGGATCCATCCAACAGTTAGCACAAATATTTTTAAACTGATCAAATGTCATATCTAATATACAGTGGTCATTATATATATGTTTTAAACTCAAACAGTCCTGTTTAAATAAAATTAATAAGTTTGCATTTTCTCGAATTAGACGTTTAAGGATTGAGGAATATCCTTGAAAAATAAAAAAACAATCGGTGTTTCTATGCCTTCCATGCGTGAAATAGTCCCTAATAATAGATTGATTATGACAAGGAATATCATCAAAAATGATAACGGAATTTGGCTTTATCTCATGAGGTGAAATAATGTTCTCATCGCTATCATATTCAAAGTATCCAATTTCTTTCATAGGTTTTAACAACTTTCTTAAATATTCATATTTTGGTTGATCTAATGACTTTGAATAAACATAGACATTTTCAAACCTAATTCCATTTGGATGCTCGAGCAGTGTAAGCATAACGTTGGTTTTACCGCTACCACTGCAACCAACTATAAGCCCTCTTTTTGAACCACCGCAAAATAAGTCACCATGCTTTCTCAACTGTTTACTTAAAATTTTTTCATCATGATTATTTACTGGTAATGAGAATTTTTGTTTTTCAATCCTCATTCTTAATCACACTAGTAAATATTTTTAGCTGTAAAAGTATTTATACCAGAAAAATGTCAATGTGCTTTTAGTATAAAAAGAACTTCAATGACTGTGGGTCGCCATAAGTTGAAAAAAACTATTAAAACACGTAATAGAAAAGGCTCTGGTTTAGTAAATAAATTAATTAGCAAACTACCTTTCGAAGTTCATATACCAGGATATAATTATTGTGGTCCCGGCACCAACTTGGAAAAAAGATTAACTAGAGGTGACGTTGGTATAAATCCATTGGATTCCGCTTGCAAAGAACATGATATATCTTACTCTCAGACTGAAGATTTATCAAAAAGACACATATCTGACCAAATATTAGAAAAAAAAGCCTGGGATAGGGTAAAAGCTAAAGATTCTTCTATTGGTGAAAAAATTGCAGCTTTAAGTGTTGCAGGAATAATGAAGGGTAAAAGAAAGTTCGGTTTGGGATTAAAAAATACAAAAGGGGGTAAACTTAAATTGAGAAAAACGTATCATTCGAACGCCCAAAAAAATTGGAGGATTTCTACCTCTTTTGTTTCCCATTCTTGGCGCCCTGGGTGCACTAGGTGGAGGCGCGGCAGGAATTGCTAAGGCAGTAAATGATGCTAAAGCAGCTAAACAGCAACTAGAAGAAATACATAGACATAATATTGCAATGGAAAATGCTTCTAAAGAAGGGAAAGGATTATATATTAGACCATATAAAGGAAAGGGACTATTTATTAGACCTTATAAAGGAGGATCCGTCAAAATGAAAGCAATCAGACAAAAAAAAAAACTCAAAATAAGTTTTCCAAAAAGAGCACTTACGAACAATGATATTATTAAATATGTAAAGCTGTTAAAAATAACTGGCTTTAGAGGTGTTTTTATGCTCGATGAACTTCCAAAAAAAATTAATCTGAAAGAATGTGGTATTGTAAATTTGGATAAAAAACAAAATAAAGGATCTCATTGGACTGCTTATATTAAAAATAACAAAAATGTAATATATTTTGATAGTTATGGAAATTTAAAACCACCTTTTGAACTTCTCAAATATTTTAATTCGAATGGCAAAGTGGATGTATTTTATACTTATGAAAATAAACAAAAATTTAATTCATATAACTGTGGTCAACTATCCCTAAAATTTTTGCAAAAAAATATATAAACTCATTATTTATTGTAATATCTCATTCATAAATAAACTGCAATGTCTACCACAATTGCCATATCAGGAAACAGTTCTGTTTTGTCTGCTGATTTTAATCCGCCCATATATTTAGAGGATGAAAAACAATATTACCTGGGTTTAGCTGATTTTGAAACGTTTATGACTATCCCCAATATAAAGAAGGATATAATAAATTTTATATAGATAAAAAAGTAATTGTTATTCCCGACGGAACTTATGACATTACAGATATAGAAACATACATAAGAGAAAGTATAGAAGATTTATTTCCGAATGAAAAATTTTTTTTTCTTTTAAAAGCAAATGTTAATACTCTAAAAACTTTTTTAATGTGTAGTAGAATAATTGATTTTACCAAGGAAGATTCGATAGGAAAAATGTTGGGTTTTAATAGCAGGATACTAGAAGCTATGAAAGAGGAAGAATCAGATAATGTTGCAAAAATAACTAAGGTGAATGCTATTTGTATTGACTGTAATATTTGTGTCGGTTCTTACAATAATGGTAAACCTGTTCATATTATTCACCAGTTTTATCCAACTGTAGCTCCAGGGTATAAAATAGTTGAATCTCCTTTGCCCATTTTGTATTTTCCAGTTAGCGTCAAAGCAATTAACAATATAACAGTTAAAATAGTTGATCAAGACGGAGAACTTATCAGTTTTAGAGGAGAAACTATAACAGTAAGGTTACATTTACAAACAAGTGAAATATAAAATGGTAGTTAGATATAATAGAGCCCTTGGGATGAGACTTGCCCCTACTACTATCAACAAAGTAAAAACTTATAAAAAGAAAAAGCCTAAACAACAGTTCAGTATCAAATCCAACACCAACAAGTTAAGACGAGATAATCGTAAATTTCTCACATCCTTGGGTTTCACTGTTTTAAAATAATGAACATATTAAACGTAAACGAAAAGCTTTATGTAGACAATTCCATCGTCAGTTCTGAGCTTCACACATATCAACCATATATTTCTTCAAAATTCGATTACAATGATGAAATAAGGATCCCAATTCAAGAACTGAT